>JARQOC010000001.1:356563841-356630502 GCA_033576535.1 Allobates femoralis
CTTTTACCACTCATTTTGGAGGGTAAGTAATTGGCAACTCTGTAATTGTTGGCACAAAAAACAATAGATGCAAAACTAGCAGAGCTGAGTGGCCAAACAGTGGTACTTGCCTAAATAGGTTTTGGTAAGTAGTTTTTTACAGATGTTAAAAAGTGGTACTAGCGTAAATACTTTTGGTAACTAGTTTTGGTCAGATGCAATACAAAAGTGTTTTCTGCGCTGGGTGGCGGTACTTTTCAAAAGAGCACTGAAGTACAGCTAAGTATTCAAACAATGGTACTAGCATAAATAGTTTTGGTAAGTAATTGTGGTCACATGCAATACAAAAGTGTTTTCTGCATAATGTGGCGGTACTTTTCAAAGGAACACTGAAGTACAACTAAGTAGTCAAACAGTGGTACTAGCATATATAGTTTTGGTCAGATGCAATACTAAAGTGTTTTCTGTGCTGTGTGACGGTACTTTTCAAAAGAACACTGAAGTACAGTTAAGTAGTCAAACAGTGCTACTAGCGTAAATAGTTTTGGTAACTAGTTTTGGTCAGATGCAATACAAAAATGTTTTATGCGCTGTGTGGCGGTACTTTGCAAAAGAACACTGAAAGTAGTCAAACAGTGGTACTAGCGTAAGTAGTTTTGGTACCGTATATACTCGTGTATAAGCCGAGTTTTTCAGCCCAAAAATTGGGCTGAAAAGTCACCCCCTCGGCTTATACACGGGTCAATACGGTCCTTGGTCCCCCCAAATGCTGGCACTCGCCCCCCCTCTGTTGTAAGGCCCCCCCGCTGCTTAACTTACCATCCCCAGTCTTCTGCACCGCGCCGGTCTTCTGTGCTCCGTCCTCCATGCTCCCGTCCGGCTGCATCCGGGATCCCCGGTCGTCGCAGTCATAAGTTAAGCAGCGGGGGGCCTTACAACAGAGAGGGGGCGTGTGCCAGCATTTGGGGGCCTGTACACCACTGGGGCTGCTATACACCACTGGGGCTGCTGTATACCACTGGGGCTGCTGTATACCACTGGGGCTGCTATACACCACTGGGGCTGCTGTATACCATACCACTGGGGCTGCTGTATACCACTGGGGCTGCTATATACCACTGGGGCTGCTATATACTACTGGGGCTGCTGTATACCACTGGGGCTGCCATACACCACTGGGGCTGCTGTATACCACTGGGACTGCTGTATACCACACCACTGGGGCTGCTGTATACCACTGAGGCTGCTATATACCACTGGGGCTGCTATATACTACTGGGGCTGCTATATACTACTGGGGCTGCTATATACCACTGGGGCTGCTGTATATACTGCTGGGGTCTGTATATACCACTGGGGAGGCTGCTGTAATACTGCTGGGGCCTGTATATACCACTGGGGAGGCTGCTGTATACCACTCGGGCTGCTGTATTTACTGCTGGCGACTGTATATACCACTGGAGAGGCTGCTGTATACCACTGGGGTTGCTGTAATACTGCTGGGGCCTGTATATACCACTGGGGAGGCTGCTGTATATCACTCGGGCTGCTGTATATACTGTTGGGGCCTGTATATACCACTGGGGAGACTGCTGTATACTACTGTTTCGACCAGAGCTGGGGTGCGTGGGGAACTCGGTCACCGGGGCTTCTGTGTGGGATGTCACGGGTGGTCGGTATCCCCGGTGCCGTGCCCTGGCGAACAACTGTACCAGGTGTTGTTGGTAAACGGTGGGGGTGAAAGGGGTTATTTACAGGGGAACGTGACGCCACCTGTAGAGTCCGGTAAGGTGGTACCGGCGCTGCCAGCCGGCCACTGAGGTGATGGAAGGGGCAGCGGTGTGTGGTACAGCTCCCCACAGGTGGAGCTTTACCTCAGGGCAGCTATGATGGTGATGAGACGGTGAGGGAGGACAGTGATGGTAAATGGTGGTGCAGTTCTTACCCTCTGCTGTAGATGTTGATGATGTTACGTCCTTTGAGCTGCGGCAGGAAGAATAACAGAAACCAATTCTTGTTTAACTTTGCTTTACTCGGTACCGGCTGATGGCATAACAATACACGGTACAGTTTGGTTTAGGGTGCTGTTACCAACTCAGGATTTCTCTTAAGGAGTCTTTAGATGTTCTTTCTCTGTCTTTCAGGGTTTCTATTCTCTTTCTAGATCTTTCTGTCTTTCCCACCTTTGAAGAGCTCACCCGCCAGTCCTGCAGTCTGTGTCTAGTAGGATTAAATTGACTATTACCGGTCCAAATGGGAACAGCAGGAACGCACAAGTTTCCCACCTGACACCGGGTTTCAGTCTTTCCTCACTAGTGTAGGACCGTCTTTTGGGCATGAGGGGTGAGGTAACTTGTGGTGCTGTCAGCAACCCGGTCTGGTTGGGCCTGCAGCTCGTCGGCTTCGCAGTCAGGGCTGAACTCCTGGCTGCCTCGGTTGTCCGTGTCACCTGTGAACCCTCAACATGACCAGCTGGTTCCTACCAGTCTTGGTCCGTTGCCATCTGTCCTGGGCCCCCTCATAAAGATGGGGTACCCTCTACTCAGCTGAGCCGCCAGGCTTGACCACACTGTCTGCCTTCCCGGCACCGACTGAGGTAAATTCTTAACTGTCACTCTGCTCTATCCTAAGCTCCGCCCACCACCTGTGGAACCTACCATAAAGTCAGTTTCCCCTACACTAAGTGGTGCGGTCCTAAGTGAGTGCTAAAAATAGACTCCATAAGATTTCAATCGTAACCTGGCAACTTACAAGGAAAAACACATTTTATATTCAAGTGTAATACCATTCTGTGGCGCATACCCGCAGGGGCGCCACACACCCCCTTGGTGAAACACACCCGTCCGCGGGTGTCAAACCAAACCTGAAATACAAAAATGCATTTTACATATAACATTGAACATTTAGAACAGATATCAACAATAAGATTGCTTCTTTTCTTCCCTATTAGGGAGGCGCATTGCTTATAACGTTGCATCAAACTTTGACTATAATCTAGTCCATACTGGCCTAACTGGGACCAGGTAACAAGTTCTTTGGTTACTGTCCATCAAATGCTGAAAAGGAAAAAGAAACAGTGCAATGCAAAGGAAATATGCATTTTAAACAATTCTGCTCACACTTTGAACAGTGCAATACCGGGTTAACTCTTTATTGCTCAACTTACTGACCCGGATTGCAAACCTCCCACTGAGACCTGCGTGGCGTTTATTTATCCCCACAATACAGGTCCCAGTCCAGGTGACCCTGGGGAACTGCAGATAAATGGACTCTCCTCTCTCCAACCGCTGCTGCTGATGCTGGTACCGCGACCCTCCATAGCTCGCGGGGCCCGGCCTCCTCTGTACCACCGGCTCCTTCAGGAACTGGATGAAGTCCTCCTCCGTCTTGGTGATATCCTCCTCTCCGGGCTCCACAAGGGGTGCATAAATTGGTCCCAGGGAATCAGCAGCTGGGACTGCCATTGCCTCACAGCCGGTTACAGGTAACAGGTCCGGAGCCTGACCAGGTATATTGAGTCCGCTCCCGGCCGCATCCTGCTTAGTTCTTATAGTCCATAACCGGTGTGGGCTGGCGCTCGACCCGCCCCCTTGGTTGATTGAGAGCAATGGGGGCGGGGAGACTTTTTGGCGCCTCTTGAATGGCCTATGTTTGTTGAGGGGCCGAGACACGCCCCTAGGCCGGCACATTGTTCTTTATGCACTTTTAAGCCCGCCCACCACAAAGTTCCTGTGGGCAAGTCCTTCGGGCTTTTCCGGAGCCCGCCACTGCCTTCGTCACTCCTCGGCAGAGCGGAGGGGGCGGGCTTATTTTCCCGCTCTTTCTCCTGCTGTGACGCAGTTTGAATTTCTGAGGCGATGTAATGGCGGCTCGGCTCAGTTTTTTATAATCCACACAGTTAGACAGTAATAAAGTTCTTAAGGCACACTTCACCTGGTAGATACCAGGCTGGCTCATCCTGTTCGTGACGCCAATTTGTTTCGACCAGAGCTGGGGTGCGTGGGGAACTCGGTCACCGGGGCTTCTGTGTGGGATGTCACGGGTGGTCGGTATCCCCGGTGCCGTGCCCTGGCGAACAACTGTACCAGGTGTTGTTGGTAAACGGTGGGGGTGAAAGGGGTTATTTACAGGGGAACGTGACGCCACCTGTAGAGTCCGGTAAGGTGGTACCGGCGCTGCCAGCCGGCCACTGAGGTGATGGAGGGGGCAGCGGTGTGTGGTACAGCTCCCCACAGGTGGAGCTTTACCTCAGGGCAGCTATGATGGTGATGAGACGGTGAGGGAGGACAGTGATGGTAAATGGTGGTGCAGTTCTTACCCTCTGCTGTAGATGTTGATGATGTTACGTCCTTTGAGCTGCGGCAGGAAGAATAACAGAAACCAATTCTTGTTTAACTTTGCTTTACTCGGTACCGGCTGATGGCATAACAATACACGGTACAGTTTGGTTTAGGGTGCTGTTACCAACTCAGGATTTCTCTTAAGGAGTCTTTAGATGTTCTTTCTCTGTCTTTCAGGGTTTCTATTCTCTTTCTAGATCTTTCTGTCTTTCCCACCTTTGAAGAGCTCACCCGCCAGTCCTGCAGTCTGTGTCTAGTAGGATTAAATTGACTATTACCGGTCCAAATGGGAACAGCAGGAACGCACAAGTTTCCCACCTGACACCGGGTTTCAGTCTTTCCTCACTAGTGTAGGACCGTCTTTTGGGCATGAGGGGTGAGGTAACTTGTGGTGCTGTCAGCAACCCGGTCTGGTTGGGCCTGCAGCTCGTCGGCTTCGCAGTCAGGGCTGAACTCCTGGCTGCCTCGGTTGTCCGTGTCACCTGTGAACCCTCAACATGACCAGCTGGTTCCTACCAGTCTTGGTCCGTTGCCATCTGTCCTGGGCCCCCTCATAAAGATGGGGTACCCTCTACTCAGCTGAGCCGCCAGGCTTGACCACACTGTCTGCCTTCCCGGCACCGACTGAGGTAAATTCTTAACTGTCACTCTGCTCTATCCTAAGCTCCGCCCACCACCTGTGGAACCTACCATAAAGTCAGTTTCCCCTACACTAAGTGGTGCGGTCCTAAGTGAGTGCTAAAAATAGACTCCATAAGATTTCAATCGTAACCTGGCAACTTACAAGGAAAAACACATTTTATATTCAAGTGTAATACCATTCTGTGGCGCATACCCGCAGGGGCGCCACACAACCACTGGGGAGGCTGCTGTATACTACCACTGGGGAGGCCTGTATACCACTGGGGGGGCCTGTATACCACACTGCTGGGGGCTGTATACCTGTGCTGGGGTCCACCCTCGGCTTATACACGAGTCAATAGGTTTTCCCAGGTTTTGGGGGCAAAAGTAGGGGGGTCGGCTTATACATGGGTTGGCTTATACACGAGTATATACGGGTAAGTAGTTTTGGTCAGATGCAATACAAAAGTGTTTTCTGCGCTGTGTGGTGGTACTTTTCAAAAGAACACTGAAGTACTGCTACCTAGAATAGTTGTGTTACTAGCCTAAATAGTTTTGGTAAGTAGCTTTGGGCAGATGCAATACAAAAGTGTTTTCTGCACTGTATGGCGGTACTTTTCAAAAGAACACTGAACTACAGCTACCTTGTAATACTGTGCTAGCAGTCTATATAGTTTTGGTAAGTAGTTTTTGGCAGATCCAATCCAAAATTGTTTTCTGCCCTGTGTGGCGGTACTTTTCAAAGGAACAGTGAAGCACTGCTAGCTAGTAAAACTGTGGTACTAGCCTAAATAGTTTTGGTAAGTAGTTTTTGGCAGATGCAATACAAAAGTGTTTTCTGCGCTGTGTGGCGGTACTTTTCAAAACAACACTGCAGTACAGCTACCTAGTCAAACTGTTTTAGTAGCCTAAAAGGATTTGCTTGGCTACATGCACTAAAAAATGGCAATAACAGACAGGCGTTGTAGCTTTCTTCACAACAGTGCTACACCAATGCCTGGCATACACTGCTACTAGCCAAAATAGATTTGCTTGGCTAGATGCAGTAAAAAATGGCTATTACTGACAGGCGGTATAGCTTTCTTCGCAACAGTGCTACACCAATGCCTGGCATACACTGCTACTAGCCAAAATGGATTTGCTTGGCTAGATGCAGTAAAAATGGCTATTACTGACAGGCGGTATAGCTTTCTTCACAACAGTGCTACACCAGTGCCTGGAATACAATGTTACTAGCCCAAAATGATTTACTGGGCTAGATTTGGCCAGATGCTGTAAAAAACGCTTGCACAGCACTGAAACAGACCTGCCTGGCAAAAACTGCTTTTAAGAAAAGGGCTGCTTTTTGAAGTAGTCCCTAAACCTATCAACTATCTATCTAACTTGCAATTGAATCACTGTCTAACTAGCTTTCTCTGTAGAGACCTGCCTGGCAAAAACTGCTTTTTAAACCCTCAAAAGGGCTGTTCTTCAAAGTAGTCCCTAAACCTATCAACTATCTCTCTATCTAAATTGCAATTGAATCACTATCTATCTAAGGCTGGCTTCACACTGCAGTATTTTAACTGATCAGTATCCATCCAGTTTGTGTGCCAAAACCAGGAGTGTCTCCAAAACTCAGAACAGGTGTCAATCTTTCAATTATAGTTTTTCAATGCAAGTTCCTCTCCTGGTTCCTCTCCTGGTTTTGACACACAAACTGGATGGACACTGGTCAGTGAAAAAACTGCAATGTGAAGCCAGCCTAACTAGCTTGGTCTGTATTTCACACTGCAGCACCAGCAGCGGTGCCGTCTGACACTGAGCTGCAGCACTGAGAAAATGGCGAGCAGTAAAATGGCCTGGTTTTATATGGCAAGGGCATGTGACATGGCCAGCCAATGACACAGATCCTTGTGTAAAAAAAGTGCACTTTGCCATATGCATACTGATAGGCTGACAGACCGGACCACTCACAGTAAGTAAGCGGCAAAGAAAAAAAATGGAGATCTGCATTATTTCCGCACACACATCTCCACAGCCCCCTTCCTGCCTGCTATTTATTCCTAGACACTGAAACTCATAATTACGTTCAACAAAAACATTACTGTGAAAAGTCAGCAACGCTTTAGGTGAACGAAGCGTTATAGAACAGAAACCCGAATTACCGGATTTTTAGCAAATTGTTCGAATTCGTCGAATGGCTCGAACATAACCCAAAACAGGTCGAATTTGAAATTGACGAACAATTCTAATCAAACATTGCTCTTCTCTAATAAAGAGGTAAAAAACTATCCCTTCCTGAGGACAGATGCCTACCTTAATGGTGTTTATACAAAGGTGGGGCAAATGGAAAAAATTTAAAGCATAACTCGTTTAAATTTTTATCTAATAATAATGTAAAGCAAGTGATTTTAATAACCGTTCAAATATACTTTATAAATTAAATATGGAAAAAGAAACTTCTACAAGATGTTCCCCTAGGCTGTTTCTAAACCAGACATTTGTTTGTTTCTAGGAAAAATCCATATTCAGTTCCACACACACTGAATACGGCCTTATAAGGGTGGTGGCGGAGCCTACACAGCGTGTGCACTCGTGGCTGAATCTGAAGCTCTGTCAGGGCATCGTCAGTTGACCTCAGGCTGCAATTAGTGCTGAGCTCTGTTGGGTTGTCAGTACACAGCTCCTCTGCCCTGTCAGCTGTTTCCTGCTTTGTTCCTAGTGACAGTGGCATATTTCAGTCTTTTTTCAGCTTCTGGCTTGACATGCAGATCCTTTGCCCTTTGGTCAGTACACAGCTCCTCTGCCCATTGGTCAGAACACAGCTCCTCTGCCCTTTGGTCAGTACACAACTCCTCTGCCCTTTGATCGGTACACAGCTGCTCTGTCCTTTGATCAGTATACAGCTCCTCTGCCCTTTGATCAGTACACAGCGGTCATATGGCCACGGTACTCGACTCTCCACGGTTAAACAGTTTAGGGGATGTCGCGGAGGCTCTCCCTGAAAGTCGAGGCCGCGACTGGTCATTTCAAGGGGATATATTTACAAGGGCAAAAGAGTTTTTCATGACGGCATCTGTGGTTTCTGGTCAAGGATGACCAGCACTGCTTGTAGTGATTTTCAGGCAATAGGTATTATGGCAGCTTAATGGAGCACTCCCCATAGATGGAGCAGGCCCCTGGGGTGTAGAATTGGTGAAATTATGTGATGAGGGGAATTTTAGTTGTTAGTTCAGGGAGGTGCTGGAAGGAGTAGACGGACACAAGGGTTGCAGTTCTTACTGGCTCTTTTACTGAAGTTCTTTAACAGTCCTTACCCAGCCGGGGTACTGTGTCCTCAAAGATTGAAGCCTGCGGTGGCGTGTCCTGGACGCAGATGGCGCCGGTTGCATAAAGGAGCTCCTCCGCTGTGAGATCCTGCCCACCGGCTCCTAACGACTTGTCTGTGGCTGTTAACAGACCTTGCCTGATCCTGCCGCCGTCTGGAGTCTCTGGGGATGCCGCGGGCTACTCCACGGCGCCGAGGAGAGGCACAAAAGGTAACAGGCTTCTTCCCTGTGGAACAACAACCTGCACCCTCACCTAAAATGGCGCCGGCCTCACATGCTGCGTCCTCTTTCCGCGGCTCCCGCAGCCCCAGGGAGTGGGGAGGACGAGGGGAGGAAGACGCCCCCATCACCCACTCTACTCTGCAGGTGATGCTGGATGCACCCTAAGGGAGTGGCTGGGCTTATTGAGACACTCTCTCCAAGATGATATGCGCACTATGATTGGGGAGATGAAGGAGGAGATGGCATCACTGGGACGTCGCACTAAACGCTTAGAATATAAGATGGGGGACTATGCTGATGCGCACAAACACCCTGGTCTCAGATCACAAGTCCCTGGAGAAAGTTGTTTTTTCCATGCAGGATCACATGTGTGCTCTGGAAGACAAGCTGAGGTTGAACAATGTAAAGATAAGGGGCATTGCGGAGATGGTTGAAGAGGGAGATCTTCCGCAGACTATTGCAGACTTTTTGCAGCATCTGTTGCCGCATGCACCCCCTCCGGAGCTCCAGGTGGTGAAGCTTTATAGACTACCTAGACCGGCCCAGCTCTCTAGAGAACTCCCCAGAGACGTCCTGGTTACTCTGCTGAGGGGCTCTACTCGTGACGAGGTCCTCCAGGCTATGCGGAAAGAACCTCCCAAGGACCCCCCTTATTGTGACCTGAAAGTGTTCCCTGACCTGTCACCAGGCACAATGTCCCGGCGCCGGGACTTTGCCCCCCTATGTGCCATACTTCGAGAGACGGGCCTGATGTACAACTGGGGCTCCCCTGTCTCAGTGAACTTCAGGTTTAAGGGTTCCCGACAGGTATTTACCTCCCCCAAACAACTGAGCAACGCTCTGAAGTCGTGGAACATGCTCCCACCAAGTGCCTCCTCGTCCCCTCGCCTGGCCACGTCCCCCCGCCCTGCCGCCTCCCCTGCAGAGGGCCGGGAGGGTTCGGTCTAAACTTTGCTACTTATAATGTCTGGATTATCGTTTCCTGTGTTTGCATTGGATTTCAGGCGGATGCTTTCCTTGAGCCACTTGGTCGTAAACAAGCGGCAGTAAAGGGGGTTTTCTTTCCTGTCTCCCTGTCCATTTGGGTACGGAGTTGGAGGCTCCCCCACGACGGGCAGGAGCCGGTCGCATCAAGCACATATTTGTCTCTCTGTTTGGTTTAGTCTGTTTCCGTCCTTTCCTTCCTCCCCTGTGTCTCCTCCCCCTTCTCTCCCCCCCTCTCATCTTCCTTCTCCCTTCCTCTTCCTCCATCCCTTTTTACTAATCCCGGTCCCGGCTGGATGTCAGGGCCTGTGATTGTCTAAGGATGTCGCTGAAATTACTTTCTCTCAATGTAAGAGGCCTCAACTCTCAAGCAAAACGATCCTTCCTCTGGGGGGAGGCCCGCAGGTCCGGAGCAGATATTCTTTTCCTGCAAGAGACTTACCTTTTGAAAGATGATAACCATAGACTTTGCCACAAAGACTTCTCTAGAGCCTTTTTTGTCAACGCCCCTAATAAAAAGACGGGAGTTTGTATGCTGCTGCGTAACTCTGTACAGTTCCAGATGGTGGAGGTGCATGTGGACCCAGACGGCAGGTACATTATCTTGATCTGCTCTATATCAGGGATCTTGTTGACCTCAGCTTCTGTTTATACCCCTAATGACGGCCAGATCAGATATCTCCGTTCGTTCCTGGGTAAGGTGAGGGAGGTATCCCGGGGCTTATGCTTGATCTGCGGTGATTTTAACGTCGTCCCCATATGACGGTTGGACTGCTCCACGTCTGGGAGACTGGGAGGCTGTGAACTTGACCCTCTTTGCAGGGAGTTCCGCTTGCACGATGTGTGGAGGTACTTCCACGGCTCCGAGAGGGACTACTCCTTTTTCTCCCACAGGCACAGGTTGTACTCTAGAATTGATTTCTTTCTGGTCAACGACTATGCTATCTCGGCCTGTGCCTGTGCGGAGTTGGGGGATATCACGTGGTCCGATCACGCCCCGGTATCTCTTGAGATCTCGCTGGGGGATCGCCCTCTGCCCTCTCGCAACTGGAGACTCAATGCCAGCTTACTGCCAAGTCAGGGAATCCTGGGGGACTTTGGACGTCACCTCACGGAGTTCTTCACAGAAAATGATAACGGGGAGGTGACAGACGAGACATTGTGGGCCTCACACAAGGCAGTCGTCCGCAGGCTGTTTATCCAGCGTGCGGCTCGACTCAAAAAGTCGGCCACAAGGCTGCGAACGGACCTCCTCATGGAGCTCCGGAGCTTGGAGGAGAGGAATAAGCAGTCGCTCTCCCCCGCACTCTGCTCCCAAATTTTCTATGTCCGCAGCCGGCTGAGGACTGCCTTGTTGGAACAACACGAGAGGGCACTTAGACGTTCTAAAACTGCATTTTATGAAGCTGGTGATAGGGCTGGTGCCCTGCTTGCCAGAATGATTAGAAGGAGGGCGGCTTGTGCTGCTATAGAGAGCTTGAAGGGGGGGATGGCTCCGAGATTTGCAACCCACAAAACATCGCCGATGCGTTTACGGACTACTACGCTAAGCTCTACAACCTTAGAAACGACAGCGATACGCCTCAACCTACGCCTGACCTTATCACAAATTTCCTATCCCCCCTGGACCTGCCTGCTCTGTCGGTGTCCCAGCTGTCTCAGCTGAACTCCCCTTTCACTGAAGAAGAGGTATTAAAAGTAATTAAAGCCTCAAAGAGCTTTTCAGCGCCTGGGCCAGACGGGTTCCCGAACGAATACCGCAAATCTTTCGCCCACACTCTGGCTCCCTACTTACTGAGAGTGTTTAATTTCTGGCAGAGGGGTGGTGTCATTGCACCCTGTTTCTTGGAGGCCACGATAGTTACTATCCCCAAGCCCGGCAAACCTGCAGACTCCCCTTCCAACTACCGTCCTATCTCTTTACTGAACAGCGATGTGAAGATCTTCGCTAAACTCCTAGCAGACAGGCTTTCGGGAGTGGTTCCTGATTTGGTCGGTCCGGATCAGGTCGGCTTTGTAGCCAGTAGGCAAGCAAAGGACGGAACCCGGAGGATGATTGACCTTATTCAGGTGGCAGAGCGGAGGGGGTCCCCTAGTGCATTCCTGTCTTTGGACGCGGAAAAGGCGTTTGACAGGGTGCACTGGGAGTACCTGGAGGCGACCCTGCGGAAATTTGGCTTATGTGGGCCTTTTCCATCGGCAATGAGGTCCCTCTACTCGAATCCTAACGCTCGAGTCCTCTCCGCCGGGTTCCTATCCCGCGGTTTCAATATCACGAACGGCACCCGTCAGGGTTGCCCTTTGTCCCCAGTGATATTTGCCCTAGCTGTGGAGCCTTTGGCTGCTGCGATCCGGGCCGACCTGTTGATTAGGGGAAATTCTGTAGGGCGTGGGGATCACGTGGTTGGTCTACATGCGGATGATATTATTATCACTTGTACTAATATAGACTCCTCTCTGCCAGCCATTATGACTCTTCTACGTTCCTATGCCGCAGTATCTCTTTATAAATTGAACGCCTCCAAATCGGTAATTTTTCCCATTAACATTCCCCAATCTGACTTGGTCAAATGGGAATCTCGTTACCCCATTAAGTGCTTAATGAGGGAATACCTTACCTAGGTATCACTCTCTGTCGCTCAGACCGTATGGTTACTCGGAATGGCGAATCTCTGAGAACCTTCTTAACTGCAGCACTGGCCTCTCACCCTTTAAAGAAATTGTCATGAGTTGCTCGTATACAGTCCTTTAAAATGCTCCTTCTTTAGAAACTACTCTATGTGTTCCGCTGCGTCCTCCTTCTATTCCCGTGTTGGCTCCTGTCAGAATTGCAACGCCTCACCAACTCCTACATTTGGGCTACCAAGCGACCCCGGGTGGTGCGACGGTTGATGTACCTGCCCTTTCTTCGGGGGGGCATGGGGGTGCCTGACCTTGGAGAGTACCAGAGAGCCTGTATACTTGAGGAGGCGAAAGCCTGGTGGCTCTCCCCCCCCGGATCAGAATGGCTGCAGATTGAGACCCATTCAAATGGAGGCAGGCCTCTCCAGCTGCTATTAGCTGCCGAATCCTTGGGTCCCTCACTTTGCAGCCCCCCCTTGAAACCATGCGGTCGTTGCTGACCTGTTGGAGGGGGTCCCTGGAGGGTTGGACCATGCTTCCCTGTCACGGATCCCCCTGAGGGCTCTCTGCTTCCATATTCAGGATCTGGCAGTGGAGACATGGGAGGAGGTGGGTCTCTCCACTCTTAGGGATCTGATGCCGGAGGGCTCTCTTGCTTCCTTTGGGTCCCTGACTTCCAGGCACCCCCAGCTCGGGGTAAGTTTCCTTCAACATCTTAGACTTCTTTACCATCAATGCCAAAAACAGAAACCAAGAGCACTTACAGGATGCAGTCAGAGCCCAAATGTGAAGCAAGCCCAGCTGCAGGCTGATAAATCACCTCTTTTTTTCTAGTAGTTTTTGTAACATCTTAGACTTCACCATTTTCTTACGTCTAAAAGGGGGGTTCCCCGGCTGGGAGGTCCTCTCACCCCATCGCCCCTTAGACGTTTTCTACTCTCCGACCCGGAGAAGACCAAGGGACTCTCCTTGATATACACCAGCCTAGTTACAGCATCCTTTAGTGGCAAACCGGGCTATTGCACAGGTGGGAGGACAACTTGGGATTCTCGAGCTCTCTGGAGGATTGGGAGGAGTCTATTATTCTTACCCGAAAATTGACGAGGTGTATCAACCACCTGGAAATTCTTAAAAAGATTCACCTTAGGTGGTACCTCCCTCCTTCCCGGATCTCGGGGTTCTCCACCTCGCTGAGTATGACCGCACCAACTTTATTTTCCACCAGGATACTTCCTTGCATGACGCACCAACCCGAAACCGGACAAGGGAGACCTGGTTCACATGGGCCTCTCACCCAGCTGCGACTCCAATCCCTCCTGGCTGATCCACTCTGTTGGGCGCCCCCCTTTAACATGACATTTATAAGCTGATTGAATATAAGTTCCAGCAGCAGTGCCTATCGTTGGGACATCTCCCCCCCCTCTTGACCTCCCCCCCCTATCCCCGCCCTCCTCCCCTATCCTCTTCCCCCCCCCACACCTTTTTCTGGTTGTATAATTCGTTCTTATATTGTGTTTGTTTCTCGAGGCGCTTTGTAGCGCGTTTGTGTTATATCTTGTTGAAAATCCTATAAAAACTCATTGGAGAAAAGATTGAAGCCTGGCCAGCTCATAGTAGTCCGGGTCCACTCACTGAGACACCCGGTATAAGCCTTTCTGTGCAGTCCCTTTACTGACATTTTTCTCCTTCCTCCCCTGTGTCCTCGTGCTACAAGTCCCAAAGCAGGCAACTGCAGGCCTTCTGAAGACTGCCTTGCAAGTCCTCACAAGCTCTGTATCACTTAGCTTGGCAGAGTCCACGGTGTGACCACTGCACTGCAGTTCAGTGCCTCTGTTCTCAGTTGGTCTTACAGATCCAAACCGATTGGTGCCACACCCCTTTGCAGCTTGTTCCTTACCCGACTTGGACGGCGGCTGTAGTTTTGGGTCCTCAAAACTGGGGTTCGCAGCTGACCCAACACACAAGGTCCGCTAGCCCCAGCTCCAGCTTCCCTAGAAAGCATCTGCTTCCCCCCTCGCTCAACTACTCACTAACGGTCCCCAATGCCTAAACCTACTTATTCTCCAGCCAGCAGATAGGTCTGCTCTATCGCGAGCCTCTTCCGCCCAGCATCAAACTGGCCTGGAGTTTAGATGGTGTTGGGTGTTTTGGTGTGTGTCAGTAGAGTTTCCCCTTCTTACCTGGGCATGCACTACACCTCTTGGGTAGATGCAGGACCCTTGGCGACAAACTGCAGCGCGCCACAAGTACACAGCTCCTCTGCCCTTTGGTCATACAATGTTCCTCTGCCCTTGTCAGTAAGAGCTCCTCTGCCCTTGGTCATACACAGCTCCTCTGCCCTTTGTCAGTACACAGCTCATCTGCCATTTGTCATGCACAGTCCTATACCCTTTGGTCAGTACACAGCTCCTCTGCCAACTGATCAGCACACAGCTCCTCTGAACTCTGTCAGCACACAGCCCCTCTGCCACTGGTCAGCACAACAGCTCCTCTGCCCTCTGGTCAGCACACAGCTCCTCTGCCTCTGGTTATACACAGCTCCTCTGCCCTTCGAAATTTTCCTGCTCCTCAGTTATATCGCTTTATTCAGTATTCTGTCAGCTTCTGGCTCCTGTGTTGTCTGTGAGTGAAAATTTACTGCATATATTCCTTACTGCCACGTCACACACACAGATAATTGTGCAATATTGTTCACAGATCTCTGGTTGCAGTGAAATCATGGACACATTGTTCCATTTGTACACGGCCACAAAATGGAACAAGATGTCCATGATTTCACTGCAACCACAAATCTGTTAACAATATCTGCACAGATATCTGTGTGTGTGATGTGGCCCTTAGGACAATCATGTAGCAATTTCAGATATCCAGTGGCATTGAGGTTTCCATTGATGAAGAATGGCCCCACTATCTTTGTACCCCATGTATCCCACCATACCATCAATTTTTGTTTTCCAACAGTCTTGGAGGGATCTAGACTCTGTGGGTTAGTGTCAAACCAATAGCGGTGGTTTTGTTTGTTAACTTCACCTTTCACAAAAAAGTTTGCCTCATCACTCATCTGAAAGCAATTGTCTATGCTGTGAAGATTCGAGATGTGCAGCATCTGAAACAACGGATACTGGAAGCCTGTGCTAGCATTTCTTCTGCCGTGTTGCTATCAGTGTGTCAAGAGTGGGAGAAGAGGATTGCATTGACAATCCAACACAATGGGCATCACTTTGAACACATTTTATAAGTGGTCATAAACTTGTAAAGAACTCATGAAACAATAAAGTTACGTTAAAGCCAAGCACACGATTGCTTTTCTTATGAAAATCTCAGGTTTTCCCCCTCCCATATACTAATGTGCCACAACACTGTATAGGCCCTTGCCTCCAAGTTGGGGACCTTAGTATGGGTCTGCTGACTTGCTCAGAGCCCATAGCGCCGCCATAGTCCTTTGTGGACCTGCTACCCCTAGGTGCAACATTCTCTTCTTTTGAAGAAAGAGTAGTTTTCGCAGGACTTTCAGGCGACTTCCTGGGTCCCCAGCAAGGTAGTAGCGTCCCCTGGAGTAGGCTTTCAGAGACGCTATAACGCTCGACCATATTCACCAACTGGTCAGCGCTAGTTGGGTCCCCCTGTCCGACCCACCTCTGGATCTTAGCAGGTAAGGATCGCAGGTACTTGTCTAGAAAAACCCGTTCTACCATCTGTACGGGCGTCAGAGTTTCTGGTTGCAGCCATTTTTTTTACCAGATGGATGAGGTCATGCATTTATGACCAGGCTGGCTGATGTTCCACAAACGTCCAAAGATGTACCCTCTGTGCCCGTACGTAGGTGTTTAATCCCAGCCTGGCCTGGATTTCACCTTTTAGTTTCACATAGTCCATAGCATCAGCTCCACATAGATCATAATAGGTCATTTGTAGATCCCCGACTAGGAATGGAGAAACCACTTCAGCCCATTTGTCCACCAGTAAGTGCTCACACTCTGCAATTCATTCAAACACAGCCAGATATGCTACGACATCATCGTCAGCAGTCATTTTAAGTAAAGTCTTTTGTACGGCTTTCTGCGCTCTTGCCGCGCTTTGTGCACAGTCCTCCACATCACGAGGCTGCCGAACCAAGGCCTCCTTTATTGCACTTAACTGCTCTTGTTGCATTTGGTGCTGCTGCTCCAGCGCCTTCTGGAAGTAACTATTAGTCTGCTGTTGTTGGATATTTGCCTGTAGCAACTGTTTCACCAGGTCCTCCATATTGCTAGTCTCTTGGCTCATTAGTAGCACAGGAGCTTTCAGCCAAGACATCAACAAGAGACAATGCACACAGAGCGGCTTCTCTGCAGTCACAGTCCACCAGCCACTGATGCCGTCATTTGAAACACCATTTGTGAGAAAAGGGATACAGCTCACCCGAGATCTTTGCTTCAGCCCATCCGAGTGGCTGTGGACTCACGGTCGACAATGGCAGACTGGCAGGCCTCACACAGGTATGGTCACAGCCGTGTTTATTGTGTGCACACTTGTCACTCAGTGTTACACCGGCAAAACATGAAAATACCGTATATACTCGTGTATAAGCCAAATTGGGCTGAAAAGTCCCCCCCTCGGCTTATACACGGGTCATACGGTATGCTGTGTGGGGGCTGTGACCGGGGGCTGGAGGAGGCAGGAGGGGCCGCGGTAACCGCAGGCGGTCACGTGGGGCCGCCTCATTAGTGCAATGAATATGCACGGCATCCCCCCATCCGTCAACGGCGGGGGGATGCCGTGCAAATTGCAATACACAGCCCCCCCCCTCCTTATTATGGGACCCCCGGTTAGTAATAAACAGCCCCCCCACTCCTTATCATGTCCCCCCCCAGGCTGCGGCAAGCTGTCAAAATAATAAACTTTCATACATCACCTTCCGGCGCAGCTCCTCCGCTCCTCCGCTCGCCGGCTTCTTCTTCCTGCTTGTGCCGGTGTCATGTGACCGGGCGCAGGAGATGACGTCATTTCCTGCGCGCGGTCACAGAAGCCGGCACAAGAAGAAGAAGTCGGGACCGGAGGAGCGGAGGAGCGGAGGAGCGGAGGAGCTGCGCCGGAAGGTGATGTATGAAAGTTTGTTATTTTGACAGCTTGCCGCAGCCTGGGGGGGGACATGATAAGGAGGTGGGGGGCTGTTTACTACCACTGGGGCTGTAGGATACTATCACTGGGGCTGTATACTACCACTGGGGCTGCTGGATACAACCAGTGGGGCTGTATATACCTCTGGGGCTGCTGTATACTACACTGGGGCTGTATATACCACTGGGGCTGCTGGATACAACCACTGGGGCTGTATATACCTCTGGGGCTGCTGTATACTACCACTGGGGCTGTATATACCTCTGGGGCTGCTGGATAATACCACTGGGGCTGCATATACCCCTGGGGCTGCTGTATACTACCACTGGGGCTGTATATACCTCTGGGGCTGCTGGATACTACCACTGGGGCTGTATATACCTCTGAGGCTGCTGTATACTACCACTGGGGCTGTATATACCTCTGGGACTGCTGGATACTACCACTGGGGCTGCTGTATACTACCACTGGGGCTGTATATACCTCTGGGGCTGCTGTATACTACCACTGGGGCTGTATATACCTCTGGGGCTGCTGGATAATACCACTGGGGCTGTATATACCCCTGGGGCTGCTGTATACTACCACTGGGGCTGTATATACCTCTGGGGCTGCTGGATACTACCACTGGGGCTGTATATACCTCTGGGGCTGCTGTATACTACCACTGGGGCTGTATATACCTCTGGGTCTGCTGGATACTACCACTGGGGCTGCTGTATACTACCACTGGGGCTGTATATACCTCTGGGGCTGCTGTATACTACCACTGGGGCTGTATATACCTCTGGGGCTGCTGGATACTACCACTGGGGCTGTATATACCTCTGGGTCTGCTGGATACTACCACTGGGGCTGCTGTATACTACCACTGGGGCTGTATATACCTCTGGGGCTGCTGTATACTACCACTGGGGCTGTATATACCTCTGGGGCTGCTGCTGTATACTACCTCTGGGGCTGCTGTATACTACCACTGGGGCTGCTGTATATACCTTTGGGGCTGCTGTATACTACCTCTGGGGCTGCTGTATACTACCTCTGGGGATGCTGTATACTACCACTGGGGCTGTATATACCTCTGGGGCTGCTGTATACTACCACTGGGGCTGTATATACCACTGGGGCTGCTGTATACTAATCACTGGGGCTGCTGCTGCTGTATATACCACTGGGGCTGTATATACCACTGGGGCTGCTGTATACACCTCGGGGCTGCTGTATACTACCACTGGGGCTGCTGTATATACCTCTGGGGCTGCTGTATACTACCTCTGGGGATGCTATATACTACCACTGGGCTGCTGTATAACACACTGCTGGGGGCTGTATACCTGTGCTGGGGTCCACCCTCAGCTTATACACGAGTCAATAGGTTTTCCCAGGTTTTGGGGGCAAAAGTAGGGGGGTCGGCTTATACACGGGTCGGCTTATACACGAGTATATACGGTAAATGTCTAAGGCCATCTGGTAACTAACTAAACAACAGAATGCTAACTACAAAATAAACCTAAGCAACAAACAAAGGAAAGGTATTTTAGGCTACGTTCACACATTTGCGTATTTTGTTGCGCTTTTTTGAGCTCGCTTTTTGCCGCAATTTTCGGCCGCGCAAAAAAGTGCAACAATATACGCAGGGGCTTTCACACACTGCGCTTTCTTTACCCCATGAAGCGTAGGTGTTGTCACAGAGGGAGGAAGAATCCTGCTTCCTCCTTCCCTCTGTGACATCTGTGACCGCCCATTAGATTTCGCAGTGTATTAATATGTCGGGTCCCACGGGACTGGGGTACTCGGTACCGGACCGGACGGTGCCGGGGATGTCACAGGTGGCTTGGTCCGGACCGTGTCCCTGGCTCGGCAATGAAGGGGAATTATTTACAAGGGGATTGTCACGGGTGACGCCACCCACTTGGTGCGGCCAGTGATGGGCCGCCGCTGCTGCAGAACCTCCGGGGGTGATGGAGTGGCAGCGGAGATGGTGTAGTTCCAGTGGGAAGAACTGTATCCCCCGGGGCAGTAAGAGTTAAAGTCTCTAGTGTGTGTAGTTGTGGCACACTTACTTTGCAGGCTGCAGGGATCTCTCCTCCTGGCTGGTGCTGAGAAGCTGGATCTGTAGGGAGGAATAGTCTGCAGATAGAGACTGACAAGAGAGGCAATTCAGAGTTTTCCAAAGCTTTACTCGTTGTTTCCTTCAAGCAGTTTACAAGTCATTTGCAGTTGGTACACAGTTCAAGTTCACGGGTTCGTTCTACTTCTGCAGCCAGGCCTCTCTCTCTGTGACCCCTCACACAGTCTTTAGTGTCCCTTTCCGGGCTGTTGCGGTCTCCGTCTATGCGGGTTGTGTGTGATACGCCGGACAGTATGGCGGTGACTCGGGCTTCTGTGAGTCCTAGTGCGTCACTTAGCTGCCTGTCCTTTAGGGTAGGGATCTCAATCTGGAACTCAGAGCCCTCGTCGTGTTATCTGGGGATGCCGGGTAAACCACGGTCCCCTTTAGAGCCGACACTCTACTTTAGCCCAGCCTCCAGTAGTCCTCAGCACTAGGTCCTACCAGGCTCTCTCCTCTCTGTTCCTTCCTGTATATAGGATGGCTACTCCGCCTGCAGTTAGTTGCTTTAGCTGTAGTTCTAGGGCCCCGGGTTACACCGTCCCTCTCGGCTCTCTCACACTCCTGGGGATCTGACGCAGGATGGGCTTTCTCTCTCCTCTGGCTCACACTGGCTCAGTACAGATTCTGCGCTCCGTCTGTCTTCACTCTTCCAGGCAGTGTGGCTCTCTACTGCTCAGCTTCAGCTCAACCTGCTGCTGTTCTATGGCCTTTACTTCTCAGCCTACTGCGGCCTACTGAACTCCTTCACTCCTCCCCCTCACTATATACTGTCAGTCACCTGACCTCTGGTGTGCCCAACCCACTCCTCTGAATCCACCACCCCTCCGATCTCATATAGTTTCTAATCTCAGGGCTGGATGTAACCTTCTCTGACACGTGGGTTGTGTGGGCTGTGAGGGTGTTAGTGTTTAACAATGTCCTACCTGCCTGGCTGCAGTTCCCTTTGTGGCCTCCTGGACGCAGGGGCGCCACAAATATACACTGCGAAATCTAAATCAAACAAAGCCAAATGTATGAAAAATAAAAAAGAATCAAATACCTCTCCGACGCCTTTTCCTGGTGTCTGGTGCCGAAGACAGGCGATGTGTGTCCTGCAAGAGCCTGCCGTGATGTCAGAGGGGGTGTTCCTGGCACTGATTGACCGCTCACAGACATGTGATATGTATCACATGACGGTGAGCGGCCAATCAGCGCCGGGAACGCCCCCTGACATCACGGCAGGTCCTGGCAGGACTACAGATCGCCTGTCTTCGGCACCAGACACCGGGAAAAGGCGTCGGACAGGTGAAGTATTCATTCTTTTTTATTTTACATATATTTGGCTTTGTTTAATTTAGATTTCGCAGTGTATATTAATACACTGCGAAATCTAATGGGCGGTCACAGATGTCACAGAGGGGAGGAGGAAGCAGGATTCTTCCTCCCCTCTGTGACATCAGAGGGAGAAAATGCAGGAGCTCCTGTGTAAAGAATTGACATCTCAGTTCTTTACACAGCTGTGCTTTCTGCCATAAAACGCACTGCGTATTTTTACGCAGTGTCTGCATGGCAAATTGAATTTCCCATTCACTTTGCTGGCAGACACAAAACACATTGCGTATTTTGAAAAGTGCGCGTAAAAAAGCGCACAAAAACACGCAATTTGTGAACGTAGCCTTACTGTGTCAACTCCTCAGCCCAGCAGACTGAGGAATAAATCCTCCAACCTCTCCTGATTATAACAGCTAATCCAGAGCGGAACAAAACCTGACTGAATGTGTAGAGGGGAACACCCAGTCCTACAGAGTGATCCAGAAAACCGGGCCCAGATTACACTGAAATAACAAGGCGTCAGTGATTTAACAACTGCTGGGATAAATCTGACGTACCCAGCTTTTCTATTTACACGGGCTGACTATCTCACAATCAATACAGGGAGGCATATGAAATGAAACGAGGGGAAACATACCTATTTTCTAGTACCTCTCCCCTTGGCACCTCACAATATATATATACTAGCTGTACTACCCGCTATGTCCGGGTTAATAATTAACTGCTGTTAGCTATAACAAAATGGAATTTGAATATGTCATATTAATGACCTGCAGGAAAATAGAAGCTGAGCTGTGATTGGTTGCTATAGGCAGCCTAATAAATCTCCAGCCAACAGTAAACCCTCCCCTGGCAGGGCAGTATATGTTACCTCACACATACACATACAGTTGTGGCCAAAAGTATTGACACCTCTGCAATTCTGTCAGATAATACTCAGTCTCTTCCTGAAAATGATTGCAATCACAAATTCTTTGGTATTATTATCTTCATTTAATTTGTCTTAAATGAAAAAACACTGAAGAGAATGAAGCAAAAAGCAAAACATTGATCATTTCACACAAAACTCCAAAAATGGGCCAGACAAAAGTATTGGCACCCCCAGCCTAATACTTGGTTGCACAACCTTTAGCCAAAATAACTGCGATCAACCTCTTCCGGTAACCATCAATGAGTTTCTTACAATGCTCTGCTGGAATTTTAGACCATTCTTCTTTGGGAAACTGCTCCAGGTCCCTGATATTTGAAGGGTGCCTTCTCCAAACTGCCATTTTTAGATCTCTCCACAGGTGTTCTATGGGATTCAGGTCTGGACTCATTGCTGGCCACCTTAGAAGTCTCCAGTGCTTTCTCTCAAACCATTTTCTAGTGCTTTTTGAAGTGTGTTTTGGGTCATTGTCCTGCTGGAAGACCCATGACCTCTGAGGAAGACCCAGCTTTCTCACACTGGGCCCTACATTATGCTGCAAAATTTGTTGGTAGCCTTCAGACTTCATAATGCCATGCACACGGTCAAGCAGTCCAGTGCTAGAGGCAGCAAAGCAACCCCAAAACATCAGGGAACTTCCGCCATGTTTGACTGTAGGGACCGTGCTCTTTTCTTTGAATGCCTCTTTTTTTCTCCTGTAAACTCTATGTTGATGCCTTTGCCCAAAAAGCTCTACTTTTGTCTCATCTGACCAGAGAACATTCTTCCAAAACGTTGTAGGCTTTCTCAGGTAAGTTTTGGCAAACTCCAACCTGGCTTTTTTAAGTCTCGAGGTAAGAAGTGGGGTCTTCCTGGGTATCCTACCATACAGTCCCTTTTCATTCAGACGCCGACGGATAGTACGGGTTGACACTGTTGTACCCTCAGACTGCAGGGCAGCTTGAACTTGTTTGGATGTTAGTCGAGGTTCTTTATCCACCATCCGCTCAATCTTGCGTTGAAATCTCTCGTCAATTTTTCTTTTCCGCCCACATCTAGGGAGGTTAGCCACAGTGCCATGGGCTTTAAACTTTTTGATGACACTGCGCACGGTAGACACAGGAACATTCAGGTCTTTGGAGATGGACTTGTAGCCTTGAGATTGGTCATGCTTCCTCACAATTTGGTTTCTTAAGTCCTCAGACAGTTCTTTGGTCTTCTTTCTTTTCTCCATGCTCAATGTGGTACACACAAGGACACAGGACAGAGGTTGAATCAACTTTAATCCATGTCAACTGGCTGCAAGTGTGATTTAGTTATTGCCAACACCTGTTAGGTGCCACAGGTAAGTTACAGGTGCTGTTAATTACTGTATATACTCGCGTATAAGCCGAGTTTTTCAGCCCAAAATTTGGGCTGAAAAGTCCCCCCTCGGCTTATACGCGAGTATATAAAAAATACCGCAGCAGCCCCGGAGGTATACAGGCCCCCCATCAAGTTCCAGGGCCCCCCCCCTTGCGCGCCAGCCTGTAAAGTAAAATCATACTTACCAGTGTCCTGTCGCGCCGTCCGCAGCTGCCGACACGCAATCCCCGTTTTCATTCCGCGTCTTCCGCATTTCCTGTAGTCGCGGGCAATGACATCATTGCCCGCCACCACAGGAAGTCGGAAGCCGGAAGACGCGGATTGAAGCCCGGGATCGCATGTCGGCAGCTGCGGATGGCGCAACAGGACACTGGTAAGTATGATTTTACTTTACAGGCTGGCGCGCAAGGTGGGGGGGCCCTGGAACTTGATGGGGGGCCTGTATACCTCCGGGGCTGCGGCTGTATACAGCCCCGGGGCTGCGGCTGTATACAGCCCTGGGGTTGCTGCTGCTGTATACTACCTAAGGGCTGCTGTATATACCTCTGGGGCTGCATATGGGGCTGCATATACCTCTGGGGCTGCATATACCTCTGGGGCTGCATATACCTTTGGGGCTGCATATGGAGCTGCATATACCTCTGGGGCTGCATATACCTCTGGGGCTGCATATGGGGCTGCATATACCTCTGGGGCTGCATATACCTCTGGGGCTGCATATACCTCTGGGGCTGCATATGGGGCTGCATATACCTCTGGGGCTGCATATACCTATGGGGCTGCATATACCTCTGGGGCTGCTGTATACTACCACTGGGGCTGCTGCTGTATACTACCACTGGGGAGGCTGCTGTATACCTCACTGCTGGGGGTTGTATACCTGTGCTGGAGTCCACCCTCGGCTTATACGCGAGTCAATAAGTTTTCCCAGTTTTGGGGGGCAAAAGTAGGGGGGTCGGCTTATACACGGGTCGGCTTATACACGAGTATATACGGTACATAAATTAGAGAAGCATCACATGATTTTTCTAACAGTGCCAATACTTTTGTCTACCCCCTTTTTTATGTTTGGTGTGGAATTAGATCCAATTTGGCTTTAGAACAATTCATTTTGTGTTTTTTCATTGAAGACAAATTAAATGAAGATAATAATACCAAAGAATTTGTGATTGCAATCATTTTCAGGAAGAAACTGAGTATTATCTGACAGAATTGCAGGGTGTCAATACTTTTGGCCACCACTGTAATAGACAGCTCATGTGACTGACATCTTCCTTAATTCCCTACATGGCACATGCGTTGCACATTGGCTGTTTTTAATGTTTATGTTTGGAAATTAAAGATAGCACACATATGATGCGAGTTGTGTGAGGCGATTTGTGCACATCTGTGTCTGTCTGTGTGGCGTGTGTGTGTCCTTGGGGTGTGTGTGTCCCTGTGGGGTGAGTGCATGTGTCTCTATAGGGTGTGTATGTGTGTGTGTCCCTGTGGGGGGGTCTGTGTGGTGTGTGTCTCTTTGTGGTGTGTGTACCTGTGGGGTGAGTGCATGTGTCCCTATAGGGTGTGTGACCCTGTTGGGGGGGTCTGTGTAGTGTGTGTGTGTTTCTTCGTGAAGTGTGTGTGTGTGTGTCCCTGTGGGGTGAGTGCATGTGTCCCTATAGGGTGTGTATGTCTGTGTGTCCCTGTTGGGGGGGGGGTCTGTGTGGTGTGTGTGTCTCTTCGTGAAGTGTGTGTGTGTATGTCCCTGGGGGGTGAGTGCATGTGTCCCTATAGGGTGTGTATGTGTGTGTGTCCCTGTGTGGGGGTGTCTGTGTGGTGTGTGTGTCTCTGTGTTGTGTGTGTCTCTTTGTGGTGTGTGTCCCTGTGGGGTGAGTGCATGTGTCACCATAGGGTGTGTGTGTGTCCCCGTGGGGTGTGTGTGTCTCTGTGTTGTGTGTGTCTCTTTGTATTGTGCGTGTGTGTTCAGGTGCATGGTGAGTATCCAATGTTGGGGCTGCACCTTAGCGACTATACACTTGCTGTTACTCTTTGTGTGCATGTGGTGTGTATACATGTCCCTGTGCGTGGTGAATATCCCATGTTGGGGCCCCACCTTAGTGACTATATGCTGGTATATGCTGTTAGTCTTTGGCGCTGTCATTAAGCCCCTCTCATTCACAACTGTCAGCTGGTAACTGTCACTTTTTCCCCTTATGTAGATAGGGGCAAAATTGGTGAATTGGAACGCACAGGGTTAAAATTTCGCCTCACAACATAGCCTATGATGCTCTCGGGGTCCAGACGTGTGACTGTGAAAAATTTTGTGACTGTAGTTGGCAGCTGTCGATTTTCCTCCCACACTTTTTCGTTCACTTTTTCTCCATTATGTAGATAGGGGCAAAATTGTTTGGTGAATAGGGGCAAAATTGTTTGGTGAATTGGAACGCGCGGGGTTAAAATTCCGCCTCACAACATAGCCTATGACGCTCTTGGGGTCCAGACTTGTGACCGTGCAAAATTTTGTGGCTGTAGCTGGCAGCTGTCGATTTTCCTCCCACACTTTTCCTTTCTCCATTATGTAGATAGGGGCAAAATTGTTTGGTGAATTGGAACGCGCGGGGTTAAAATTTTGCTTCACAACATAGCCTATGACGGTCTCGGGGTACAGACGTGTGACTGTGCAAAATTTTGTGGCTGTAGTTGCGACGGTG
Organism: Allobates femoralis; assembly: GCA_033576535.1. Taxonomy (NCBI): domain Eukaryota; kingdom Metazoa; phylum Chordata; class Amphibia; order Anura; family Aromobatidae; genus Allobates; species Allobates femoralis. Next base: position 356,589,407 of record JARQOC010000001.1, read on the forward strand.
TAGATGCCAATCATGGATATACATGCACACATGCACACATTCAGCTTTATATATTAGATATATCATCCCTATCATCTATTTTTATATAAATCTCTCACATATTTCTATCTTTTGATATATGATATGTATAGAGAGATAATTATAGAGCTAGATAAATAGATATAGAGATTGATAAAATTTAGATAAAGAGAAATAGAGATAGATAGATAGATAGATAGATAGATAGATAGATAGATAGATAGATAGATGATAAATAGCGACAGATAGATATCTATGCATATATATCTATCTATAGATATCCAGAAAAAAATTCTCTGCAGCACTCAGCTACTACCAATAATGCACACATTCTAGCAAGTGGTATATGAGGAAAAAATGTAAAAAACGTACGTTTTTTTAAAAAAAAACTCAATATTCTTATTTTTTTATTTTCTGAGGTTCTTGGTACATACACTTGGCCAATGTCTGTTTGCTCATCAACCACGACACGATGACATCAGGTCTGATGAGTCCTAAGCTGACATCCCTGATTTCCTTGGACGAAGTACCTCTATGTCCGCGCTGCTCCTGGAACCAGGACATGGGGATGTCTGGAACAACTTATGCTTTTATTATCGTATGCATTTCGGAGCCACAAACCGAGCTCCTTCCACAGGGAACATCCTGGTTGATGAGCAAACAGACATTGGCCAATGTATGTACCAAGAACCTCAGAAATAAAAAAATAAGACTATTGAGGGTTTTTTTAAAACGTAAGTTTTTAATTTTTTCCTCATATACCGCTTGTTAGCATGTGTGCATCTATTGGTAGTAGCTGAGTGCTGCAGAGAAATTTTTTCTGGTTGTTTGATCCAACGTCCCTGCTGGCACCAGTTCACACTATGTCTGTGAGTGCTGTGCAGTTTTTTATCTATAGATATCAATATAAATCAAATCTGTCTCTAACTTTAGCAGAGTTTGGACTACTGAATGTTGTGCATAAGACATGAATCTCCTGAGGAACATGTGCTCTAAATTTTCACCCACGGACAATACAGGAACCAACAACTGACAGAATACTGAATAAAATCGATGTCACTGAGCAGAGAAGAAAACAGCTGAGCGGGCAGAGGAGTTTTGTACTGACCAAAGGGCAAAGGATCTGTATGTCAAGCCAGCAGCTGAGAGAACACTGAAAGGCCAATGTCACTGTGAGCCATGCAGGAAACAGCTGACAAAGCAGAGGAGCTGTGTACTGATAACCCGACAGAGCTCAGCTCTGAGCCCTGCGGTAAACTGACGATGCACTAACATTACATCCGATTCAGCCACAAGCGCATGCTATGTAGGCTCCACCACCACTCTCATAAGGCCGTATTCAGTGTGTATAGAGCTGAATATGGATTTTCTCTGACAATAAACAATTGTCTGATTCAGAAACAGCCTAGAGGGGACATCTTGTAGTAGTTTTTTTTTTTTTTTTTCAAATGTCTTTATTGAAATTTTTCAAATAATAACAGGGGGGGGGAAAAAAACAGGGGGGGGGGTGGAGGATACATAAATAAAGGGAGGGAGAGGAGGAAGGGAACAGACATATTAAACAAAAACATTGGGTTTCACATTGGAATGTAACGGTTTGTAGCTCCCACAACAGACGGGATGTAGAAGGTTTTAGAAAGGTTTTCATAGGATTTAATTTATAAAGTATATTTGAAAGTTTATTAAAATCACTTGCTCTACATTAATATTAGATAAAAATTTAAAAGACAGTTACGCTTTAAGCCATCAGCTATCATATCAAGCCATCGACTCCCTGTGATATTATTGCATAGGGGTCAATGTGCTCCCGAACAACTGCCTGGGTCAGATCAAATCACTTAAATGCTGCTGTTAAGTGATCATTGTTAGAGCAGATCATTGCTGTTAGGTATAGGTTACACAAGCGTATGACTAGTGCGAGTGCAATGAGCTCAATGTTCAGCAATACTGCATTTCAGATCTGTGATTATTTTCCTCAGCCCTAATCGGCTGAGGAAAAATCGCAGCATGCTGCGATTGTCAACACGTTTCGCATCACACATACATACAGGTGTATGGTTCTGTCTGTCACAACGGACTGCACTTGAATGTCATTCGAATGCAGTTCAATATACGCAGAAACAGGCAGTGAAGAAGATGGAGAAATTAATCTTTTCATCTTCTCTGCACCTATGATCCAAGCACAGGATCAGATCGCTGTTGCATGATACTCGACTTGCAGCAGAGCTTGAGGTGAATCCCATTAGCATATCGTATCCGATGCTCTCGCATCGGATGTCATGAGCTGCTGTCACCCAGTTTTAGGCCAGCGTCACACCCCTATATAAATCGGACAAGTGCTATCTGATTTTTTATCAGATACATCTTGCCCAATGTTGTTAAATGGGGCAGTGCTGATCAATAGTTTTAAATCATATCAATTTTCCATGAGAATAAAATCACAGCATGCTGCCTTTTGATTCATAAATCAGACGAGACTCGCCCTAATCTATGGGTGTGTGGAAATCATTAGATTGCCTTCCGATCATATGCGAGTGAAGTCCAATTTCCGTGGACTCACAGAATGGAGAACATGGAAAAATTTTATTAGTCTTCTTCTACTCACAGTGTGCTCCAAATCTGTCATCCGAGAGAATAGATCACACTGTTGGCACTTGGATTAAACTCTGATGATAGATTGATCAGAGTGTCATAAGCATAATTGACCCAATTCTCTCTGATGAGAGAATCTACGATTGTGTGGCCCTGGCTTTAAAGGCAGATATCAGCTACTGTATATATAAGTGGCTTCTGCACTATATGGAGCCAACACATCTCTTGAGTCCGCTCCAAACACTCTAACGTAAAAAAAAAATAGAGGTAGTAGAGATCTATTTTATATCTAACATATGCATTAAAGGTCACCATATTTTTCGGACTATATGATGCACATTTTCTCCCTCGAATGTGGAGGGAAAGTGGGTTGTGTGTATTGTAGACCAGGTATACCTGGCTTGTTTATGAGGTGGGTGGGCGCACAGGAGGCAAGAGCAGTTTGCATTGGCGTCCAGGTTTTATGTGCGTGCCTATTAAATAGAATGAATGTACAGTGATCCCCATGCCCATAATCCTGCCCACCTCTCTGCACTGAAGTTGGCACTGAGAGGAAAGCAGAATAATGGGCAATGGAAGTGGTGAATATTAATAATGGGCACACACGTTCGCCCCAGCAGCCAGCTGCCTACAGTGGGTAGGGCGATCATGTGCCCACTATTAAAGAAAATTAATATTCACTACTCACTGCACCTATAGTCTCAGACCTGGGGAGTAGTGAATATTCTTTTAGAATTACCGGTCAGTTGATGTTGGCGTGTGATTGGGGTTGCATGGCATTAACATCATGCGCTACCCCACGTCAGTTGACAGCATCAGATGAGTGAGCAGCTTACTTTGGGAGGTGGAGAAAGGTGAGCATAATCGTGGATTTTTGTTATGTGAGCAGCATAAAATGGAAGGCATATATAACAGGATGGGAACATGCTGGGGAGCATATATACTAGGATTAGGGACATATACTGTATACAAGTATGGGGATTATACCAGGATGGTGAACATATTTACTAGGATGGAGGGCATATGTACCACAATGAGAATCATATATACCAGGATGGGGGACATATATACCAGGATGGAGAGCATATGTACTGGGATGAAGGACATATATATGAGCATGGGTAACATATACACCAGGATAGAGGATGTACAATATATACCTAGAAGCTGCCCAGGATGGAAGTTATTAGTACAGAATTGGTGGACATTACCCCCAGCAACCACACCCCACCACCCATTACACATTGTTTACTTCAATTCCTCCCTCTTGTCTGTGGACTACGTCGGACTGAAGATTTTTTTTAATAAAGATGGAGTCTGTAAATGTGTTTTTTGCTTTATTTCTAATTAAAAAAAATTCTCTGGGTTGTGTTTTTTTCACGGTTTACTAGAAATTCATGGTGACCATGTTTAATTTGGTGTGACAACATGAATTTCGGGCTTAGTACCAGCTGAGAATACAAAGCTGGTATTAACCCCATTATTACCTAGCGTGCCACCCCCACCACGGCCGCTGGACAAGCCGAGTAAAGACCCTAAAAATAGCACTATGATTAATGTGCCATTTCCAGGGGTGGCTGCGGTTTTCAGCATGGGGGGCCCAGAACGCTTGGGCATCACCACGCTGAGAATTCCAACTCCCAGCTGCCTGGTTTTACCTGACTGCGATCAAAATACGGCGAGGTCCCACACAGTTTTTTTTAAAATAAATTTAAAAAAGTTAATGGGCTTCCCTGTATTTTGATTGCCAGCTAAGGTAAGGCCAGGCAGCTGGGGTTGGCAGCCCTAGCTGTCTGCTTTATCTGCACTGAGAATCAAAAATACCACGAAGCACTGTCATTTTTTTAAATAATTTATTGACTTTTACACTACTATATGTGTCAGGGACCCAACAGCCAATCACACATGCTATCACAGAATGGGCGTCTGTGATTGGCTGCTGGAGTAACCTGAAACCAGTTCATAATTCTATCATCTAGAATGTATGGGTAAATTCCAGGTTACTCCAACAGCCAATCACAGACGCCCTTTCTGTGACAGCATCTGTGATTGGCTGTTGGGTCCTTCCATATATAGTAGTGTAGAAATCAATGAATAATAATAAAAATGACATAGTGCTCAGCGGTATTTTTGATTCTCAGTGCAGATAAAGTGGACAGCTATGGGATGCCACCCCCAGCTTCCTGGCTTCACCACGGCTATCAAAATACAGGGAAACCCATTCTTTTCTTTTTTTTTTTAAAATGTTTAAAAATTGCATGGACTCCCACCGTATTTTGATCGCCAGCCAGGTAAAACCAGGCAGCTGATGGCTGTGTCTCTCAGCATGGTAAGGCCCAAGCGTTCTGGGCCTCCCACGCTGAAAATCGCAGCACACACCCGCCACTGGAAATGGCACATTTTTTCTTAGCGCCATTTCCAGGCAATTTGCCTGGCTCATCCGGCGGCCTTGATGGCGTTGTGACACTGGATAATAATGAGGTTAGGGCCAGCTGGCACTAAGCCCGAAATTCATGAAGTCACACCAAATTAGACATGGCCACCATTGTGATAAGGTAAAAAATGTTTGTACCATGTTAGCCAGTAGATAGAAAAATATTGGAATCTGAGAGTCCTCAGTGGTTGATACCTTTTAAGGTACCTTTACACGCCGCCACTGTGGCTAGCAACAGGTATCCACCGCACGTGCATGTGCACGTTTTTAACGGTGGATACCGATCGCCGATGCCGCATATACACGCCGCCATTGCGTTGTCCACTGAAGGTATCTGTGTTCCCCGGAAATGCAGACAGATCCTGCGGCTTACTTCCTGTTGAATACCTTCCCTGCTTTACACGCCGCTACCACAAAGGAATATGAGCGTACATCTTTCGCGCCGCAAGTACATAGATGTGACAGAGTTGTGTATTCCGTGATGCACAAGCGTTGATTGGACAACGCAATAGCGTCATGATTGGCCAGCCTGCGCAGGAAGGCTGGCTAATGCATGACGCCATTGCAATTGTGGAATGTGAATGGTCAGCTCTTTAAATATGGCGCCCTGTGAAGTGACAGCCAATGGTTACACAGTAGCCCCCACCAATGATCGCTGATGGGGCGTGGTATCCATGACTCCGTGGCACGCCCCTGGGAGTTCACTAGGCGATGCAACATCCATGCCTGTGCCCCGTTTAGACGCCACTACCATGGCAATTGTGCCTTTCTGTTGCCTTCGGTTTTGGAGCATGGCTCAGCAACAGGTATCTGAGTCACCTGCAGGACACCGGGAGGAACTGCCCTATTTACACGCCGCCATTTCAAAGCAATTTCATGGCAACAGGCATAACTATCCCCAATGCCAGGCAGTTGCTACCTTTCAGTGGTGGCGTGTAAAGGGGCCCTTAATGGCTAACTGAAAAGACGGTAAACATAGCAAGCATTCGGGACACTATGGCACATGGCCACCATGAATTTCTAGTAAACAGTAAAACACAACACAGAGAAAAAAATATTTTATTAGAAATAAAACAGAACACATTTAGGACTCTACAAATTTAGGAATCTTTATTACCCAATAAAACCTCTCCTACGTAGTCCACAGGCGGGTGAGCATCTCTTCAGCTCTACTTTATCTGTGTGAGGAGACACACAGGTCTGCTCACACAGACAAGCAGGCACAGACTAAGCTGACAGCTGTCAGATAGTTCACCTGAGTGCACAGCTGAGGCCGGTCAGCTCTGCCCCTGGGTAATTTCCACTGACTTCACTGCAGCACTGCCGAAAAGTGAGCGCTTGTCGGCTGTGAAAGCGGTGACGTCAGCTGTGCCCTCAGGTAATTCCGACTCTGACGTTGCCGCTCTCACTGCCAACAATGGCTCACATTATAGCAGTGTCGCAGTGACGTCAGTGGAGGTTAACCAAGGGCACAGCTGACGTCACCGCTTTCACTGTCGACAAGCGCTCACTTTTTAGCAGTGTTGCAGTGATGTCAGAGCCAGGGTTACCTCAGTTCATGCTGCCTCAGCCTGTGCTTGCTTGTTTCATGTCACAGTCAACACTGCTGGAAGTGAGCGCTTCTCTTACCTCACTTCTGGCAGTGATTGTGGTGTTGTCGCTGGGTTCATCGGAGGTCACGTGTGAACTCAGATGAACTTTACAACGGCCGGGTGCTCAGCTACCATCTCTACCAGCAAATGTGTGTTGGTAGAGATGTAGCAGAGCTGAAGAAGATCTACTCCTGTGGACTATGTCAGAGGGGGTAGGTTTTGTTCTTCAATAAAGATAGAGTCACTAATCGTGTTGTGTTTTATTTTTTAATAAAATATTTTTTTCTGTTTTTCTTTACTAGAAATTCATGATGGCCATGTCTAATATTAGTGTGACATCATGAATTTCGGGCTTAGGGCCAGCTTATAAAACAAAGTTGGCTCTAAGCCCATTATTACCCAGCGAGCCACCCGGCACCAGGGCCACTGGAAGAGTTGGATACAGTGCCATAAGATGGTGCTTCTATGATAGCTCCCTTTTCTGGGGTGGATGCGGACTGCAATTCACAGCAGGGAGAGCCAAAAAGCTTGGGCCACCCGGTGCTGCAGACTCCAGCCCCCAGCTGCATAGTTGTAACTGGTTAGACACAAAAATAGTGCGAAGCCCATGTCATTTTTTTAATTATTTCATGAAATTCATAAAATATTGTAAAAAAAAAAAAGGGATTCCCTATATTTTTGTTTCCCAGCCGGGTACAAATAGGCAGCTGGGGGTTTGGTGCAGCCCATACCTACCTGTTGTACCTGGCTGGCATACAGAAATAAGGCAAAGTCCACGTCATTTTTTTTTTAATTCATTAAAAAATAAAAAAAATTCTAAATAAAATCCCAAACACATAACCCTAACTCTAGGGTTAGGACTAGGGGTAAAAAAAAGTGTGGGCTCCCGTTGCATTTTCTATTGCCAGCAAAGGGTAATCCAAGCAGCTACTGTTTGCTAACCCCCACTGCTTGGTGTTACCTTCAGTGGCAATGGAAAATCCACGGAAGCCTTTTTTTATATTTTTTACAAAAAAACTAAAAAAAAATTATATGGGCTTAGCCATACTTTTGTATGTCAGCCAGGTACAGCAAAAGAACAAAAAGAAAAGAACAGCGCCTCACAAGCTGGAATCTTAATCTTCAAGTGTATTTATTCCATCCACCAGCAGCACAACGTTTCTGTCATAGACCTTTATCAAGTGCACTTGATAAAGGTCTATGACCGAAACGTTGTGCTGCTGGTGGATGGAATAAATACACTTGAAGATTAAGATTCCAGCTTGTGAGGCGCTGTTCTTTTCTTTTTGTTCTTTTGGTGCCAATTTGCCTGGTGGAACTCCCAGGCTAGGAACGAGCGTCTCAATCTTGGAACCTGGTAGGTTCTGTCTCCACGTGGTGCTGTGGACAATTTTCCTTTTATTAGCCAGGTACAGCAGGAAGGTATGGGCTGTCCCAACTCCCAGCTGCCTAGTTGTACCTGGCTGGGAACTTTCATGAAATAATGAAAAAAAAACAATATGGGCTTTGCCCTATTTGTGTGTCCAGACAGGTACCACTAGGCACCAGGGAGCTGGAATCTGCAGCGCAGGGTGGCTCAAGCTTTCTGGGCCCTCTGTTGTGAATTGAAGTCCACAGCTGCCCCAGAAAATGGCACATTCATAGAAGTGCCATCTTTTGGCACTGTATCCAACTCTTCCAGTGGCCCTGGTGTCACGTGTCTCGCTGGATAATAAAGGGGTTAGGGCCAATTTGTATTATCAGCTGGCCCCAAGCTTAAAATTCATGATATCACACCAATATTAGACATGGCCACCATGAATTTCTAGTATAGATAAAAAAAAACAACACAGAGAAAACATTTTTTATTAGAAATAAAACAAAATGTTTAGAGCCTCCATCTTTATTATAAAAAAATCCTTAGTCCAACGTAGTCCACAGGGATAGCGCTGCTACATCTCGCTGTATAGAGCAAAAAGCAGGCTGAGACCAACAGTGACAGTCAAAGTTTCACCCGAGCTCATGGATCGGGCCGTGAACCTGCGTTAACCCTGACATCACCGCGTAAATATGGCCGGAAAAAGCCAAACACAGACAAGTGTAGTGTATACTGCCGGAAGTTAATGAGCAGCCCCGGAAGCAGAAGGGGCCACGAGACAGCGGGACGGGAGGACGGGTCGCGGGACTGGTAAGTATAATTATAAGGTTTATTAATAATGTGCTTTTTTTCATTCCCTGGATCCGAACAGGACTAAAGCTGTGACACGGGTTTCCCAGAGAAATCTGTATTCGGGTCCAGAACTTTACAGTTCGGGTTCGTCCATCCCTGGTAACAATCTATCAGCTTGGGAGATCATACTAAATGATGGGAATATACAGTGACAAAAAAAGGGTAATAATGTTTTGAACTTTTGACTTTCAGGTGCCATATCTCACCATCTACTACAACATTGAGCATGAGACTACCTTTATTTTATAGACAATCATCTTAGCTATCTCAAAAATATATTTGGCTTGCAACTATTTAGCATATAATTAGTTATGCAGATTCTTGTCATGTCAATGCATGCTACTGCTTTGCTCCTAAAAATCAAAATATTAATTTTATTATTTTGTTACCATTTTGTAAATCTCCTTCGGCTTTCAGCACTGCCTAAATCCTTCTGGGCATTCTCTCAATCAGATTCAAGCTTGTCTCTACCAAAATCTGATCCTGGGTCTCTTCTACACAGTCCCAATGATGATGCATATTTGTCAACTCACTTAGGTATGTACACAGCTTTTTTTCAACTCTACCCACAATTGTTCAATTGGGTTGAGATCAGAGGATTGTGGGGGCCAATCTAGCACCTCCACTTCATTGTCATTGAATAATTTCTTCACCAATTTTGACATAACTTCATGACATTGTCCTTCTGTATCACTAGGTTGAACTTTTTCATACCCATAGTATTGAGTGTACGAAGTAATTTGTCTTGTAGGATACTCACATATAGCTCAACATTAAGACCACCATCAATGCTGGTGAAGTATCCAATGCCTTTAGCTGTAAAACAACCCCTTATCATCATGCTTATTCCACTGAACTTGACAGTTCTTTCAATTCCTTGATCCATTAGACCCTTTTTCCCTTTTTTTTTTCCAGACCCATTTGCAATCCATCAGTGCTAGTCTATTGACTTTTGTCTCATAGCTTCAAATCACCTGTTTCCAGTCTTCTATGCCTCACTTTTAGTACTTACTGTATTTGCAAACTCAAGCCAACGCTCCTAATGATGATATTGAAGTTAAAGCTTCTTCACCTTTTTATGGGTCATTATTTCAGACTTGTGTAACATGGGTCACAAGGTGCTTGCATGGACATCTGTGATTTCAGTATTATGGAGGAAACGAGCCACCTCCATTGCCGTGTTTGTCATGCCAGAACTAATAGACCTCATGATGAGCCTAATTATTGACTTCGATATTTTTTCTGGATCTCTACCTCTTGGCTTTTGAAAGGATGGAAGGACTTCAAATCGTATTATTCCAACTTTCAAGGCACTTGCACAATGCAGTTCAGCAATTTTCTGGATGATGCTGTTTTTCACTTCTTGGGAAATCTTCTTCATGGCTGTTCCTCAATTTGAATGAGCGACCTTTCGCTTGGCAATCAGCCTTGTAACATTGTTAGCTATTAGGGAATGTGTGAACAGGTTTTAATTTGTAGTATATAGGAAGAAAAAAAATGTTTCAAATACAGGAGGAAAACTGTAACAATGCAGTGACATGACAAGAACTGCATACCGAATCATATGCTGAATAGTTTCAACTCAACTTTATGTTTGAGATAGCTAAGATGATTGTCTATGAAATGAATGATAATCTCACACTCAAAGGTGTAGTGGATGGTGAGATATGAGCCTGAAATTCAAAGGTTCTAAACATTGTTACACTTTTGCTTGTCACTGTAGATGGGGTGAAATCATAGAAATCCTATATAAATGTCCTGAATCATAATAAAAACTTATATGCAAGCAAGGATGACTGAAATATTGCATGGTTTACCCTGCTGTCTCCCTGTGTTATGGTTTTATCCCCCAGTCCCCAATGGGGAAAAGGTGGTCAATGTTCTGTCATCTAAAAGTACTACTCTAAAAGCAATGTAAAGCTGTAGGAGCTAAATGATTTGAGCACATTGATTGATGGAAATCAACAGAATGAGCACAATTGCCTCATCTTCATCATAACCTTCATTTCACAGAAACTACTTCACAGATGGGATGTTTATAAATATATTAATTAGTAATGTGGCCAGGGAAAATACATTTCAAAGGACAAGATAGTAACATTCAAAGATACAAAATGTCACATGAAATGCAGAGTTTGTCAATATCTTGTGTCAATATTATTCAAGACAAATATGAGATGTTAATGAAATTAATAGGATTAGCGCTAAGAACTTAACCCCAAAAGCAGCGCTACACACAGGCTCATACCCCAAAAGAGCCCTAAAAAACTAGATATAAAAATTAAAAAACTGGAGCACGCTAATGGAATTCCACTTTACGTTCTGGTCAATAAATATTAATATTTATACTTCATTTTAAAATCATCAATACATACATCAATGCAAAACAAGAAAACATACTAAAATGCTAAAAATAAAAATGTTTCATCATTTGTCCACCTCAAATTTTATTGGCCTTTATTTTAGCCTCTATAATTTTGATTAGGGACAGAAAATGTACTATATAATTGTCTAAGGATTTTTTTTGCATCTGTCGCCGAAATCTCGCGCCAGACACAGGGCACTCATTGGTTCCCGCCTCCGGCAGGCGCCAATGAGTGCAGACTATGCAAATAGGCGCGAGAATTCAAAGTTCAAATTCCGCGCCAATTTGCACACGGTTCCGGCCGGCGGTGGCCTGCCCGCACTCCATACCCCGCTCCTCCTGCCCTGCCCACGCTCCATACCCCGCTCCTCCTGCCCTGCCTGCGCTCCATACCCCGCTCCTCCTGCCCGTGCTCCATACCCCATTCCTCCTGCCCTGCCCACACTCCATACCTCGCTCCTCTGTCCTGCCCGCGCTCCATACCCCGCACCTCTGCCCTGCCTGTGCTCCATACCCCGCTCCTCCTGCCCTGCCCACGCTCTATACTCCGCTTCTCTGCCCTGCCCGCGCTTTCCCCCCCCCCGCTCCTCCTGTCCTTCCCGCGCTCTCGCTCCCCGAGGCCCCCTTGCTCCTTAGTGATTTGATTTCGCAGTACATTATGCACTGCGAAATCAAATATAAAATAAACACAAATGTATTAAAAATAATAAAGATTCTTATACTTACCTCTCCGCCGAGTGATCGGTGACCGGTAGCAGGACCTTGCATGATGTCAGAATGACATCAGCGTTCGGCACTGTGATTGGCCCGCTTGTGGTCATGTAACATGAGCGTCACGTATCACATGACCGCGAGCGGGCCAATCACAGCGCCCATCGCTCCATCCTGCCCCCCTGCCTCCATCTTGCCCCTTCCCGGCTCCATAGACTCCATCCTACCTCCCCATCTCCCCCGGCTCCATCCTGCCCCCCCTTCCCCCAGCTCCATCCTGCCCCCCTCTCCCCCGGTCTCATCCTGCCCCCCCCAGCTACATTCTGCCCCGATCGCTCCATCCTGCCCTGCAGGCTTCATCCTGCCTCGCCCCCCCCCCCCCGCCGGCTCCATCCTGCCCCCCCTCTCCCGGCTCCATCCTGCCCTGCCGGCTCCATCCTGCCCCCACTGGCTCCATCCTGCCCCCTCGGCTCCATTCTGCCCCCCCTGCCGGCTCCTCTCTGCCCCGCCGGCTTCATCCTACCCGCCGGCTCCATCCTGCCCCCCCCGGCTCCATCCTGCCCCCCCCACCAGACCTATCCTGTCCCCCCGCCGACTCCATCCTGCCCCCCTGGCTCCATCCTGCCCCCTCGGCTCCATTTGCCCTGCCGACTCTATCCCGCCCTCCCTGGCTCCATCCTGCCCTGATTGCTCCATCCAGTCCCCCCCGTCTCCATCCTGCCCCCCCGCTGGCTCCATCCTGCTCCCCCACCAGCTCTATCCTGTCCCCCGCCGACTCCATCCTGCACCCCTGGTTCCATCCTGCCCCCCCCCGGCTCCATTTTGCCCTGCCGACTCCATCCCGCCCTCCCCGGCTCTATCCTGCCCTGATTGCTCCATCCAGTCCCCCCCGGCTCCATCCTGCCCCCCGCTGGCTCCATCCTGCTCCCCCGCCAGCTCAATCCTGCCCCCCCGCCAGCTCCATCTTGCCCCACCGGCTCCATCCTGCCCCCCCGGATCCATCCTGCCCCCCTGCCTCCATCCTGTGCCCCCCGATCCATCTTGCCCCTTCCCGGCTCCATCCCGCCCCCCCCTCCCCCGACTCCATGCTACCTCCCCATCTCCCCCAGCTCCATCCTGCCCCCCTCCCCCTGGCTCCATCCTGCCCCCTCTCCCCCGGCTCCATCCTGCCCCCCCCAGCTACATTCTGCCTCGATCACTCCATCCTGCCCCGCAGGCTTCATCCTGCCTCGCCCCCCCCGCCGGCTCCACCCTGCTTCCCCCCGGCTACATTCTGCCCCGATCGCTCCATCCTGCCCCCCCTCTGCCGGCTTGATCCTGCCCCACCGGCTCTATCCTGCCCCCACTGGCTCCATCCTGCCCCCTCGGCTCCATTCTGCCCCCCCTGCCGGCTCCACTCTGCCCCGCTGGCTCCATCCTACCCCGTCGGCTCCATCCTGCCCCCCCGGCTCCATCCTGCCCCCCCCACCAGCTCTATCCTGTCCCCCTGCCGGCTCCATCCTGCCCCCTGGCTCCATCCTGCCCCCCGGCTCCATTTTGCCCTGCCGACTCCATGCCGTCCCCCCCAACCCGGCTCCATCCTGCCTTGATTGCTCCATCCAGTCCCCCCCCGGCTCCACCCTGCCCCCCCCGGCTCCATCCTGCCCCCCCACCAGCTCCATCCTGCCCTGCTCGCTCCATCCTCCCCCCCCGGCTCCATCCTGCCCTTCCCCCCAGCTCCATACTGCCCTTCCCCCCGGCTCCATCCTGCCCCCTCGGCTCCATCCTGCCCTGCCGGCTTCATCCTGCCTCCCCGCCACCATCCTGCCCCCCGCTTCCATTCTGCCCCCCACCGGTCTCCATCCTGCCCTCCCCAGCTCCATCCTGCCCCCCCCCACATCCATCCAGCTCCCCGTCTCCATCCTGCACCCTGCCTCCATCCTGCCCCCCGGCTCCATCCTGCCCCCCCAGCTACATTCTGCCCCGATCACTCCATCCTGCCCCCCCTCTGCTGGCTCCATCCTGCCCCCCTGGCTCCATCCTGCCCCCCCGGCTCCATTTTGCCCTGCCGACTCCATCCCGCCCCCCCCCGGCTCCATCCTGCCCTGATTGCTCCATTCAGTCCCTCCCCGGCTCCACCCTGCCCCCCTGCTGGCTCCATCCTGCCCTGCTCGCTCCATCCTGCCCCCCCGGCTCCATCCTGCCCCCCGGCTCCATTTTGCCCTGCCGACTCCATCCCGTCCCCCCCCGGCTCCATCCTGCCCTGATTGCTCCATCCAGTCCCCCCTCGGCTCCACCCTGCCCCCCCCCCCGGCTCCATCCTGCCCCCCCACCAGCTCCATCCTGCCCTGCTCACTCCATCCTGCCCCCCCCTGGCTCCATCCTGCCCTTCCCCCCAGCTCCATGCTGCCCTTCCCCCCGGCTCCATCCTGCCTCCTCGGCTCCATCCTGCCCTGCCGGCTTCATCCTGCCTCCCCGCCACCATCCTGCCCCCCGCCTCCATCCTGCCCCCCCACCGGTCTCCATCCTGCCCTCCCCAGCTCCATCCTGCCCCCCCCACATCCATCCTGCTCCCCGTCTCCATCCTGCACCCCGCCTCCATCCTGCCCCCCCGGCTCCATCCTGCCCCCCCAGCTACATTCTGCCCCGATCACTCCATCCTGCCCCCCTCTGCCGGCTCCATCCTGCCCCCCTGGCTCCATCCTGCCCCCCCGGCTCCATTTTGCCCTGCCGACTCCAACCCGCCCCCCCCCCGGCTCCATCCTGCCCTGATTCCTCCATCCAGTCCCTCCCCGGCTCCACCCTGCCCCCCTGCTGGCTCCATCCTGCCCTGCTCCGCTCCATCCTGCCCCCCCCTGGCTCCATCCTGCCCCCGGCTCCATTTTGCCCTGCCGACTCCATCCCGTCTCCCCCCCCTGGCTCCATCCTGCCCTGATTGCTCCATCCAGTCCCCCCTCGGCTCCACCTGCCCCCCCCGGCTCCATCCTGCCCCCCCATCTGCTCCATCCTGCCCTGCTCGCTCCATCCTGCCCCCCCTGGCTCCATCCCGCCCTTCCCCCCAGCTCCATACTGCCCTTCCCCGCTCCATCTGCCTCTGGCTGCATCCTGCCCTGCGGCTTCATCCTGCCTCCCCGCCACATCCTGCCCCCCCCCACCGTCTCCTCCCCCCCCGGCTCCATCCTGCCCCCCCAGCTACATTCTGCCCCGATCACTCCATCCTGCCCCCCTGGCTCCATCCTGCCCCCCCGGCTCCATTTTGCCCTGCCGACTCCATCCCGCCCCCCCCCCGGCTCCATCCTGCCCTGATTGCTCCATCCAGTCCCCCCCCGGCTCCACCCTGCCCCCCCGGCTCCATCCTGCCCCCCCCGCTGGCTCCATCCTGCCCCCCCGCCAGCCCCATCCTGCCCCCCCCGCCAGCTCCATCTTGCCCCCCCGGCTCCATCCTGCCCCGCCGGCTCCATCCTGCCCTGCTCGCTCCATCCTGCCCCCCCTGGCTCCATCCTGCCCTTCCCCCGGCTCCATACTGCCCTTCCCCCCGGCTTCATCCTGCCTCCCCGCCACCATCCTGCCCCCCGCCTCCATTTGCCCCCCCACCGGTCTCTATCCTGCCCTGATCGCTCCATCCTGCCCTCCCCAGCTCCATCCTACTCCCCCGCCTCCATGCTGCTCCCCCACGTCCATCCTGCCCCCCCCACATCCATCCTGCCCCCCCGCATCCATCCTGCACCCCGCCTCCATCCTGCCCCCCCAGCACCATCCTGCCCCCCCGCTCCATCCTGCTTCCCCCCGACTCCATCCTGCCCTACCCCGGACTCCTTCCTGACCCCCCCCCTGGCTCCAGCCTGCCCCCCCCCGACTCTATTTTGCCCCACTCGCTCCATCCTGCCCCGCTCGCTCCATCCTGCCCGGCTCGCTCCATGCTGCCTCCGCCACCATCCTGCCTCCCCCCCGTCACCATCCTGCCCCCTGCTCAATCCTGCCACCCTGCTCCATCCAGCCGCCCCCGCAGTTAGCGGTCATGTGAGCTGATCGGTTTCCCAGGCAGTGACAGGTCCTAAAGGCCTGTATGACCTAGAAGACAGAGGTGGAGTGAGTCGGTGGACAGGTGAGAATCCTCACTGAGGATTTTTTTATTTTTACTTTTACTGTAGAGGAGCCAGGAGGAGCAGGGGGGCCGCGGGGAGCAGAGTATCGCCATATACCATAGCGTGCTATACATGTGCTGTAATGTACAGCCATATACTATAGTCCTGCTATACATGTGCTGTAATGTACCGCCATATACTATAGTGCTGCTATACATGTGCTGTAATGTACCGCCATGATACTATACTGCTGCTATACATGTGCTGTAATGTACCGCCATGTACTATATGCTGCTATACATTTACTGTAATGTACCGCCATATATACTATAGTGCTGTATTCACATTTACTGTAATTGTACCACCATATACATATGGCTGCTATACATGTACTATAATGTACCGCCATATACTATAGTGCTACTATACATGTGCTGTAATGTACCGCCATATACTATAGTGCTGCTATACATGTACTATCCTCACTATCTCGATGCGATCAAGACCCTGCCCACCTGCAATTTGCAAATGGCAGATCTTTTTCAAGGTTTTGACTTAACCTGCCCCATAGGTTGGTTGGATTTCGGTCACATCGGCAGCCCAACACTGAATGCCCTTCATAAAGTGCAAGAAGCGCTCAGTGGGGTACCAGCTCTAATCATGCCCACTTGTTCACAATGAACCCGTTACTAGTGAATTTGTGGTGCTGTAAGTTCAGTTCATGGTATGATGCCATGAGAAGAGGGAAACACCTCTATTATACCATCAAACACGCATTGTAAAACTGATAATCTGTCAATCCATTTTCTAAATTCTAACCTCTGCATTACTTTTGCTTTTGGCTGCCTTATATATGTACTTCCCAGCAGGTTTTCTATTTGTTATACATAGTTTCCTGATGATTTGTATGATTTTAATTGGGGTTCGTTATTACCGTTATGGAATATTAAAAGAATAAAATCTGCAATTAGGCAAATTGATTTCCTACTTGCCTCATTTCTATGATCTTACTAACAAATATGACATTTTGATACCACTGAAACTCCAAGTAATTGCCTGCTGTGCTGTAATTAGGCTCTGACTCAATAGTGTTCAGACTTAGCTAAGTGGAATATATTGATAACGTAACAACAGACTAAACAAACATATAGAGAGATCATTACACAGTTATAGGTGGAGAAGATCATTGCCCAGGGCAAAGATGCTCCTGGGGACTTGTACAATGATTAAAGAGCAAAACAAACCTTCGATTTCTGTACAACAGACACTATTTTTCTATTCCTGGGAACCAAAAAAGTAATGATTATATTTTGTGAACACATTACCTTTAGTGTAGACTGTATAAAAGCAACATTTCAAACATAAGTGCTGATTTATTTCTCTTTACATAATACGTTAAGGTGAAAAAAGGAATACAAGTTTTTATAGTTTGTTTTTTCTAAAGGTAGTCAGTCTATTTATATTCAATTGTAGTGGTTTTGCACATAATATAGTACATTAAGAGCCTAGGATAGTTCAGTCACTTTAAAGGGAATGTTTCTTCAAAAGATTACATATATTAATCTTGCTTCATATTACACATACATTTTGAACAATTTGGGTGTTTTTCTTCGATCTGTTGCTTTGTTCTTTTGGATAGTAGAGCAGCCCCAATAGTCTGATACTTCCTGTTTGCTGTAGGTCTCTTCACAGCTTTACTGTATAAACTGGGACAGAACAAGTCATTTCATTATAATTAGAGAAGGGAATATAATGAGAAATTTTAATGAGAAAGGCAGCATAGGACCGATGAACAAACAGATCCAAAATCCCCATACAAGTACATAAAAATCAGCTGAACCTGCCAATTCCAGCAGAGGGATATCAGGATCAGGTTGTTGTGTAAAAACAAAAGGGGTGGGGGACAATAGTGCCCTATCACTAGCGACACTAAAGTGTAAAGGTGGTACTATGGATCCACTCACGTGGTTCAGTTGTGTGACCCACAACTGGTTTGAAGGCATCAACAAATAAGCTGCTGCAGGACCTCTACCGACCACTCGCACGTGGAAAAAAGTCCAGAGAAAAGTTGGGATTGAAGAGGTGTATCACGGTCCGCTCTGCTATACCCAAAGAAACACTCACATGGGAGGCAGGATTTCAAAAGCAGTCTCTTTCCTTTATTACAACGCGTTTCGGTGCACAACCTAGCACATCCTGAGGAAGGTGCTAGGTTGTGCACCGAAACGCGTTGAAATAAAGGAAAGAAACTGCTTTTGAAATCCTGCCTTCCGTGTGAGTGTTTCTTTGAGTATAGCAGCGCGGACCGTGATACACCTCTTCAATCCCAACTTTTCTCAGGATCAGGTTGTTGGAATTTAGTCGATCCCTCATTTTGTTCATCAAGGAGAAGCGGTCTTTCATAGAGAATGTAGGAATGGTTTTCTGAAAATAACTTGAAGACAAAGATGAATTTCAATAACAAATAAATTGCAAAGCTGCTCATTTTTATAAGTTCTTTGCAATTTTCTTTGCAATCTAAGAACTTGAGAGTAGCACTCTAAAGTATACTATGAACAAAATGCAATATTTGACAGGATGTCAAGACAAAATCCTTTTTGGCTTTTAGTTGCGCAGGGGAAGGTGCAGATTTTTCCATAGGAGCAGGGAAATCTGGATAGGTAAGTAAGAGAGTGCAGATGGTTTTCATGCAATGTCTACTGGAGCTACAGGTGGCCTTTGACAAAGAAAGGCCTGAGACATATTCTACACTGGAGAATTGTGGTATGCTAGAAAGTCAATGTTTGGAGGCTGGAAGTGGTTGCTCAGGATTGATGAGATACGAACCTAAAGATTTGTCCCTTACTCTAAGGGTCCCGTCACGCTTGGCGATGTTCCAGCAATCCTGACAATGATACGACCTGGTAAAGATTGCTGGAATGTCGCTACGTGGTCGCTGGTGAGATATCAGTCAGATCTACTGAACAACACAGCAATGATACGGCGACCCGTATAACGACCTCGGCGGTTGTTGGGACCCTGTCACACAGCAGCTAGTCTGACGACTCAGACCTACGTGGCTGAGTTCTCGGTCGCCAACGAGGCCCTTCTTAAGGCGTCAAACAAACCGAAGCATTCTGGCCATCGGGAGCCCGAGATCAAAAAGTGGTCCAGGCCCTTTCAACACGATCGGCGATCTCACAGCAGGGGCCTGGTCTCTGCTATGTGTCAAACATAGCGAGATCGCTGTCAAAGTCGCTGTTGCATCACAAAACCTGTGACGAAACAGACATCTCGCTAGCGATCTCGCTATGTGTGACGGGGGATTAAGCGTTATGGCATTTTTGAACATTCATTTGGATGGGAAGTCGTTTAGTTGCTTCACTAGTAGGTAGTAATCGGAGGAGACGGTTACTACTGTGACAACTGTGCAAAAAATAAAAATAAAATAATGGTACATAAGGTATGGGAAATGTATACTTAGTGTCAAGAATTAGATTTGAGTCAGAACTGTACCGATGAATGTGAAACACTTTAGAATCCTGCATTGGTAATTTTGTAAAGCTGTCCTGTTGTATGTGAAGATACTGAATATTTTTTATTCTAGTTCCAAGTCTGTAAAACAGCAAAGTTTGTTCTCCTTTGTGAGACTTTTACTTAAATCGAAACCTGATTCTTTCAAGAAACTGTGCCTGTCACTCCTGACTATCTCACTGATTAAAATGTATGTGAAAACCAGCAATTTCCTGTCACCAAGCAGTGCTACAGCTAGAACTGCATGAACAGATTTATGAATAGTGATCTGCAGCCTGACATACTTCTGCCAGCTGAAAAGGAAATCAGGTAAGTCATTGCAAAAAGCAAGAAACAAACCACAGGTAACATAGTCTCTTAAATATCACCCATAAACTGAAATTATACCAAGTTATCCATTGGGACATATATGAGGTGATATGCCACTGACAGTCACCCACCATTACCATTTCATGACATCCTATTTATGGCTGCTGTTCCATTTCAATAAAATGTATATGGAATTGCACTACATGGACACTGAGAACACTAGTTTCCTGTAAGTATTAACCACCACCCACAGGGGGCTGTGCGTTTTTGCCCCTTGTCTGAATTGTTATTCTTTTGCATGTTTGTCACACATACAGTGCCTTGTGAAAGTATTTGGCCCCCTTGAACTTTTCAACCTTTTTCCACATTTCAGGCTTCAAACATAAATATATAAATTCTAATTTTTTTGTGAACAATCAATAACAACAAGTGGGACACAATCGTGAAGTGGAACAACATTTATTGGATATTTTAAACTCTTTTAACAAATAAAAACCTATAAAGTGGGGCATGCAATATTATTCGTTCCCCTTGAGCTAATACTTTGTAGCACCACCTTTTGCTGTGATTACAGCTGCAAGTCTCTTGGGGTATGTCTCTATCAGTTTTGCACATCGAGAGACTGAAATTCTTGCCCATTCTTCCCTGCAAAACAGTGAGGTTGGATGGAGAGGGTTTGTGAACCACAGTTTTCAGCTATTTCCACAGATTCTCGATTGGATTCAGGTCTGGACTTTGACTTGGCCATTCTAACACCTGGATATGTTTATTTTTGAACCATTCCATTGTAGGTTTTTCTTTATGTTTGAGATCACTGTCTTGTTGGAAGATAAATCTCCGTCCCAGTCTCAGGTCTTTTGCAGACTCAAACAGGTTTTCTTCCAGAATGGTTCTGTATTTGGCTCTGTCCATCTTCCCATTAATTTTAACCATCTTCCCTGTCCCTGCTGAAGAAAAGCAGGCCCAAACCATGATGCTGCCACCACCATGTTTGACAGTGGGGATGGTGTTTTGAGCTGTTTTGAGGTGTTTTGATGGTGTTTTGAGCTGTGTTGCTTTTAGAACAAACATATTGTTTTGCATTGTGGCCAAAAAGTTGGATTTTGGTTTCATCTGACCAGAGCACCTTATTCCACATGTTTGTTGTGTCTCCTAGGTGGCTTGTGACAAACTTCAAACAAGACTTTTATGGATATCTTTGAGAAATGGCTTTCTTCTTGCCACTCTTCCATAAAGGCCAGATTTGTGCAGTGTACGACTGATTGTTGTCCTATGGACAGACTCTCCCACCTCAGAAGTAGATCTCTACAGTTTTATCCAAAATTATCATGGGCCTATTGGCTGCATCTCTAATCAGTCTTCTTTCTCCTTGTTCAAGATGAAAGTTTAGAGGGATGGCCAGGTCTTGGTAGATTTGCAGTGGTCTGATACTCCTTCCATTTCAATATGATCGCTTGCCCAGTGCTTCTTAAGATGTTTAAATTTGGGAAATCTTTTTGAATCCAAATCCAGCTTTAAACTTCACCACAACAGTATCTTGGACCTGCTTGGTGTGTTACCGTCTTTTCCCGAAAATAAGACCCCCCCCCGAAAGTAAGACAGGGTAGGGAGAACGGGGGGGTCTGCTAATATAAGGCAACCCCCCCCCCCGAAAGTAAGGCCACCTGGGGGGGGTGCTGGGGAATATAGGGCCGGTACCTGTCCCCTGGTGTGTCCAGGCTCCTCCAGTGTCCTGCAGGTGCAGCCGCTTTGGAGCAGATGGAGGTTAATCACAGCCTAACTTGCTGTGTGCCCCTGCTCAACACTGCGCAGCCCGACTCGAGCTCTGATTGGCTCCCAGGAACCAGCGGGCGCGGCCATTGATGAGCCAATCAGAGCTCAGGACGTCATCTGGCCGCGACCGCTGGTTCCTGGGAGCCAATCAGAGCTCGAGCCGGGCTGTGCAGTGTTGAGCAGGGGCACACAGCAAGTTAGGCTGTGATTAACCCCATCTGCTCCAAAGCGGCTGCACCTGCAGGACACTGGAGGAGCCTGGACACACCAGGGGACAGCGAGGACAGCAGGGAGCCGGTAAGAAGCAGTGTGTGTATGTGTGTGTATGTATATGTATGTATATGTGTGTGTATGTGTGTGTGTTTGTAAGTGTATGTGTGTGTTTGTGTGTGTGTATGTGTGTTTGTATGTGTGTGTGTGTGTGTGTGTGTGTTTGTATGTGTATGGGTGGGTGTGTGTGGATGGGAGGCTGCAGTGGCTGGGGCTGCCAATATAAGACCCCCCCCCCCGAAAGTAAGACAGGGGGCCACTTTTGGCCCCCAAAAAAATGTAAGACAGGGTCTTACTTTCGGGAAAACACGGTAGTTGATCTTCATGATGCTCTCTGCACTTGAAACAGAGCCCTGAGACTATCACAGAGCAGGGGCATGTATATTGAGACTTATTTACACACAGGTGGATTCTATTTATCATTACCAGTCATTTAGGGCAACATTGGATCATTCAGAGATCCTCACTGAACTTCTGGAGTGAGTTCGGCTGCATTGAAAGTAAAGGGGCCGGGGGGCGTGGCTTCGACCTTCATGGAAGCAGCTGCTTAACTTCAGGGCTCCCTGGTCACAGACTCACAGCAGCTCCCAGCACTTCTCACCCGGCCTGCAATCGATCCCAGACAACGGTGCAACACCCCTGGAACCCCAGGATGCCTCGGAGCTCGAAATCACAGCCAGGTACCCCCAGGGTCATGGACTATTTCCACAGGGGCCCCCTTCCCTCTCAGGCTAAGATGGCACCAGAGCAGAGGCCCTGCTCTCCCTCCTCATGTTCTAATGGAGGGGGGAGGGGGGAGCAGGAGCATGCAGCAGGCATAGATGCACCACTTACAGAGCGAACTATGCAGAGACTTCTATCCTCATTTAGGGTGACAATGCATGAAGATCTCCAAAATATACTAGGAGATATTAAGAAGGAGGTAGCAGACCTCGGGGAGCGTACTGGCCATCTGGAGAAGAAGATGGCTCAGTTTGCCTCAGCCCACAATTCCCTGGCTGACAGCTTTGATTCTATGGAGAGGAAGTTTGAGGCTCAGCAGGCTAAACTCTGGGAGATGGAGGACAGGAGCAGGAGGGCTAACGTTAAGCTGAGGGGGATTCCTGAGGATGTGGCTGATTCTGCATTGCCTGATCTCCTCTCCAGGCTCATTCTGCATGTCCTCCCTGGCACTGCTCCTGCTCTGGTGAAACCGGATCGCATACACAGGATCCCCAAACCATCCCATGTGAACCCTGCGCTGCCGAGAGATGTCCTGGCGTGCCTGCCCTCGGTCAGACTCAGAGAAGATCTCATGCTTGCCCTGCGAGGGAATCCGGAGCTGCCCGGCGCCCTAACCAACGTCTCAGCCTACCCTGACCTCTCTGTGGGCACTCTGGCGAAACGGAAGGAATTCGGTCCTATGTGCAGGACCCTGCGGGCTGCTGGGATCCCGTACAGCTGGGGCACTCCAGTGCGAGTCCGATTTGCGTACAAGGGGGATCGCCATATCTTCACTTCCCCCAAGCTGCTGGATAAAGCTCTGAAAGCCTGGGGACTTGCTGGTTCCACTGATTCCCAGGCCAAGAGGAAACCTGCTTCCCCGGCTGAGCAAAGGATGGATCCGGAGTGGGATACTGCTCGCTGACACATGATATGACACTTGAGTCGTATACGTGACTGGGATGTCGCACCCCGCCCTGTTGGGTTTCGTGAGTAATGTTATCCTGTTGGTTGCCCTGGCAAGATGGGGGCCCCCGGGTGCTCATCCGTGGGGCCTCTGCCTCCCCCACAGCAGACTTCGGTCTGCCCCTACAGTTTACATGGATGTTTTGTTGTTATTACCCCCTGTCTCGACCCCTTGGGTCTCCCTCTTCCTGTCCTGGACTATTCCCTGGTGAGATTCGAGACTATCTGGGCTCCCCCTACAATCCACCATGAGCCTTAAACTATTTTCAATGAACGTGAACAGTCTGAACTCTCCTGTGAAACGTTCTCTCTTCTGGTCTGAAGCCCGCAGGAGCGGAGAGGACGTTATATGTGTTCAAGAAACTCACCTGCTACAGGCAGATACCTTTAGAGTCCACCACCGCTTCTACGGCAAATCCTACTTTGCTAACAGCGATGGGAAGAAGGCGGGGGTGGGGATCTTTATTAGATCATCCATTCCTTTTCAGCTTCTGGAGTCTGTGGCAGATCCTGCTGGAAGGTTTCTAATCCTCGTATGTAAAATGTATGACATGCTGTTTATTCTAGTGACCCTATACGCGCCAAATGCTTTTCGGATCAAGTTTTTCCGCTCTCTTATGAAACTGGTAGAGAAACATTCTAGGGGCATGCTGGTAATGGCTGGGGATTTTAATGCTGTAATGTCCCGCCACTCAGATTCCTCGGCGGGTCGGGCTGTTGCCAGGGGGGAATTTGGTCGCCTATGCAGGTCTCTACACCTGCATGACATCTGGAGGTACCTGCACGCCGGGGAGCGGGACTATACGTTCTACTCTAACAGGCATAGGTCCTACTCGCACATCGATTTTTTCTTGGTGGATAGTGGGACCCTGCCTGTCTGTACCAAAGCGGATGTGGGACTCATTACGTGGTCCGACCACGCTCCTACCTCCCTGTCCCTCTCCCATTCGGGCAGACCTCAGGCACCCTACTCCAGGAGGCTCAACCCAGACCTCTTATCATGTCAGCAGATGGTTACAGATATAGAACGTGCGCTCTCTGACTATTTTCTCCATAATGATAACGGGGAGGTCTCTGACGAGACGATGTGGCTGGTCCATAAGGCGTATGTTAGAGGACTGTTTATCCAACAGGCCTCCCGTCTCAAAAGGGAAAGAGAAAGGTGCAGAGAGGAACTCTTGGCCCGCCTCCAAGACCTGGAGGAGATCCACAAAACAACCCCCTCTCCCGGAGTGAGTCAGCAGTTGTATGCTGTTAGGACACAGTTGCAGGCATTTCTGCTGTCGCAGCATAAATGCCTCCGCAAGTCCAAGCTGTCCTTCTACTCCGCAGGAGATCGGGCCGGGGCCCTTCTGGCCAAGCGTATTAAGAAAAGGGAGCTTATATCCTCTATCTCGGCCTTGAAAGACCACTCCGGTGTGCTTCGCTCTAACCCCATCGAGATCGCAGATGCTTTTGCACACTACTACTCTCAACTCTATAACATTAAAGATGACCCTTCGGCACCGGCCCCGACCCCGGAGGACTTCCAGAGGTTCCTGGACCACTTGCGGCTTCCCCACTTGTTGCCGGAGCAACTGGACGACCTGAACTCCCCTATAACGGACGCTGAAATCTTACGGGTTATCTCTTCCACTAAACGCCACTCCGCCCCGGGCCCGGACGGTCTCCCCAACGATTATTACCGTACATTCGCCCGCTTGTTGGCTCCCTTCTTCACGAGGGCGTGCAAATTCTGGCAGGGAGCGGGTACCATCTCCCCCTGTGCCCTCACGGCGACTATTGTCACTATTCCAAAGCAGGGGAAACCCCCGGACGACCCTGGTAGCTACCGTCCGATTTCACTGCTCAACTGCGACGTGAAGGTGTTCTCAAAACTCCTGGCATGCCCACTCCAGAGAGTCACCCCGTCGCTGCTGCATGTGGATCAGGTGGGCTTTGTGAGCGGGAGGCAGACGAAGGATGGCACGAGGCGCTTTATTGATTTGATTAGTGTGGCTGAAAGGGCTGGGATCCCCAGTGCCCTCCTGTCACTTGACGCTGAAAAGGCGTTTGATAGGGTGCACTGGGGTTACCTGACCTCTGTCCTAGATAAATTTGGGTTTCGGGGCCCTGTTCTCTCGGCCATTTGGCCTTGTACTCCAACCCGAACGCCAGAGTGCTCTCCTCCGGATTTCTCTCCTCGGCCTTTTCTCTGACCAACGGTACCCGCCAGGGTTGTCCCCTGTCTCCTATTATCTTTTCCTTGATAATCGAACCGCTGGCGGAATCTATTAGATCAAACCCGGCTATAACTGGGTTTTCCGTCGGTGAGATATCCCATAAAATTGGGCTCTACGCCGATGATATTATTATAGCTTGCACTGACTTAAAGACCTCCCTGTTGGCGGTGATGGACGCCCTGGCCCTGTTCACCAAATTATCATATTATCAATTGAACGCGACTAAATCATTGATTTTCCCCATCGGTGTCCCGGGCCCGCTTGCTGCCAGACTGCGTCAGAAGTTTCCCTTCGTTTGGAGGGAGGAGGGTGTTCCGTACCTTGGGATCACCCTAACAAACACTCACCGGATAGTGTCAGTTAATGTGGATGCTCTCCTGGCCTCCCTGTGCAGAGAAACAAACACTCCCTGCCAGCCCTGTCGTGGGTGGCGCGCATTCATGCTTTTAAAATGTTCCTCCTCCCGAAAGTGCTAAATCTCTTTCGCAATCTGCCTCTGTCTATTCCCTCCAACCTACTAACGCGCTTGCAACGAGCCGTGCATGCATACATCTGGTCAGGCCGAAGAGCCAGAGTATCGGGGAATATCATGTATCTGCCTTACAGTCAAGGGGGAATGGGAGTTCCTAATTTGTCTGCGTACTACAGAGCTACACTGCTTCAAGAGGCCAAGCTTTGGTGGATGGCGAGGGGCACTGGGGGCTGGGTGGGTCTCGAGTCTGCTCACCTTGGGACTGGTTCTCTGCGCCATCTTTTGGAGGCGGAGTGCTTGGCCCCTACAAGAGTGTCCCTGCAGCTCCCCACGATGGTCTCACTCTTGCGAACCTGGAGGGAAGAGGTGGGGAAGCTGATCTCATTATCCCCTAAGGATATAGACATTAGGGCTTTGCCTTTTCATATCCCCTTCCTGAACATTGGTCCTTGGACGCTGGCGGGGATCCGCAACTGTGCAGACCTCCTTGAGTCGGGTTGTCTCAGCCCCTTTTTGAGCCTTTGTGCGAGATTTCTGGGTATAGAGAGGACTTTCTACCAATATGCGCAGATCTCACATTTCTTTAGCTCTCTTGGGGGGATGTGGGGGTCCCGCCCTTCCCCTGAGGTCTCCCATTTTCAAAAGTTCCTTTTTTCCCCCACTAAACAAAAAGCTTTGTCGGGAGTGTATAGATATTTGACTGCGGCCTTGTTCCCCAATAAACCAAGCTACATGAGGAGATGGGAGGAAGACCTGGGGTTCACGGCCCCGGAGGAAGACTGGTATAGGGGACTGAGGGTCTTACAGGCAGCTTCCAGGTGTGTTAATCACCTGGAAATCCTGAAGAAAATTCATATGAGGTGGTATTACCCTCCGGTGACCCTGGCGCGCTTCTTCCAGGATCGATCCCCTCTATGCTGGAGGGGCTGTGGAGAAAGAGGTACACTGGCCCACATGTGGTGGTCCTGCTCCAGACTGGCCCCTTTTGGGCAGTCATCTCTGGCTTGATGGGGTCGGTAACGGGCATGCATGTCCAGGTGTCGCCGCAGCTGGCAATCTTACATGTAGGGATCGATCTCTTTCCCAGGGACTCCAGAACGCTGATTTCTAATGTTTTAACTGCTGCAAGGTTGAGCATCGCAGCTAAATGGAGGGTGGACGCCCCCCCTTCTATTGCAGAGGTCACTGATCGTCTGAATGTGATATTCCACAATGAATACCACCTAGCTTTAGATAATGCCACCAGAAACAGGGTGATAGACGACTGGGCACGATGGGCGGCTCACCCGTCTGCAGTTCCGATTGTATGAGACTTAGACTTTTGATGCTGGCCGTTCACGGAGTTACTCATGTTGCTATTTCTGCCTTTGTTCACAATGTATGTGGTATCTGCGTTTAGGTCCCTGGTGGTCCTTGTCTCATCCAAACCTCCCCCCCCCCTACTTCCCTTGGCTGTTTTGTTTTCTTGTTTATGTATTCTCGTCTATGTTTATGTCATTGTATTTGCTTTGCATAGCCTCAATAAAAATTATTGGAACAAAAAAAGAAAGTAAAGGGGCCGAATAATATTGCACGCCCCTTTATTCAGTTTTTTATTTGTTAAAAAAACTTTAAAATATCCAATAAATTTCGTTCTACTGCACAATTGTGTCCCACTTGTTGATTTTTCACTAAAAAATTTGAATTTATATCTTTATGTTTGAAGCCGGAAATGTGGCAAAAGGTTGAAAAGTTTTACTTAGTGCATGCAATTGTCCGGCTTATGGGTACTGTGAGAGATGGGCGGGTCCAGTACCCACATACCTCACCGCTGGGTGTGGTTACAGGTTATAAACTGGAGCCTGGTGTGAAGCACAGGTCCGTGTGCTAGAAGGGGCTGAAGGTAGCCTCCTGTGTGTGAAGACTCCAGGCCAAGCTGGATGCTGGTCACTGACCAACCTGTGTGAACGCAGGGCGGCGACACCTGAGAAGAGGCACTTTAAAACAATTGTTTTCCGTTTGATTTGGCCTGCACTTAAAGGCTGCTAGTTTTGCATTTTTCTGTTATCGGGTTATGGAGTAAATAAAACGTTTTGGACTATAACTTTGTAAAGACGCTGCCTCTCGTTGTTCTCCTGACACTCGCAACCGAGTCGCCCTATCACAATTGGTGGAGAATGCGGGCACCGCTCCCAGCAGACCCGTGAGACCGGGGATAAGAGGATTGCATGTCCTGGGTGCAGTCTGCAATAAGCCAGCAGCAGGCATCCGACAAAATGGAGGACCTTGGGGGGACATGTAGTGGTGGACAAAATGCAGGAACGGATAATGCAGTGATTCTACTGGCCTGGGAGTCATCGGGAGATATTAAGATATTGCAGGTCCTACCCTACATGCCAGGTAACAGCTCCCACCGTTCACTTTCGCAGTACCATTGTACCCTTGCCCATCATTGAAGTGCCCTTCGAGAGAATTGCCATGGACTTGGTTGGTCCCTTGGTGAAATCTGTATGGGGGCATCAGTATATATTGGTCATCCTAGACTATGCCACCCATTATCCTGAAGCGATCCCTTTGAGAAATTCCTTGGCGAAGAGTATAGCCCGTGAGTTGGTTCACGTGTTTTCCAGGACTGGTTTGCCAAAAGAAATCCTGACTGAACAGGTTACCCCCTTTATGAGTAAGATGATGAGGGAGTTGTGCAGGGACAAGCTGATCACCTAGCTGAGAACTTCAGTGTACCATCCTCAAACAGATGGCCTTGTCGAGAGGTTTAATAAAACACTCAAAAGCATGTTGAGGAAAGCTATAGAGAAGGATGGAAGGGACTGGGACTGGCTCCTACCATATCTGTTGCTTTCTATATGGGAGGTTCCACAAGCATCTACAGGGTTCTCACCATTTGAGCTCCTGTATGGACGACATCCACGCGGTCTCCTAGACGTGGCAAAAGAATCCTGGGAAGCCGAAGTTACACCTCACCAGAGTGTCATTGAACATGTTGCCAGGATGCAGGAGAGGATTGAGAAAGTGATGCCAATCATGAGAGAACATCTCCTCCAGGCACAGGAGGCACAGGCCCGAATCTATAACCGCTCAGCCAGAGCCCGGCAGTTCAATCCAGGAGACAGAGTCCTCGTCCTGATACCCACCGTCGAAAGTAAGTTTCTCGCCAAGTGGCAAGAACCGTATGAGGTGGTAGAGATAGTTGGGGAAGTGAACTACAAAGTTCATCAACCAGGATGAAGGAAACCATGTCAAGTGTACCATGTCAACTTCCTCAAGCCGTGGCAAGACAAGAGAGGCTGGGGAAGTGCCGTGCTTGGTGGGCAAGCCAGAGTATGACATTGGAGCGGTCGCAATAGCGGAAACCCTCAGCGAAAGCCAGAAGCAGCAATGTCGGGAGTTCCTGCAGAAGAACAGGGATTTCTTCTCGGAGCTGCCAGGCTGTACCAGGGTGGTAGAGCACGAGATCCTGACGGAGCCCCATGTACAGGTGAACCTAAAGCTCTATCGGATTCCTGAGGCCCGACGGGAGGTGATCTCCAAAGAGGTGACTCGTATGCTGAAACTTGATGTCATAGAGCAGGGGTCTCAAACTCGCGGCCCGCGGGCCGCATGCGGCCCCTGGAGCTTCCCTGTGCGGCCCCCAGCACTTTGGACCAAGAACCATGCTGGCGGCGGTCCAGTGCATGGTGCCGCCGCTTTCCCCGCTATAACATTACTTGCGGCCGCTTCCCTGTCTCTGCCGCCCGCTCTGCCGCTCTGCCAGCTCAATACAAGCCCCTCAGCCAATGAGAGGCCGCTGACGTCACCTGCGGGCCTCTCATTGGCTGACGGTGACTCGCATTGAACTTGCAGAGCGAGCGGCAGAGACAGGGAAGCAGCCGCAAGTAATGTTATAGCGGGGAAAGCGGCGGCACCATGCACTGGACCGCCGCCAGCATGGTTCTTGGTCCAAAGTGCTGGGGGCCGCACAGGGAAGCTCCAGGGTCCCCATGCACTGGACCAGCATGGTTAGTGATAAAAGTGTGTGCTAGTGTGAGTGCCTGTGAGTGTGCGTGCCTGTGAGTGCCTGTGCGTGTGAGTGCCTGTGCGTGTGAGTGCCTGTGAGTGTGAGTGCCAGTGCCTGTGCCTGTGAGTGTGAGTGCCTGTGAGTGCCTGTGAGTGTGAGTGCCTGTGCGTGTGAGTGCCTGTGAGTGTGAGTGCCAGTGCCTGTGAGTGTGAGTGCCTGTGAGTGCCTGTGAGTGTGAGTGCCTGTAAGTGTTGAGTGCCTGTGCGTGTGAGTGCCTGTGCGTGCGTGTGAGTGCCTTTGAGTGTGAGTGCCAGTGCCTGTGCCTGTGGAGTGTGAGTGCCTGTGAGTGCCTGTGAGTGTGAGTGCCTGTAAGTGTGAGTGCCTGTGCGTGTGAGTGCCTGTGAGTGTGAGTGCCTGTGAGTGTGAGTGCCTGTGAGTGTGAGTGCCTGTGAGTGTCAGTGCCTGTGAGTGTGAGTGCCTGTGAGTGTGAGTGCCTGTGAGTGTAAGTGCCTGTGAGTGTGAGTGCCTGTAAGTGTGAGTGCCTGTGAGTGTGAGTGCCTGTGAGTGTGAGTGCCTGTGAGTGTGAGTGCCTGTGAGTGTCTGTGCCTGTGAGTGCCTGTGAGCGTGAGTGCCTGTGAGTGCCTGTGAGTGTGAGTGCCTGTGAGTGTGAGTGCCTGTAAGTGTGAGTGCCTGTGAGTGTGAGTGCGTGTGAGTGTCTGTGAGTGTGAGTGCCTGTGAGTGTCTGTGCCTGTGAGGGCCTGTGAGCGTGAGTGCCTGTGAGTGTGAGTGCCTGTGAGCGCCTGTGAGTGTCTGTGAGCGTGAGTGCCCGTGAGCGTGAGTGCCCGTGAGCGTGAGTGCCTGTGTGTGTGAGTACCTGTGCCTGTGAGCGTGAGTGCCCGTGAGCGTGAGTTCCCGTGAGCGTGAGTGCCCGTGAGCGCCTGTGTGTGTGAGTACCTGTGCCTGTGAGCGCCTGTGAGTGTCTGTGTTCGTGACTGCCTGTGTTCGTGAGTGCCTGTGTGTGTGAGTGCCTGTGTGTGTGTGTGAGTGCCTGTGAGTGTGAGTGCCTGTAAGTGTCTGTGCCTGTGAGTGCCTGTGAGTGTGAGTGCCTGTGAGTGTGAGTGCCTGTGAGTGCCCATGAGCGTGAGTGCCCGTGAGCGTGAGTGCCTGTGTGTGTGAGTACCTGTGCCTGTGAGTGTGAGTGCCTGTGAGTGTGAGTGCCTGTGAGTGTGAGTGCCTGTGAGTG
The DNA here is from genome assembly GCA_033576535.1 of Allobates femoralis. Lineage (NCBI taxonomy): Eukaryota > Metazoa > Chordata > Amphibia > Anura > Aromobatidae > Allobates > Allobates femoralis. Next base: position 356,620,856 of record JARQOC010000001.1, read on the forward strand.
CCTGTGAGCGTGAGTGAGCGTGAGTGCCCGTGAGCGTGAGTGCCCGTGAGCGTGAGTGCCTGTGTGTGTGAGTACCTGTGCCTGTGAGTGTGAGTGCCTGTGAGTGTGAGTGCCTGTGAGTGCCCGTGAGCATGAGTGCCCGTGAGCGTGAGTGCCTGTGTGTGTGAGTACCTGTGCCTGTGAGCGCCTGTGAGTGTCTGTGAGCATGAGTGTCTGTGTTCGTGAGTGCCTGTGTGTGTGAGTGCCTGTGTGTGTGAGTGCCTGTGTGTGTGAGTGCCTGTGAGTGTGAGTGCCTGTGAGTGTCTGTACCTGTGAGTGCCTGTGAGTGTGAGTGCCTGTGAGCGCCTGTGAGTGCCCGTGAGCGTGAGTGCCCGTGAGCGTGAGTGCCTGTGTGTGTGAGTACCTGTGCCTGTGAGTGCCTGTGAGCGCCTGTGAGTGTCTGTGAGCATGAGTGTCTGTGTTCGTGAGTGCCTGTGTGTGTGAGTGCCTGTGTGTGTGTGTGCCTGTCTTGAGAGTGCCTCTTGAGTGCCTGTGGGTGTAAGAGTGCCTGTGGGTGTCAGAGAGCCTGTGGGTGTCAGAGAGCCTGTGAGTGTCAGAGAGCCTGTGGGGTGCCTGTGAGTGTGAATGCGTGAGGGTATCAGAGTGCGCGATTTTGTACAGAAGTGTGTGATTATAACAAAAGTCCTTGGCGGTCCGCATTCTTCATCAGGTGGATTTACCTGATGAAGACGGCGGGCCGCCGTAGAAACACGTTGTGGTTTATTAAAGGTAATGAAACGTGGCCTCCTGTGCTCTAGCGCTTCTGTTATAATCACACACTTCTGTACAAATATCATATCCCCATCCTAGGTTTGCAGCAGGAGCAGCTGTGAACCAGAGTCACCGCTAACAGAATCCAAAGGACCTGCGGTGACGTAGCCGAGAACGTCACATGGGCAGGTGATCGGCTGCTCGAGTCACCTGACCGGAAGAAGGAGCTGCTCGTGGAGGAAACCCCGACCGCTGGAGTCCGGAGCCTTCCACTGCGATACGCCGAGGTTGTGCAGGGTTGCAGAACCTCCAAAGGTGAGATGCGAACCCCCCATATCTGTTATTGACGCCCCCACTAGACCACCAGGTACCGCTCATGGGTTGTGCTCCCCCCCCCCCTTTTGTTCCACGTGAGTGTGAGAGTGTGAGTTAATGTGTGTGTGGGTTAATGTGTGGGTGAGTTAATGTGTGAGTGGGTGTGATTGTGAGTGAATATGTCTGAGTGTGCAAAAAGAAGGCAGACCTGGTTGGGGATATCACTAAAAAAGAGGTCCAGCATGGGGGCCAGGATGGTGACATCACTACAAAAGGGGACCAGCATGGGGCCAGGATGGTGACATCACTACACTATGGGGGCCAGGATGGGACATCACTACACTATGGGGGCCAGGATGGGGACATCACTACAAAAGGGGACCAGCATGGGGGCCAGGATGGTGACATCACTACACTATGGGGGCCAGGATGGTGACATCACTACACTATGGGAGCCAGGATGGGGACATCACTACACTATGGGGGCCAGGATGGGGACATCACTACAAAAGGGGACCAGCATGGGGGCCAGGATGGTGACATCACTACACTATGGGGGCCAGGATGGGGACATCACTACACTATGGGGGCCAGGATGGGGACATCACTACAAAAGGGGACCAGCATGGGGGCCAGGATGGTGACATCACTACACTATGGGGGCCAGGATGGGGACATCACTACACTATGGGGGCCAGGATGGGGACATCACTACAAAAGGGGACCAGCATGGGGGCCAGGATGGTGACATCACTACACTATGGGGGCCAGGATGGGGACATCACTACAAAAGGGGACCAGCATGGGGGCCAGGATGGTGACATCACTACACTATGGGGGCCAGGATGGGGACATCACTACAAAAGGGGACCAGCACGGGGGACATTACTACAGAAGGGGATCAGGTTGGGGATATTAGTACAAGAGGGCGACCAGGATGGGGACCAGTATGGGGACATTACAACAAGAAAGGGACCAAGATGGGGACATTACTACAAGAAGGGGATCAGGATTTGGACATTACTACATTGACCAAAAATTCTGGTATTACTAAAAATGTCAGGGTACCGTCACACCAGGTGACATCGCCCCGTGTAAAGTGGAGATTTTGCACCGAAAAATCGGCTGAGAGTGGTCGCCTGGTTTCACAGCACAGCACAGTGCTGCTGTGAAACCAGGCAACCACTCTCAGGCGATGTGTAAGCATCACCCTGTGTAACATCGCGAATAGCGATGTTACAGGCGATGGGAGCCATAGGCTCCCATGTTACAGGATCCCTGCTGGGGTTTCTAGACACCCCAACAGCGACATTGCCTGAAACATCGCCAAAGCATCACCGAAGGTCTCGCCGCGTCTAAACACACAACGCTGACGGGGTGCCAAAAATGTGCGCGCTCTCGTGTGTCGCCGGCGATGTCACCTGGTGTGACGGTACCCTTAGTCCTACAAGCAATGCGGCCCCGATAAAAAAAATTTTCTATGTGCGGCCCACCAACCCAGCCGAGTTTGAGACCCCTGTCATAGAGGAATCCAAGAGCAGCTGGTCGAGCCCTATTCTGTTGGTCCCAAAACTCGATGGAGAGTGGAGATTCTATAACGACTATCGTAAACTGAATGCGGTCTCCAAGTTCAACACATATCCCATGCCGCACGTCGATGAGCTGATCGAGCATTTGGGACCAACAAGGTACATCACTACCTTGGACTTGACAAAAGGGTATTGGCAGATCCCCCTGGCGCCGGGAGCCAAGGAGAAAACCACATTCTCCACTCTGGATGGGTGCTTCCAGTATGTCCGGATGCCGCTTGAACTGCAGGGGTCCCCTGCCACCTTCCAGAGAGCCATGGATCGCATCCTTACCCCTCATAAGGAATACGCCGAAGCATATCTGGATGATATTGTGGTCTTCAGCTCCGACTGGTAGAGTCATCTGGTGAAAGTCCAGGCGGTGTTGGATGCTCTGAGGAAGGCAGGGTTTTCAATAAACCTGAAAAAATGTGCCTTGGTAAAGGCAGAGGCCAAATACCTGGGTTATGTTTTTGGCAGAGGCGAGATTAAACCCCAAGTTACAAAGGTGGAAGCAATCCAAAACTGGCCAAGACCGCTGACCAAAAGACAAGTTTGAGTCTTCCTGGGAATCATGGGTTTCTACAGGAGATTCATATCCGATTTCGCCATGATGGCCACACCCCTGACTGACCTCATGAAGGGAACAAAATCATCCATGGCCAAGTGGACTGCGGAGGCAGAATCAGCCTTTCTAGAAATGAAAGGAGCCCTGTGTAGACAACCAGTCCTGGTTGCCTCCGACTTCAAGAGAGAATTCGTCCTCCAAATTGATGCCTCAGATATCGGTTTGGGGGCAGTCCTGTCCCAGGAGCTACAAGGGGAGGAGCACCTGTTCCTTTACCTGAGTAGGAAGCTGTTCTCATGTGAGAAAATCTATTCCGTGATAGAAAAGAAATGCTTGGCCATAAAGTGGGCGGTGGACACCCTACGCTACTATTTATTGGGATGGAAGTTTAGATTAGTGTCTGACCATGCTACACTCAGATGGTTGAGGGAACCGAAGGGCAAAAATGCCAGGGTCACCCGCTGGTTTCTAGCCCTGCAAGACTTTAATTTCCATGTAGAGCACAGAGCAGGGAAGCTACATAGCAATGCCGATTCCCTAGAGTCCCCTGTCTAGGTGTAAATAGTGCCAAGCCCCATGGCTTTAGGCAGAGGGGGGAGGTACGTGAGGTGGCGAGGGGTCGCATAATTGATGGGAGGTATGTGTCACAGAGATGCTTGTTCTCTGTGACATAGTGACATAAGCCAGAGTATTTTTCCCTAGTGCATATTTGCAGTGGGAGTTTTACTTAGTGCATGCAAGGGTCCGGCTTATGGGTACTGTTAGAGACGGGCGAGTCCAGTACCCACATACCTCCCCACTGGGTGTGGTTACAGGCTATAAACTGGAGCCTGGTGTGAAGCACAGGTCTGTGTGCTAGGAGGAGCTGAGGGTAGCCTCCTGTGTGTGAAGACTCCAGGCCATGCTGGATGCTGGTCACTGACCAACCTGTGTGAACGCAGGTCGGCGACACCTGAGAAGGGGCACTTTAAAACTATTGTTTTCCGTTTGTTTTGGCCTGCACTTAAAGGCTGCTAGTTTTGCATTTTTCTGTTATCGGTTTATGGAGTAAAGAAACCGTTTTGGACTATAACTTTATGAAAACGCTGCCTCTTGTTGTTCTCTTGACGCCCGCAAGCGAGTCGCCCTATCACAACCCCTAAACCTAATAACTGGTTAGGCCACCCTTAGCAGCAACAACTGCAATCCAGCGATTGCGATAACTGGAAATGCGTCTTTTACAACGTTGTGGAGGAATTTTGGTCCATTCATCTTTGCAGAATTGTTGCAATTCAGCCACATTGCAGGGTTTCCAAGCATGAACCGTCTTTTTAAGGTCATGCCACAGCATCTCAATCAGATTAAGGTCAGGATTTTGACTAGGCCTCTCCAAAGTCTTAATTTGTTTTTCTTAAGTCATTCCTGCTGCATAACCCAAGTGCTTTTTAGCTTGAGATTTCGCACAGATGGCCAGACATTCTCCTTTAGGATTTTTTTATCACAGTAATCTTCCAGGTCCTAAAGCAGCAAAACAGCCCCAGACTATCACACTACCACCACTATATTTTACTGTTGGTATTATGTTCCTTTTCTGAAATGCTCTGCTCCTTCCACGCCAGATGTAATGGGACATACACCTTCCAAAGAATTCAACTTTAGTGTTGTCAGTACACAGAGTATTCTACCAAATGTCTTGGGGATCATCAAGATGTTTTTGGCTGAAAAACTGAGATGAACCTTTTATAGTCTTTTTGCTCAGCAGTGGTTTTCATCTTTTAACTCTGCCATGCAGGCCAGGTCTCTTTCTTATAGTGGAGTAATGAATACTGAGCTTAACTGAGGCAAGTGAAGCGTAGAGTTTTTTGGATGTTGTTTTGGGGCATTCTGTGACCTCTTGGATAAGTCATCGTTGCACTCTCGGGGTAATTTTGGTAGCACTGCTACATCTAGGATGGTTCACCACTGTTCACCATTTGTGGATAACTGCTCTCACTGGGGTTTTCTGAAGGAGTCCCAAAGCTTTAGAAATAGCTTTATAACCTTTTCCATATTGATAGATCTCAATTACTTTGTTTCTCATTTGTTCCCGAATTTCTTTGGAACGCTGCATGAGGTCTATCTTTGGCTGCCTTCACACTTGCAGATGCCTCCGCAGCGTTCTGCGGAGGCATCTGCAAGCATCTGCATGCAGACCGCAGCCCCTATTTTTATAATGGAGCGCACGGTGTCTGCAGATGCTTGCAGACCGCCGTGCGCTCCCATTGCCCGCCATATGTGATCTGTGCGAAGGCGGATGCCTGCGCACAGATCACACAGTCTCGTCCGCACCAGGGACGTGACATGTTGCGTCCCTGGTGTGGGTGGGAGTGTGTGATTTGTGCGCAGGCATCCGCCTGCGCACAGATCACATGTGGCGGTCAGTCGGAGTGCACGGCGGTCTGCAAGCATCTGCAGACACCGTGCGCTCCATTATAAAAATAGGGACTGTGGTCTGCATGCAGATGCTTGCAGATGCCTCCGCAGAATGCTGCGGAGGCATCTGCAAGTGTGAAGGCAGCCTTTTGAAGATCTTTTGGTCTACTTCATTTTGTCAGGCAGGTCCTATTTAAGTGATTTCTTGATTGAAAACAGGTGTGGCAGCAAAGTAATCAGGCCTAGGGGTGGCTAAGGAAATTGAACTTAGCTTCTCAAAATTGTGGTAAACCAAATCACTTTGAGACAATATCCATGACGCAGCCTGAGGGCTCCCCAGCCAGCCAGGAGTAGTACCATACACTGGACAGAAACTCACCATCCCATGCTCATGCAGTAGTCATGGAATAAGGGCATTCCCAAGCTACCTATTATAAAATAAACATAATACATATTTTATAACTGAAGTGTATGCCTGAGCAGAGCGTGCTCACAAGTTCTCTGTTCATTCATTGGGTGATTGGCAGCATAACAAGATCATTTCTAGAAAAACTCCTACATGATAATCTTGCAGTTATTGGACTTTAAAGATTAACCATCATTTTCATTTTTATTTCATACATCAGTAGTACACATGAAACTAAACAACTTTATAATAATAATAATAATAATAATAAATCTTTATTCATATAGGGCCAACATATTCCCCAGCACTTTACAATACAGTGGTTCATATATGAAAAATATACAATACAGTAAGAAATTACAGTAGAGAAAGAGTACAGTACAATAATTGGATACAATACAATAAGCATAGAATCAATGTAAAAAATACAATACAATAAATAAAGCAAAAAACAAAGGTGACCCTGCTCAAAAGAGCTTACAATCTACAACGGGATAGGGGTTACACAAAGTACAGGGGCTTATTACACTGATGGTCCAGGCATCTTGAGGACATGGGGGATAGAAATAAAGTTACACGAACAGTCATCAGACAATCTGTGTAGACCTTTTGGGTTTGGTGGAGTTTGAAGAAGAGTTACGTCGAGACAGATAGTGAATGGGCTATATACAATACAAAGGACTTCTATTAGGGAGCATGATAGGTCGCCTTAAAAAGATGTGTTTTAGGAAGCGTCTGAAGTCATGCAAATTGTGGATAGTGCTGATTTCTTGGGGTAGAGCATTCCAGAGAATTGTTGCAGCTCGGGAGAAGTCTTGGAGCCAGGAGTGGGGGGATTAGATAAGTGCAGAAGTTAGTCAAAGGTCATTTGTAGAACATAGAGAATGGGTGGGGTGATAAACAGAGATTAGGAAGGAGATGTAGGGATGTGCTTAACTGTGAAGAGCTTTGTGGATGAGAACAAGCAATTTGAATTTGATTCTGTAGTGTACGGGCAGCCAGTGCAGTGATTGGGACAGAGCGGAGGCATTTGAGAAACAATTGGCCAGATGGGTGATCCTGGCTGTTGCATTAAGGATGGACTGGAGAGTGGAAAGTTTAGAGAGGGGGAGGCCAATTAATAGAGAATTGCAGTAGTCAAGACAGGAATGGATTAGGGCCACGGTGAGGGGTTTTTTTGATTCCATGGTGAGAAAGGGGCGGACTCTAGAAATATTCTTCAGGTGTAAGCGACAAGAGCGGACGAGAGATTGTGTATGGGAGGTGAAGGAGAGATCGGTGTAAAGCATAACACCCAGACAGCGAGCCTGCTGCCTAAGCGTTATCGTGGTGCAGCAGCACACTGAGAGAGAGATGTCAAATTTAGAGAGGTTAGTGGAGGGCGGGAGCAGAAGAATTTCAATTTTGGAAAGTTTGAGTTTCAAATAGAGAGCACACATGATGTTGGAAACTGCAGCTAGACAGTCATTGGTGTTCTTAAAACCACAGGGGTAAGGTCAGGGGCTGAAGTGTATAATTGTGTGTCATCAGCATAGAGATGGTACTGGAAGCCAAATCTGCTGATGGTGTGTCCAATCGGGGCTGTGTAGAGAGAGAAGAGAAGAGGTCCATGGACTGAACCTTGAGGGACCCCAATAGTGAGAGAAAGAGGAAATGGAGCCAGCAAATGATACATTGAAAGAACAGTCAGAAAGATAGGAAGAGAGCCAGGAGAGAGCAATGTCCTTTATGCCAATGGAGTGCAGAATAGAGAGAAGGAGATGGTGGTCAACAGTGTCAAAAGCTGCAGAGAGGTCAAGTAGAATAAGCAGAGAGTGGTCACGATTACGTTTTGCCATCAGAAGGTCATTGGTCACTTTGATGAGGGCAGTTTTTGTAGAGTGAAGGGGGCTTGAAATCAGACTGTAATGGATCTAGAAGAGTGAGTGGAGAGGTAACGGGTGAGGCTGGCGTAGACCAGGTGCTCCAAAAGTTTAGAGATGACGGGGAGATTGGAGACTGGTCTGTAGTTATTTGTGCAGGATGGGTCAAGAGAAGTTTTCTTTATTAATGGAGCAATGATAGAATGTTTGAATGAGGAGGGGAAGATGCCAGAAGAGACGGAGAGGTTGAAGATTTTGGTTAGGTGAGTGGTGACTACCGGAGAGAGGGACTGGAGTAGGTGTGAGGAAATGGGGTCAGTGGTGCATGTAGTGGGATGAGAGGAAGAGAGGAGCCTGGCGACTTCTTCTTCAGTGACTGGGTCAAACCTGGAGAGTGAGCAGGAGGAGATGCGAGGAAGAATGGGAGTGGCAGCGCATGGAGGCTGGGAGTTGATTTTCTGGCGGATGTTGTCTATTTTCTCCATAAAGTAAGAGGCTAGATCATCAGCAAAGAGGTCAGTGATGGAGGCCTGCAGTTTAGGACTGAGTAGAGAGTGAAAGGTGTCAAAGAGGTTTTTTGGATTGTTGGATAGTGAGGAGATCAGATTGGTGAAGTCGGTTTGTTTGGCAAGGTGAAGGGCAGAGTTGTAGGTTTTTAGCATGAATTTATAATGTATAAAGTCTTCTGGTGAGTGTGTTTTCCTCCACAGACGTTCAGCACTTCTAGAGCATCGTTGGAGTATTCGAGTTTGTGATGTGAGCCAAGGCTGTTTTGTTCTATGTTTAGAGGTTCTGAGGGTGAGGGGCGCTACTTGGTCCAGGATGCTTCTGAGAATGTCATTGTAGTAATTTACTGCCAGATCTAGACAGGAGAATGAAGAGATTGGGGACAGTGATGAGATGAGAGAGTCTGTGAGAGCATGAGGGTTAATGGCCTGTAGATTTCTGGATGTGTGATAGGTAGGGGTGGGGGCTGTTATGGGCGAGGGTTAGTGAGCGTGAAGGAGAGAATGTTGTGGTCAGAGAGGGGAAGAGATGAATTATCTAGGGAGGAGGTTGAGCAGAGCCAGGTAAAGACCAGGTCAAAGGTGTTACCATCTTTGTGTGTCTCAGAGGTTGAGATTTGTGAGAGGCCAAGAGAGGTGGTTAGAGATCTAGGATGCATATAGGGAGATGGGGCTAATTATGGGAATGTAAAGTCTCCCAGAATGAGGGTTGGTAATTCTGAGGACATGAAATGTGGCAGCCACGTGGAGAAATGATTGAGAAATTGGGTGGGTGACCCTAGGGGGCAGTATACCACCAGTACACTGAGGGGGAGGAGATGGAAAAGCCTAATGGTGTGAACCTCAAAAGAAGGGAATGAGAGTGATTCGGCTGGAGGGATGACCTGGAAATTACATTGTTGGGACAGGAGTAAGCCGACTGCACCAGCATGTCTATTCCCAAGTCTCGGGGAATGGGAGAAATGTAGGCCGCCATGAGAAATAGCAGCATAGGAAGCAGTATCTGAATCCTGGATCCAGGTTTCAGTGAGGACTAGCAGCTTAAAAGAAAGTGGGAAAGTAGTTATGAATGAAGGGAAGTTTGTTGCATACAGACCGTAGATTCCAGAGAGCACAATTAAAAGAGGGAGATGAAAATGTGCACATAATGGTAATAAGGTTAATGAGGTTTCTGTGTGAGGTGAGAGAGGGGTTGAAGTTAGCAGAGGACGGACCAGGGTTGGGAGAGATATCACTTGAAAGGAGCAGCAGCAAAAAGAGAAAGAGCAAATAGTTTTTGGA
>JARQOC010000001.1:356639419-356657274 GCA_033576535.1 Allobates femoralis
TTTTTTAAATCCTCACTAAACTCTCTGACTGGATCAGACATAAGGGGTAGGTATGTGTGCGATCAGATAATAAGTTGGAAACGTCTCTCTTATACAATGCACTGTCCAGCACCATCAAAGACCCACCTCCTTATTGAAGATCTGATGACAATGGATGAGGTATTTTTCAACTCATGCAAGGCTTTAAATTGTTCACCCGTAAAGTTAGATTTCATATTTGTAGACACCCCACTATCCAATAAATTCTTTTATTCTTATTTTACGATATTTTGGAATGTGTCCATATACAGGGACATAAGAATTCACAGGATAGTAGTACGGATTCAGTGTAAAGAACTGCAAGTTATCAAATGTTACCGGCATCATAGCTTCGTTATTAATCTCCATTAGAGACTTTATAAAAATCTGATCACAAAATTCATGAGTCAAAAAGCAAGAGTCTGACGCTACTCTGACTTCTCCACAAACCCTCCCCTCATCAAACATGTCCCGTCCGCTATCCTACACTGTCAGAATGTAGGAGAAAATTATCACTTAAATACAGTAATGCTTTTTTTAATCCAATCACTCACCGAACAAATCCATGTTCACCAGCTTTTTAGGAAATTGCTTGGGTGTGCTGAACCTGAACCAAATAGGCCATGTTCAGTCGAATTTGAAATTTGCTAAGTTGGCTCATCTCTATTCATGAATGCTCCTGGTGTTTGGGAATTACATTTCATTCATGGTATCATGAATTCACAGATGTTCTGCTCTATATTGAAAGAGAAGACTCTCTACAACCAAATTCCAAGACAGACGTGCACTTTCCAACATGACAACGATTGAAACATACAAGTAAGACCACTGCTACATTACTGAAGAAGAATATGAAGAAAGTGATTCAGTGTCATATGTCTCCTGATCTGAACCAAATCCAACACCTATGTGGAATTCTGAAGTGATCATTTATAAGCATCATACTCATTCAAGTGTCCAGGCACTAAGAGAGGTTGTCGTAGTAGAATAAAAATGGTAGATGATGCAATATATCACCAAATTGTTCATTCCATGCCTAGAAGACTTGGTACAGTCTTTAAAATGGTAGAGGCTATACAAAACACTAGATATGATAGTTTTAGATGTGTGGTATATTAATTTATGTATCAACTAAATGGAGAAACACTGAAGATTTTGTAATAATGGTATCTTAACCTTTCATGTTAAAGTTAACAAAAGGTTCCAAAGGTAGAAATAGACTATGACTGCACTACTGTCGAAATGCACACTTCTTGTAATAATAGACAGATTTTTGTGATTTTATTTCTACGCGTTTCGTGGCAACTAGGCCCCTTCCTCAAACAAATCACAGATTGGTACATCTGTGATTGTCCTGAGGAAGGGGCCAAGTTGCCCTGAAACACGTAGAAATAAAATCACAAAAATCTGTCTATTATTACAAGAAGTGTTTATTTTGGACGGGAGCGCAGTCATAGTCCTATTTCTACTTTTTGGAACTCTTTGTGGATTTGCACCATGAGAGACTGCTGCAGACCGTTAACGCCAGGATACTAAACAGATATCACAAGTTTTTAAGTAGTTGTGACTCTCACAACCGAAAAAAGGTAAACAATGCCAACTCATAACCTTAGCATTGTTCAAGCAGGTATACCCTATGTGCTCCATTTTCTTTTCCGGATTTACTTAGACTAATGTTATAAGTTTAAAAATGTTCAGTTTGTCAAAAGTTTAGAAATTGTCCTTCAATACATTAATGAGATGAACCAAATACACATATACGATTAAAGAGAAGTTACTGATTAATGTACTGGATTACCCAGAAGAAAACATAATAAATGAAGTAAACAGTTGGTTACACATTTGCTGAGATTTTCAGTCAGGTTATTTTACAACCTTGTTTCAATCCTCTTACAAATCACAGGACAAATAGTACAAAGTCCTAATACAAGACTTCAATTGTCGGACCAAAGGCCAGTTATAGAGATTGTTGACAAAATGTATTGAGCCATCCTTATAACAAGCAGTAAGACGGGTCGAATCATTACTTGGTCCTGTCTCTTCTATACAGACACCATGGGACACATTATATCTGTGTTCGTCAGGGAGCTGCCTATTACATACATATTTGGAGGGATTTTTCTTCCTGTTGTCTTGCTGCTGCTTAGCATCATTTCATATCTTAGGATAAAACTTGAGGAAGGTAAGTAAGTGTGAAACTTTGCAATAATCATAGATAATGAGAGAACAGGAGTACAGAAATGACAGGACCAGTGTACAGCTTTAGCTTTTATGTCTTTCATTTTGAGAAATGTTATAAAGTCATTCTGCTACCTAGATTTTGGAAGAGTGGCATGTAATAATGATAAGCCCCTTTATCTAAATAATGTGACTTTCTGTTTGAATTCACATCTCATTATTTCTGCTTATTACCCACCTCTGCTTGTTTACTTGGTATGTAATTGTTCTATATACGGTAGTGACATTTTAATGGAGTTGTCCAGTCTAAAATGGTAATCCTGTAGTCACTTTGTGTGACTGCAGATTTATGAATCTTCCCAGTGCCTGCACTTTCTAAGCCATGAACGGACTGCAATTAGGTGGCATGCAGTTCCCGGCAACAAAATAACTAGTGGGTGCAGCCTTGCTCTAAACGTATATAGAGCATGCATGTCCAACTAATATGCATGGACGTCTAATGGTGCGGCCTTGCTCCATACACTTGTATTGAGTGAGGCCGTGCCCACTAGTCAAGTTATGCATACCACACAGTTGCGGTCCGTTCCAGGCTTAGAAATAGTGAATCCTTGCAGCGTACAGTGCTTGCACTGGGAGGATTGACAAGTCTGCAGTCACGTAGACTGACTTTAGAATTATTATTTTACACCGGACAATCCTTTTAACTTGTTACTTTAATTTAGCAAAAGATTTGCATTTGCTTTTAGAGCTCTTTTTTGTGCAGGAGTAGGGGCCTAACTATAGAGGGTGCAAAGGTAAGTCATACCTAGGCCCAGTAGCCTCAGAGGGACTGAGGTCATTCTGTCAGTATGAACACATAAGTATTATTAATTGCCTATGGGTGGTGGTGACCTTATTACTAAGGATGAGCGAGTACCGCAATATTTGGAATCGATATACTCGCAAAGAGTAGCTCCCGGTACTCGTTGCGAGTATAGCGAGTCCGAATACTTTTGCAGTGTATCTATAGATACTGTACACTGCGAAAGTACCCTATAAGTGAATAAAAGTTGTTAAAAATAATACAATTACATACTCACCTGTCCGACGCCTGCACCGGGACCGTCCCAGAAGACCTGCGCTCACCGGACAAGGACCTGTGACTTCCAGCCAATCAGATGGCCGGTAGTGATCTGGCCAATCAGATGGTGACACGTCACACCCACATGATCACTAGCGGCCACCTGATTGGCCAGATTGCAAGGTCCTAGGTGTACTGTCAGGACCTTGCAATCTGGTCAATTAGGTGGCCGCTAGCGATCACGTGATTGTGACGTGTCATAATCTGATTGGCCAGATCTTTACCGGCCATCTGATTGGCTGGAAGTCACAGGTCCTTGTCTGGTGATCGCAGGTCTGGGATGGTCCCGTTCAGGCGTCGGACAGGTGAGTATGTAATTTTATTATTTTGAACAACTTTTATTCACTTTTAGGGTACTTCTGTAGTGAATCTTTAGATACACTGTGAAAGTATTCAGACTTCTTGCTACTCCCGAGTACTCATAAGATACTCGGAGAGTAGCGAGTAGCCGAATAGTAGCGAGTATAGTCGCTCATCCCTATTTATTACCCATTTTGCATTGGGGCCCAGTGGCTTCAAGTTACACATTCATTTAGGCTATAATAGCTAATTAAAAGTATGTTCACAAAAATGCAATAGTTTTTATTAATAATAGCATATTTTGGTTACTTGGCTTGTCTCTATGAAAGGGTTGTGCAGTCAGGGAAACAGAGTATACTATTAGTTTATGTGATTGCAGACTACTGAATCAAGACAGTATGTGATGTGTACACTGTTTGATCGAAGAAGCTTAGTCTGCAGTCACTCTGTGTGACACTAGTTTGACTCCTCTGTATTCCCCATGTAAGTCGATTGTGCTGTCCTCTCGTGTATTTGATTATCATTCTTGAAGTTACGAGCTGACTATTCTCATTCGACTTCTCTAATTAGAAGAGAATTGAGAGAAGCTTAGAAGTGAGCATATGACTGCAAGTATGGAAGTCACATTATAAATGAATAAATATATTATTATTATATTAAGTGCTATTAATTCCATAGCATTTTACATACATCAGTAATGCTGTCCCTATAGAGGCTCACAATCTAAACATCCTATCAGTATGTCTTTGCAATGTGGGAGGAAACCGGTGTGCCCGGAGGAAACCCACGCAAACACGGGAAGAACATACAAACTCCTTGCAGATGTTGTCCTTGGTGGGAATTGAACCCAGGGCCTCGGGACCTCAGTGCTGCAAGGGCGGCAGCGCTAACTACTTCAGCCACCATGCCTGCCCATACATGTGCATCTCAATAAATTAGAATATCATCAAAAAGTTAATTTTTTTCAGTAATTCAATACATAAAGTGAAACACATATATTATATAAAGTCATTACACACATAGTGATCTATTTCAAGTGTTTATTTCTGTAAATGTTGATGACTATGGCTTACAGCCAATGAAAACCCAAAGATCATTATCTCAGAAAATTAAAGTAGGGAGGATGAAGGGTTAAAAACCATGCAGCCATACTCCATGATGCATAAAAGAGTGAATATAATATTGATTTATTAGTCAACGCATTTCATGGCTCCTTGACATGCCCTGAAACATTGCAATATGATACTAATTTGTCCTGAGGAATGATTCAGGGAGCCCTGAAATGCATTGACTAATCTATTTTATAAATATTAGAAGGCTCACCTTTGGTGGTTGTGTGAAACACAACCATTATAAGAGCATGTAACAGCTGCCTTGGATGCACATGGAGCAGTACAGGTACTAGGAGATGAATTGGTTATAAACCTGCACTGCTGTTCATCCAAGGTACAGTCTCACATCAGGCCATATAAATTATGAATTATTTATTTTGGTCTGCATGTTTTGAAGCCACAACAAGCTTCTTCCTCAGGACAAATCATCAACATTAACAGAAATAAACACTCTAAAGGGAATCTGTCACCTCCATGAAGCACCCCAGCCCATCACTACCTGTCCCTGCACCTTCCTATTACTACTTTAACTGTCCCTGTCTTTTCTAAATGTGCCCTGTAACTGTGGAATAAAACGTTTTAATCACTTACTCATTAGTATTATAATGATCCGGGGTGCTACCGTTGCTAGCTCCCCTGGGCGTCACCTCTGTGTCCAGTGGCGGCTTCCTTCATTGTTTATCACACCCCGATGGGCATGATATTCACATCCAAATGTGCACCCCCAGCCTGCCTCTCCGCTCTGCAGATTGCTGGGTATGACGTCGAACACGTAATTTACGGTACTCCTCAGCTCATCCACATTGCTGCGCATTGCGCATGCTCTGTGGAGCACATTGCGTCGTCTCATCACAGATGAGCTGACATAATGTGGGCCATAGAGCATGTGTACTGCGCAGCCTGAAGTCCGGCTGCGGAGTACCAGAAATGACACATTTGGTATCATACCTGGCACTCTGCAGAGCGGAGAGGCAGGCTGGGGGATGCACATTTGGATGTGAATATCATGCCCATCGGGGTGTGATAAACAGTAAAGAAGACGGCAAGAGGGACAAAGAGAGGATGCCCAGGAGGGCTAGCAACGGTAGCCCCCCGGATCATTATAATTCTAATGAATAAGAGATTAAAACATTTTATTTCACAGTCACAGGGCACATTTAGAAGAGACAGGGACAGTTAGAGTAGTAATTGGAAGATGCAGGGACAGGTAGTGATAGGCTGGGGGGCTTTATGGAGGTGACAGGTTCACTTTAAATAGATCACTTTGTTTGTAATGACGCTATATATTATATGCATTTCACCTTATATATTGAATTACTGAAGTAAATTAACATTTTATCATATTCTAATTCATTGACGTGCACCTGTAAGTATTGATCATGCATGTTTATGGGGTGTTGGGAGGTAATGGTTTGTCAGCTTATAAAGGTTTACCAAGTTTGAAAGTTACCCCTTATCAGTAATGGCCACTTTACACGAGGCTACATTTCTAGCTTATCCACAGGTAACTTACTGGCTGCAGTGAAATCATGGAGACATTTTTCCATTTGTACACAGCAACAAGATAGAACCATGTCTCCATGATTTCACTGCAGCCAGTGGATAAGCTAGAAATTAGTCGCGTGTAAAGTGGCCATAAGATATGGAGGATAAGTTCCCAATCATTGGGGTCCCACAGACAGGACCCGCTCCTTCCTGATCCAGAAAACGGGGCCCTACAGAACCCCCTCTGTAGGGACTGGAGATGGAACATATATGCTTCATATTCATTCATTCTTAGTGGAACCACCAGAGATAGCAAAGTGCTGCGTTCGGCTGGTCTTTGACACTCTCATAAGAATGAATATAGCAGATGCACATGTTCAATCTTCACTTAGATGGGGGTTTTCAGAGCCCAGTTTTCAGAATCAGCGGGGATCGCAGGGGTTGTACCACCAGCAAATAGGAAGCTATCCCTTATCCCAAGGTTAAGGAATAACTTCCTAACATGGTAAAACCCCTTTAAAAGCATAAAAGCTTAAGCGCCATTATATAGCGGTATATAAAAACATGTGTTAAACAGTGAAGAAATTGCTTAGACTGCATGAAAAGTACCTAACAGAGGAGACAAATGACAGGACATAGTGCAATGTGAACGAAGCTTAGAGTTTCTGGCTCTACTACAAGATCTTACGTCAATAGTTGCTGACCTTAATCAGACGGCATTGTATACAAAGAAGATGCCAGTTGCAGCGGGATTTTGCAGTACAACAATCTACCGGGATATTTATAATCAGTCTCTTTTGCGCTTCAGTCACAATCTATAATTATACTCCCATAGTTACAACCCAAGTGGTCCACATCAAATTAAGCAGGCTGGAATGTGGTATAAATTGATCATCCCTTTAAAATAAAAGTAAAGTATCTGCTCAAATAAAAGGAAAATTCCAGATTAAAATAGAATTTAAATAGGTTTTCCCATTACAGAACATCTTCTTTCCTATTACAGTGTGTTATACAAAGCAATCCTTGCTGTACTCCTAGTCCCAGGGCCCAGTAGTGAGTCTCTGCCGGTGGTCCCAGCGTCTGGTATTGGCATTGTAGTGTAAATCTCTTCTATTTCATCTACATATGCTTTGTCACTTATTTTGCCTAAATTAGTGTTAGTTAGGCCTACACCCTGATTAGAAGGCTGATTTTCAGAAGCCTTCTCTCCAAACACAAGTTATACAAAATTAGATCTCTCTTTGGTTTTACAACAGAAGACAGTGCCGTAAACACCCCAAAACACGTGTGTGGGAATAGTTTCTAGTTTGGCTTCTTATTCTATGTCATGTGGCCAGGTTTGGTAAAAGTTTGATATTAATAGGGTGAGTCATGAGGGAGGCACCAGATGTCACAGAGGGGCCAGCTGGGAAATGTAGTTCCACTGTTAGTACATGGTAATGTCACGGTAGCTGATGTGGTTTGCTGGACACCTAAACACTACGCTCATATCCACAACAATTATCAATAGTGGGAGATGGAGATAGGGATGAGAACCCAGGGTAGTCTTGTTAAGGTGATGTCTGAGGTTCAGGTGTTGGAGCGCCCCTGATGTTCATGCAGTGGCAAGCAATCAGACACACGTGAACTTGAAAACATAACACTTTTTTACAGAAGAAAATAATAGGGTACAGACTCTCTTGGAGGCACAGATTACACAATAGGATACACTTAGTATTATGCATATGAAATAATAAATCTTCTTCTTATGAAACAAGCAAGTTTGAGACCTCTCAGGGTGGCAGAAGTCCAGTTCTCTTAACTTTCTATTACAAGAAATATGCACGTCCAGGTGCTGATAGAAGGACCTTCAAGGTTGGCTACTCATGGCATAACACTAGTAGTGGTTTGGAGCTGCTCATGGTTTTCGTGCTACAGTTGCCTATGGCAGGGGGTCGGACATACAAAGTTGGCGGTATAGAAGTCATGCATGGGGAGAGACAGCACACAGGAGTAAGAGAAAAGCACAACGGGGGTAGAGCACAAGGGAGAAAGAAAAAGCACAGGGGGCAGAGACAGCACATATTGGGGATAGACAGCACAGGTGGGAGAGTGAACACAGGGGGAAGAGTGGACGCACAGGGCAAAGAGAAGGAGGAAGAGACAACCCATGGGGAGAGACAGCCCACAGGGGGATAGACAGCACAGGGGGAGAGACAGCACAAGAGGGGAGGGAGCATAAAGGGGAAAGAGGGTCACAGGGGGATGATACGGCACACAGGGGAGTGATAGAGTGCACAGGGGGATGATAGAGTTCACAGGGGGATGACAGAGTGCACATGGAGATGAGATAGAGTACACAGGAGGAAGAGAGAGGGTACAGGGGGAAGAGAGAGTGAACATGGTAGAGAGCAGAGTACACTAGGGAGAGAGTACATGGGGAGATCGCTCAAAGGAGAGAGCACATGAGGGGAGAGGTTATCAAAGAGGGGAGAGCACACAGGGAGAGACAGCTCAAAGGAGAGAGCACAGATGAAAACAGTACACAGGGGGAGAGCGCACAGAGGAGGGAGAGAGCACAGAGGGGAAAAGACAGCACAGGGTGGAGAGAGAGCGCACAAGGGGAGAGAAAGAGTGTGGACAGGGTGAAGAGACTCTTTCACCCCCAGCGCAACAGAGCCCCACCGCCCTCACCGTCCTCCTGTAACGATAGCAAGATTTGCAATCAGGGCATCATGTGAGCTCTCCTTCCCTACGCAGATACAGTACTGTACTAGTAATACTGAGTGCATCTAGAGCATGCACATAAGCAACCAATCACTGATTTTTCCTCACCACCGGGTTCTGGCCTATGCATGTTCCCCCCACTCTGAAGGTGGAGCCCTAAATACTTCAAACTGCATATGTGTGATGCCGCTACTAAACCAACTTTAGATACCGTAACTGATTAACTTCCTTTATATACTGTATGTATACAGTATACTCCATTGAACTACAATTAATTGCAGAAATGTAGTAATTTTATATGAATACAGTAAATATTTTTGGGTTGTGGAACAAATCATCTGCATTTCAATTATTTCTTATAGGGACTCATCTTCTGGAAGAGGTATAGTACCCAGCAAAAAATTGAAAACATTGAGGAAGCTCCTGCACACTCTCCAGCTCAGGGATATTTGGTGCACATTACATCCACAGGATAGGGACTACACGTTTTTCTCACCAGTGCACAACTCTTACAGTCGTATAGATTTTTTTTTAATTAGTCACTCGGCCCTGGATTGGAAGCCGGATGTTAGGATTGGCGATATCCTACTTTCTGACCATGCTCCGGTTTTTCTGTCTCTAGAATTACCGTACACACACAACAAATCTTGGACGTGGAGACTCAATGGTCACCTCCTGAAGGACAACGTGTGTCTTAAGGAATTGAGGGGGAATATCGCAAATTTTATGTCCATCCATGCAAATGACAGCACAGCACAAAGTCTTAAGTCGGAGGCTTTAAAATGCGTGCCAGTGGAACCCTTATTAAACATGGCTCCCATCTGAAAAAAGCCAGAAACGAATTGATTAATGATTTATATGGACAGATCTCTCAGTTAGAAAATAGGCATAAACGAACGTTGTCCCATATAACTTTCACTGATCTCATTAGGAAACGTAATGAACTTAAAGAGCTGCTTGATCAGATTTATTTCAGACACACTGAGAGAACAAAAAACTACTTTTATAGATTTTCCAACAAATGTGGACGACCGCTGGCATGTCTTCTCCATCCTAGAGCAAATTGCACCCACATTCCGAAAATTAAAACCAAAGGAGATTTGGTGACCCATAGACCTGCCGAAATCCTAGAGGTCTTTAGGACCTAGTATGATAAGCTGTACAACATTAAAGGGATATGCAGACCTTCACCCAGGAGACCTAACCAATAAAATAAAAGACTATATTGAGGCGACTGCTCTTCCCAAATTGCCTGAAATAGAGGTGACTGCTCTGGAATTAGACATAACAGACAGGAGCTGATGGAGGCTATTAAAGCCACTCCACTATCAAAATGCCCAGGACCGGATGGATTCACTCCAATTTTTTATAAAGTCATATATGAAGCTCTGAGCCCTCTAATGCTAGACACCTTCAATTCTATCACGGAGGGCGTAGACCTCGCTCCCCAGTCGCTGGAGGCACATATCAGTATTTTACCTAAACCGGACAGAGATCCCACCTTGGCGTCTAATTAGACCTATATCCTTATTGAACGTAGACATTAAGATATTTTCTAAGATTTTGGCTAATTGTCTGGCGCGGCTGCTACCGTCAATTATTGATCTAGATCAGGTGGGCTTTGTCGGGGGCCGAGAGGCTAGAGACAACTCGATTAAAACTTTACTTTTGATAAACAAAGCTAAAAAAGGAAATCTCCCGATGGGACTTTTGTCGGTAGATGCCGAAAAGGCCTTCGACAGAGTCCACTGGTGTTTTATGGAGAGGGCGCTGCGCCAGATTGGGTTAGGTCCACAATTCTTGAGTAAGATCTTAACCTTATATTCCAAGCCATCAGCTAAGGTCCGGGTTAACAGAGCTTTGTCGGGGTTCTTTCGGTATTGGAAACGGAACGAGACAGGGATGCCCTCTCTCACCACTCCTGTATGTGCTCGTTATGGAACACTTAGCCATAGCTGTGCGAAATAATGTTGACATACATGGTGTCCAAATTGGTAAACATCAACACAAAGTTGCTTTGTTTGCGGACGATCTTTTATTGTATGTATCCAAGCCTCATGTCTCGTTCCCCAACATCTTGAAGGAGTTCGATAAATTTGGAGCTTTAAGTAATTTTAAAGTTAATTACTCCAAGTCCAAAGCTATAAATGTGTCTCTATCTTCTGGGGAGGTCTCTCGTCTCAAATCCAATTTTCCCTTCCGGTGGCGGAGTGACTCCATCAAATATTTGGGAGTACATATTCCAGCAGATTTGACTAAACTATACTCATATAATTATATGTCCCTCTTATCGAAGGTTGAAAAGCAGCTAGCCTCATATAGAAACCTAAAGTTTTCCTGGTGGGGAAGGATTAACGTTTGCCACATGGATATCCTCCCTCGTTTTCTTTATTTTTTTCAAACGGTCCCAATCACACTACCAGGGAGTTTTTTCACTAAACTCAACTCGATTATGACTCGGTTCGTCTGGGGGGGAATACGCCCGAGGGTGAAGCTGAGGGTTCTGACGGCACCAAGGAAATACGCAGGTACCGGTCTACCAGATTTCAAAACCTAATACCAGGCCGTATCATGTGCAAGGCTTCAAGATTGGCAATACAAATCCAACACCAAGAAGTGGGTTGCATTAGAACAGGAGGGAATACGGGTGCCACTACAATACCTACCCTGGATAGACCCATTAGATAACATAAAACTGGGATTGGACTCCGAACTTACGTGTTCGACGTTGAGAGTCTGGCATACCCTACGGAAACCCCAATTAAAAGACGGGACTCTTAGTCCTTTGACTCCACTTTTTCGGAACCCGTCTTTCCCACCCGGGTTGAATAGATAGTCGTTCCTGTGCTGGATGAGTGTGCGGGATGTTAGGCTGGGACAGATAATAGAGGAAGGTGCATTACCTTCACTTAGTGGCCTCCGGGAGAGGACTCCGACACCACGGCTGAATTGGTTTGAATATATTCAACTTAATTACTTTATATCATCAACCAACACCCTATGCAGGGTTCGACCACTTCCCACACCTATAGAACAACTGTTCATTAATGAATCTCCACCAAAACATACCATTTCTGGCGCTTATCAGGTTATTCTGATGGATAAGCAAACAAAGAAACATACATTTCAGTTGGCTTGGGGGCGGGAACTGGGTAGAAAACTTACAAATGCTGAGTGGCAAAAGAGCTTTCTTTACACCCACGCACTAGCATCACCGTGCTTAGCACAAGAAAGAAATTACAAGGTTCTCACCCGATGGTACCTGTGCCCAGATCGACTTCAGAAGATTTCCCCTTCAGTTTCTGACAGATGTTGGCGATGTGAGGCAGCGGCCGGATCAATGTTACACATTTGGTGGACCTGCAAAAGGGTTCGAGGATTCTGGGATAAGGTGTTTAGAAACTACAACCTAATCACGAGGAACACTGTTCTAGGCTCACCAGAGATAGCCCTCTTATCAGTATTACCGGGCACCATAAGCAGGAATAAAAAAGACATACTTCGTTTCTGCATGTCAGCAGCCCGGACAGTTATTCCCAGGCTGTGGAAATCAACCGAACAACCCGCTATTAGCGATTGGTACACAGAGATGACTAATATTAAGCGTATGGAGGAGTTGATGGCTGCAGAGACGGACTCCCAGGAGAAATTTAATTTGACTTGGTCTGAATGGATCATGTTTCAGGACTCTGTTCATTTTCAAGATTTATTCAATTGACTGAATCAATTAAACAGGAGGTAGTGATCAACTGGGCAAATGTCCAGCCTTGGGATCACTTTTCCCCTAATTAACAGACATGTCCAGATTCCTCTCCCCCTCTTTCTTTCCGTCCCCTTTTTCCCTATATTTTCTAAAATTTTTTTTTTTACATACTTACTTCTATACAATCATCTTTCTCTACTTTATGGCAATCGCCATATTACTTTTATATTGTTTGTCTTTCTTAATACGAACCTTATTGTAGTTTTATACCACAAAGATATATGCACTATTGTTGACCCATTAAGCTAAATTGTTATGTAGAATAATCAAAGTGAGGTGCTCTCAACAGACCTTGGTCAAGAAATTGGAAGGTTATATACTCATTGGAGCAACAGTTGGACTGTACTCTTATGCTGTAAAATGCTATGTGGTATTTTGTTTTATATGTAATGAAACTTTCTTGAATAAACATAGATTTACTCAATTATTTCTTATGGGAAAATTTGCTTTGATATACAAGTGGTTTAGATTACAAGCACATTCCTGGAAAGAAGTATGCTCGTAATCCAAGGTTGAAAAAAAGTACATATAGTGCAAATTCCAAAGTAAGCAAACAACATTAACTCATATTGTTATGATTATATCTTTAGTGAAAATAAAGTGCACGTTACTGCATATACTTATGGTGGGTTTACACACACCAATTTCTGTGTCCAATATCTGAACAGATCTGTGGTTGCAGTGAAATCATGGACACATTGCTCCATGTTGTACACAGCCACAAAATGGAACTATGTGTCCATGATTTCACTGCAACCAGAGATCTGTTCAGATATTGGACACAGAAATTGGTGTGTGTAAACCCACCATAACAGATGGCTCAACCATCAGGTCAATACAAAGTGAAAAACTTGCTCTGTAAACCTGGTGTCTATTTGATGTTACTGTGCATATTAGTGCTGGAGAATAACTCATTGGTCAGAATTTAATGCAATACAGCACGTGTACAGCCCTCATATGATTCATAACACCATCTTAACTTCTGTATTTAAGGGAGTAAAAAGGAGCTGTACATGTGCAGTAAATCCTGATAATATGCTCAGATGGATATACTACAAAAATGTTATCTCTTCCTGCAAGGCTTTAACCCTGCTGTTCTGTTCGGTTCCCTGAAAATTGCCCACAGGAAAAATGCCCACATGGAAAATTGCCCATAGGAAAATGCCCACACGGAAAATTGCCCACAGGTAAAATGCCCACAGGAAAATTGCCCACAGGTAAAATGCCACAGGAAAATTGCCCACAGGAAAAATGCCCACACGGAAAAT
This sequence comes from Allobates femoralis, assembly GCA_033576535.1. Taxonomy (NCBI): domain Eukaryota; kingdom Metazoa; phylum Chordata; class Amphibia; order Anura; family Aromobatidae; genus Allobates; species Allobates femoralis. The sequence goes on from JARQOC010000001.1 coordinate 356,653,370, forward strand.
TGCCCACATGGAAAAATGCCCACACGGAAAATTGCCCACATGGAAAATTGCCCACACAGAAAACTGCCATTTGCAGTATCACAAAGTTTCAGATCTCTGATATTTGAGGTGCAAGATGAGGATTCACATGATCTGTGATCATCTTGTGAATTACAGTGACCTAGTGCAGAAATGCTGAAGATCTGTAGTTTGTAGCAAGTCGGTCATTATCTGCAATAGATAGATCCAGTCTGCTCTCATCTCTCAGGGCCGCTTTACACACACAGATATCTGTTCAGATATTGTTCTCAGATCTCTGGTTGCAGTGAAATCATGGACACATTGCTACTCCTCGGGCCGTCAGTACAGTGGACCTACTGACTGAGTACACGGCTTCTACCAGGGCTTGCTAGTCTCGCCCTCTGATGCCTATTGCGGCTCTACACCAGACCATCATTTCAGTCTTGGGAGGTATTACAATGGGTATTGGATCACTTACCCTTGCACTACCAATCTCTCCAGCTAACAACTCTACCTGCTGCTTCATCATCAGAGCCTTTATATTCTTCTGCATGACTCGCTGTTGCCCGGAACTGGCAGTAGCGGCCATGCACTGTAAAACACCAGTAATTTATGCAAGACAAAATTCCATCATATTCATGCCTATCAAAATAGTTGGATCATGCTCATGCCGGTCAACATCAACAAATATTATACCCTGATCTTTTAATTCAACCTTCCCAATTTTAATGGTCATGTTCTTGAAACCAATTTGTGGTACTAGTTTACCATTGCTACCCCATATATTCAAGTCATTATCTGAGCCATGGGTAATGTCAGACTCAGCCCAGTACTGTTTAAAAAGGATATAAGGTATGGAGGATAACTGTGAGCCGGTGTCCAACAAAGCATTCATGGGAATCCCATCCAGCATGACAGGGTTTGTTGGGTGGCCACCCACATACCTGTACCACCAGCAAGAGGGGCCTTGGGAGTTCATTCCTGAGGAGCGGCCCGCTTCCCCAGGGAATCCCCATTTAAAGCACACTCCCGGGCAAAATGGCCTGCTTCTCCGCAGTGACGACAAATGGGCTGTCCATCCGGTTGGTAGCGGTCGTTGGGTCATCCTCTAGTTGCTGGGTACCTCCTGGGTCTCATCCACAGGACATCCTCCTTGCTTGTAGCCAGCTCAATCTTCTCCACGGGCTTGGATCCTTGCAGCTGTTGCATCACTTTGGCCATGGCAGCTACTGTTTCAATTAGTGCATTGATATTCCAGTTTAGAGCCTCATTAATGATGGGCTCCGGGGACTTTGCAGTAACCCCAGGTACGGCTGATGGATTTTGCACTGTAGCTGAACACAGGGCAGGGTCTGTATCATGAGGCTCTTCTGCCTGCAATATGCGGATTGCCCTTTCGTTAAACTCCACATAGTTCAAATCTGGATTTTGTATGGCCATCATCCGCAATCGTCCTCTATGGGGAGGGAATAATAGTCCATCAACAAACTGGTGTATCAGCAGTTTATCTTCCCCTTGTGCCAAAGCTGATTCTGCTTGTTTTAGTGCCCTGAATGCCTCCTGCAACTTTAAAGCAAAGTCTCTCACAGTTTCTTGTGGTTTTTGCCGGCACCCAAAAATTCTCAGCTTAGACCGGGCATCCACATTGGTCTCAAAAGTGGCATTCAATCTGGTCATCACATGCTCTACAGTTTATTTATCATCATCTGACCAGGATTTCACTTCCCGCTGTGCATGTCCAGTTAACTGTCCCAGAAGTATACTGACACGCTGGCCCTCTGTAAGGAGATATATATGCTATAAAATCTGTCCAGTTTTTCTTTAAAGTCAGTTAAGGTACTAGGTTCACCTGAGTATTATGGCAGCCACATTGCGCCCGGTGTGTACGGCATCAGGAACAGCATAATCGGTGACATTTCTCGCCCTCCAGCACCACCGGGTGCTCTGTCATCTCGCTGTACAGGGTCCGCAGGCTGCGAAATCTTTCTGCCCCCTTAGTTAACGGTGACCCTTCCGGTCTTCTCTTTCCGTCAGAGTGTACAAGAATAGTTCCGCGGTGCAGCAGGGTGTTGTGTCCCCGCCGGATGTTGTCAGAGCACAGGCTGGGCCTCGCTTCGTGCTCTTTACAGGGTGCCACCCACGATGACATGCCCTCTTCTTCCTGCACACCGCGCGCTTAACAATGGCGACAGTTCCAAAACACATATTTTACACAGTTCACGGCACACAGTACCCGGTTTACCGAGCACGGGATCCTGTTTGTGATGCCAGAAAACTGATGCACCCCCTGGCTATGGGGTACTCGGGAACCGAGTCGGTGGCAGTCTCTCGCGGATCACGGTAGTCGTGACCAGATCCCGTAGTCTGGGATCAGTTCAAAAAGGGGTATTTACAGGGGATTTGTCGTGACGCCACCCTTGGTACAGTGTTGGCCAAAAGTATTGACACCTCTGCAATTCTGTCACACAATACTCAGTTTCTTCCTGAAAATGATTGCAATCACAAATTCTTTGGTATTATTATCTTAATTTAATTTGTCTTCAATGAAAAAACACAAAAGAGAATGAATTGAAAAGCAAAACATTGATCATTTCACACAAAACTCCAAAAATGGGCCAGACAAAAGTATTGGCACCCTCAGCCTAATACTTAGTTGCACAACCTTTAGCCAAAATAACTGCGATCAACCACTTCCGGTAACCATCAATGAGTTTCTTACAATGCTCTGCTGCAATATTAGACCATTCATCTTTGGCAAACTGCTCCAGGTCCCTGATATTTGAAGGGTGCCTTCTCCAAACTGCCATTTTTAAATCTCTCCACAGGTGTTCTATGGGATTCAGGTCTGGACTCATTGCCGGCCACCTTAGAAGTCTCCAGTGCTTTCTCTCAAACCATTTTCTAGTGCTTTTTGAAGTTTGTTTTGGGTCATTGTCCTGCTGGAAGACCCATGACCTCTGAGGGAGACCCAGCTTTCTCACACTGTGTCCTACATTATGCTGCAAAATTTGTTGGTAGTCTTCAGACTTCATAATGCCATGCACACGTTCAAGCAGTCCAATGCCAGAGGCAGCAAAGCAACCCCAAAACATCAGGGAACCTCCGCCATGTTTGACTGTAGGGACCGTATTCTTTTCTTTGAATGCCTCTTTTTTTCTCCTGTAAACTCTATGTTGATGCTTTTGCCCAAAAAGAGAGAACATTCTTCCAAAACGTTTTAGGCTTTCTCAGGTAAGTTTTGGCAAACTCCAGCCTGGCTTTTTTATGTCTCGGGGTAAGAAGTGGGGTCTTCTTGGGTCTCCTACCATACAGTCCCTTTTCATTCAGACTCCGTCGGATAGTACGGGTTGACACTGTTGTACCTTCGGACTGCAGGGCAGCTTGAACTTCTGCCAATACTTTTGTCCACCCCCTTTTTTATGTTTGGTGTGGAACTATATCCAATTTGGCTTTAGGACAATTCTTTTTGTGCGTTTTTCATTGAAGACAAATTAAATGAAGATAATAATACCAAAGAATGTGTGATTGCAATCATTTTCAGGAAGAAACTGAGTATTATCTGACAGAATTGCAGGGGTGTCAATACTTTTGGCCACCACTGTATGTGGTTAGTAGAACCACCGCTGCCGTATTCTTGCTGGGGATGGTGACTTGAGGCAGTGTGGATGGTAAGCCCTCCTCGGGTAGGGCTGGAGGGTCCCCAGGGCAGGAATGATGGTTTGGATGGGGCTTTGTGGAGGATGATGATTCACATAGTCACTTACCTTGCTGCAGCTTCTCCAGTCAGTGTGCAAGGCTGACAGGCTGTGGCTCCTCAGGTAGGACTTTTCTGTGACGCTGCAAGTATAGAGCTCCGTTACAGGATACATGGCGAAAGATGTAATTAACACACACAGAACCTGATA
>JARQOC010000001.1:356657374-356794956 GCA_033576535.1 Allobates femoralis
AAACCTAGTATCACTCCATTTTTTTAAGATTTTACAGCAGGAGTGGTGTTTCTTATCTAAGTTCATTGCACTTAGTCATATACTTACCCACCACTAGCTTCACTATCTATCGTCACCCACCCATCAGTCTTTAGACGTTTGTGACCTGCCAGATCTCTTTAGTGTTTGCTGGAGTGAGCAGGAAGTCAATTTTCCATGAAAGTCTATAAGGGCCTTGTCCTGGCCTCATTCTGGCTCTCAAAGAGATGCATTGAGAGCTGGTGACATAACTTCTGACTTCTTCCCAGTCAAAAGTTTTGGCAGTACAGGATAGGAGTGAGGTCGATAATAGGTGGTGGTCATGTAAACTAATAGGGTCAGGAACCTTAGATTAGAAGAACTGCTCCAGCGCTGTAAAAATACTCAGGAGAGGTCCTTTAAGGCTCTCAGAATGTTGACACAAATCAAACTTTCATCTGAGCCCTTAAATGAAGTTTAAACATTATTTTTACCATGGATTCTGTAAAAACATAACACAAAAAACAATAGCGGAATTATTCTATTTTTTATTCAGTTTCACCCCATAAATAATTTTATTTCTGTTGTCCAATGAATTATATGGTAAATTAAACCGTGTCATTAAAAACTACACCTTGCTCAATGAAAGATGAAATAAGAAAAGTGAGGAGGAAAAAAAGCAGAGCGCGAAGTGTTCATGGTTTTAGCTGATATATCTGCCAGGGAACAAAATCCAAAAACAACATAATGCAATTACCGAATTACTGTCCATATTTTCTCTGCATAGATCATGTTGAACAATAGAAGTAAAGGTTATGGATTAATGTAATCAATATTTATTAATAAATTATAGTAAATTAACTTTAGTGCTTATAGAGATTACCCGGGTTTTCAGAAACAACCTCTTCAGCATTTGCATTTTATTCTATGCAAGCTCTCATCAGTACTACATTCCCCTTAAGGTACCATCACACGGGGCGACGGTTGCGGCGAAGTTGCCGGCGATGCGCGGGAGCGTGCATCCCTGGCAACATCGCCGGGGAGATGTCACACGGAGCAACTTACCGGCGATGTCGCCGGCTAGTTGCCGCGGCTATCGCTCGCTGGGTTGCCCAGCAACCCAGCGAGCGGTGACTCGCAATGTTGGAGATAGGCGATGTCGCCCGCAACATTGCAGGTTGCCGCGTTACACAGGGCGATCAGGCATGATCGCCTCAGCAACATCGCCAGGTTTCCCAACATGTTGGGAAACCTGGCGATGTTGCTAAGGCGATTTATCGCCTGATTATCGCCCTGTCACATGCGGCAATTCGCCGGCGATGTCGCCACAATTAGGACATGCCCCTGTGTTCCCGGCAACATCGCCGGCGATGTCGCCCCGTGTGACGGTACCTTCAGAAATGTCGCTCAGCACTGTTATAAGTCTGAACACTGCAAATTAAAGTTGGACAGAAATAGCAGAAAAATTCCAGATTATCTGGTGTTCTCTAGTCCATATACTCTCAACACTTCAACAAATTTTCCTTTTTGTATTTGGCATGCACTCCGTGATGCCCATTTTTGAGCCCCCAAGTTACACCATTTGCTTTGCACCATTAATCCTACAGCAGAAATGCCTGCCCAGAGACTTGTCTATATTAGTAGCTGGATGTCTGTGCTGAAAGTGTGGGACTAGATTTCTGAGAAAGTACTGTGATAGAGCCACTCACAGCTGCCAATTCCAGGTAGACACAGGAAGCCTTGCCGGGTAAACGTCTGGTTTATTTCTGGCATAAACCATACGAACACAACAAAATAGGGGATCAGCTTCTTAGGCTCAGAGCTGCACACTGCTCTCCTCCACTCTAAACTCACACCAAAGAAAAAAAAACAGAGGTGATCATTTAACTTCTCTGACCACACCTCAGGGAGGGAGGAACATGCTGAATCAGCCCCAGCTCACATAACAGAGTTCATCAACCTGGCTGAAACGTATCTCCCATCCCTTACGGTACCAGTAATCATATTACACATTCCCCCCCTCTGCCCAAAGCCGGAGGTTTGGGCACCATTGGACACCAAACAGGGGAACCTAGACAGGGCATCCGCATGGAATTTCCTGGGCCTGTGCTCAACATGGAAAGTGAAATCTTGAAGAGCCAAAAACCACCGGGTCACTCTGGCATTCTTTCCCCGTCTGTCCCTCAGCCACGTCAGGGGCGCATGATCGGACACCAGCCTAAACCGTCGCCCTAGGAGGTAATAACGTAAAGTGTCCACCGCCCATTTGATGGCCAAACACTCCTTCTCAACAATAGCATAGTTCTTTTCGCAGGAAAGCAACTTTCTACTAAGGTACAGGATTGGATGTTCTTCTCCATGTCCTACCTGGGACAGGACAGCTCCTAGCCCGACCTCTGACGCGTCGGTCTGGAGTACAAACTCCTTGCTGAAATCTGGTGCCATTAGGACCGGTCGGTTACACAGAGCGGACTTTAGGTCCTGGAAAGCCGTCTCAGCTTCCGAAGTCCACTTGGCCATGGAGGACTTCGTGCCCTTAAGGAGGTCAGTCAAGGGAGCGGCTTTCACAGCAAAGTTTGGGATGAATCGCCGGTAATATCCGACAAGTCCCAGGAAGGCTCTGACTTGCTTTTTAGAGAGGGGTTGTGGCCAACTCTGGATTGCCTCCACTTTATTTAGTTGTGGCTTGATCTGGCCTCTCCCGACAACATAACCCAAATACCTGGCCTCCTCCTTCCTGATGGCGCACTTCTTCGGGTTAATTGTGAACCCCGCAGTTCTCAGTGCCTCCAGCACCCTCTGGACCTTCTGCAGGTGACTTTCCCAGTCCAAGGTATAGATCACTATGTCGTCCAAATAAGCTGCAGCATACCTCTTATGGGGGGCTAGGATTCGGTCCATGGCCCTCTGGAAGGTGGCCGGGGCTCCCTGAAGCCCGAATGGCATCCGTGTATACTGGAAACAACCATCAGGTGTAGAAAAGGCCGTCTTCTCCTTGGCACTCTGTGACATAGGTATCTGCCAGTATCCTTTTGTTAGGTCAAGGGTGGTGATGTACCTTGCTGGTCCTAACCTCTCGATGAGCTCATCGACTCGAGGCATCGGATAGGCATCAAACTTGGAGACTTCGTTCAACTTGCGATAGTCATTACAAAACCGCCATGATCCGTCCGGTTTCGGCACCAGTACGATGGGACTGGACCAGCCACTCTTTGATTCTTCGATAACACCGAGATTCAACATTCTTATCACTTCCTTCGAGATCACTTCTCGACGAGCTTCAGGGATCCGGTACGGCTTCAGGTTAACCCTCACGTGTGGTTCAGTGAGGATGTCGTGTTCCACAACCTGGGTACATCCCGGCAGGTCTGTGAAGAGATCCCTGTTCCGATGAAGCACCTCTTGACACTGTTGCTTTTGAGCCCTAGACAGTGTGTCCGCCACTGTGACCTCTTTGATGTCGGCCTCCATCTTCCCTACCAGACAGGGGGTTTCCATAGGGTCTCTATCCCGCCATGGCTTCAGCAGGTTGACGTGGTATACCTGATAAGGCTTCCTTCTTGCAGGTTGGTGAATTTTATAGTTCACCTCGCCCACTTTGTCAACCACTTCATAAGGCCCTTGCCACTTGGCGAGGAATTTACTTTCAACTGTAGGGATCAATACCAGTACACGATCACCAGGACTGAACTGTCTCACCCTTGCAGAGCGGTTGTACACCCTTGCTTGCGCCTCTTGCGCTCGGAGCAAATTGTCTCTTACGATGGGCATCACCTCGGCGATTCTCGCCTGCATCTGAGCGACATGCTCCACGACACTACGGTGGGGGGTCACCTCCGCTTCCCATGTCTCTTTTGCTATGTCCAAGAGACCTCGAGGATGACGACCATACAAGAGTTCAAATGGAGAGAATCCCGTTGAGGCCTGGGGAACCTCCCTGATAGAGAACATCAGATATGGGAGGAGACTGTCCCAGTCTCGACCGTCTTTCTCGACCACCTTCTTCAGCATGGACTTCAACGTTTTGTTGAATCTCTCCACGAGGCCATCTGTCTGCGGATGGTACACTGAGGTTTTCAATTGGGTTATCTGTAGTGCTTTACACAGTTCCCTCATAATCTTGGACATAAAGGGGGTTCCTTGATCTGTCAGGATCTCTTTTGGAAGTCCCGTTCTTGAGAAGACGTGCACCAATTCTCGGGCTATAGTTTTAGCAGAGGAATTTCTCAAAGGTATCGCCTCCGGGTACCAAGTCGCATAGTCCAGGACTACTAAGATGTACTGGTGGCCTCTTGCAGACTTGACCAGGGGGCCCACCAGATCCATGGCAATTCGATTAAAGGGCACTTCTATAATTGGTAATGGCACTAGCGGACTTCGGAAGTGAGCAACGGGGGCGGTCAACTGGCAGGTGGGACACGACCTACAATAGTCTACAATCTCCCGATGACACCCAGGCCAATAGAACCTCCGAAGGATCCGCTCATGGGTCTTATCTACCCCTAGGTGACCACCCAGGACATGAGAATGGGCCATGTCTAATACTTTGCGTTTATAGGGCCCTAGAACCAACAGCTGGTCTATTACCTCACCTCTCACCTGGGTAACCCGATATAGCAACTCTCTATTTACTGCAAAGTGAGGGAACCTGGTGTCAGCCCCTGGCTCCTGGGCAACCCCGTTTATAACAGTCACATTGTCAAAGCCCCCTTTCAGGGTCAAGTCCCTCATTTGAGCAGTCCCAAAATTCCCGCTGGATGTCATCAACTCCGGGAAGTCGGCTTCATGGGACTCCGGCTCATCGTCGTCACCAAGCAGCACTCCCAGGGGAAACTCATCTGCCTCCTGCAGCGGCACTGTCTCTGGCTGGGCTGCCTGTCCTTCACCAGGACCCTTCGATACCGCCCCCTTTTCCCACAAGTCCCAAAACAAAGTAAAGTCCCGCCCGATTATCACCGGGTGCAATAAGTTTTCCACCACCCCAACTTCATGTGACTTAGTTCCGCAGTTTGTTTTTATGGTCACAATAGCAATGGGGTAGTTCTTGGCATCTCCATGGATACAGCGGACACCCACCTTTTTTCCTGGTATCAGTCGATGGGGAAGTGTGGCCCTCACCAGGGTCACCAAACTTCCGGAGTCCAAGAGTCCCGTTACTCGGGCCCCATTCACTTCCACAAGACATGCCTGCGGGCCCTCTCTGGGTTCCCTGTCAATGCTGCAGACCGGGTAAGCATAATATGAGGAGCGCCGACCCAGGCTACAGTCCATTTGCTCAGTAGTCAGGGGACAACGGGCGGCTACATGACCAGGGCCTTGACACCTCCAACAGATTAACGGACCAGCTGGAGATTTTGTTACGCCTCCACTTGCCCCTTGTGACCTCGGGCTCCCTCCACCCGTGGCTCTATTACCCTTCCTTTGGGTGTCGGACGCGGTTTGTAGCCCCCAATATTTAGTTGGCAAGTCCCGTGGCTTCCCTTGGGTACTCTCCACCACCTGGTACCTCTCCACCAGTCCCACTAGGTCATCGGCATTCTGGGGGTCACCCTGAGCAACCCAGGTTTGCACTGGCTTTGGGAGGGCATGCACAAATCTGTCCATTACCACCCGCTCCACCATTTGCGCTGGTGTGGAGGTTTCTGGCTGCAGCCATTTTTGCACGAGATGTAGCAAGTCAAACATCTGGGAGCGAGGGGGTTTGTTGCCATGATAGGCCCATTGATGGACCCGCCGAGCTCTAACAGTCATAGTCACACCCAGACGTGTTAAAATCTCAGTTTTTAGCTTCCCATACTCACGAGCGTCCTGTAAAGCCAGGTCATAGTAAGCTTTTTGGGGCTCTCCCGTTAAAAATGGCGCCAACACCTCCGCCCACTGTGCCGGTGGCAGCTTTTCTCGCTCTGCGACCCTCTCAAAAATTGTCAAAAAGGCTTCAACATCATCCCCCGGGGTCATCTTTTGGAGCGCCCGTCTTACCGCCTTCCTGACGCCGGAATCCTCATCTGGACCTGGAGACGGGCCAGCTGCCCTTGCCCGGACGAGCTCAGTCAGAAGTTCCTGTTGCTGCTCCCGCTGCTACTGCAACTGCTGAATCAAGAGTTGATTGGTTTCCTGTTGCGCAAGCTGTTGTTGGTGTTGCTGCTGCTGCTGTTGCTGTTGGATCTGCACCAAGTGCTTAATCAGGTCCTCCATGCCGTCTGACTGTGTTTGCAGACTTGTGGCTGCCTTCACCCAGGACATGCAGGTCGTTTGTAGTCAATCCAGGCGCTTCCTGGAGGTCTATGCCCGCATTCTCCACCAAGTGTGATAGAGCCACTCACAGCTGCCAATTCCAGGTAGACACAGGAAGCCTTGCCGGGTAAACGTCTGGTTTATTTCTGGCATAAACCATATGAACACAACAAAATAGGGGATCAGCTTCTTAGGCTCAGAGCTGCACACTGCTCTCCTCCACTCTAAACTCACACCAAAGAAAAAAAAACAGAGGTGATCATTTAACTTCTCTGACCACACCTCAGGGAGGGAGGAACATGCTGAATCAGCCCCAGCTCACATAACAGAGTTCATAAACCTGGCTGAAACGTATCTCCCATCCCTTACGGTACCAGTAATCATATTACAGTACTTTATTAAAATTTATCTAGGCATGTTTAAATGTCTAGTTTGGTTTACGAACAAAGAAGGTTTCTGTCCTAAAAACGTAATATCAACAAGCAAAGTTAAGGCCCTTTCACATCAGCGTTTTTTGAAATTCGCGGCAGATGCGGTGAAAAAAACGCATCTGCCGCAATTACCGCATACCGGCTGCACTTGCGGCGCGGTTGCGGTAAACGCCATACTATGTATAGGCGGACTTGCGGCAGGTGCGGCAAGTGCGGTTTTGGCACTTGCGGCAGGTGCGGCCGCGAAAAAAAATGCTGTCAGCCGCGGTTTTTTTCACGGCCACACCTGCCGCAAGTGCCAAAACCGCACTTGCCGCACCTGCCGCAAGCCCGCCTATACCTTGTATGGCGTTTACCGCAACCGTGCCGCAAGTGCAGCCAGTATGCGGTAATCGCGGCAGATGCGTTTTTTTTCACCGCATCTGCCGCGATTTGAAAAAAACGCTGATCTGACAGGGCCCTTAGTAACAGTACACTGTGTCCATGCTAATTCAAATGATGGCAGCGTCCAAGAGATAGATTTCAAACACTGGGAGTGTGCAAGGGAATTAAGTTATCACACCCAACAGGGCATGATAACCTTGGAGCGAGGGGGGATGTGGAGTCTTATGGTGGGTTTACACACATCAATTTATCTGTTCAATATCTGAACCAATCTCTGGTTGCAGTGAAATCATGGATACATTGCTCCATGTTGTACACAGCCACAAAATGGAGCAATGTATCCATGATTTCACTGCAACCAGAGATTGGTTCAGATATTGAACAGATAAATTGGTGTGTGTAAACCCACCATTAGAGAACGCCCTCACGTTTAGATGATGGGTGAAAATGTAAGTTATAAAAAGCATTTTTTTCAAACATTACACTGGGGAACACAATTTTTTAGGAGTTAGGTCTGACAACTATTCTTAATTAATTTTTGGATGATGAATCCAGAAATGATCTCAGTTTTTCTCTATCACGTCAAGTTTTTGAACTATAGGATTTTTGTCTTCTCAAAAATATGTAAACTACTGTACCTAAAAAGTGTTTTTTTTTTTTTTTGTTTTTTTTTTTAAATAGCACAAATATGAACAAAATAAGGCGCACCGGATTATAAGGCGCCCCCTCAAAAAATGACTTTTAAGCCGTCTTGGTCCATATATAAGGCGCACTGGATTATAAGGCGCACCATATTACTATAAAAAAAATCCCTCTGTAGCCTCCCATCACACTCGAGCATCGCTGTGTAGCCTCCCATCACCCTCCAGCATCCTTCTGTAGCCTCCCATCACCCTCCAGTATCCCTGTGTAGCCTCCCATCACCCTCCAGCATCCCTGTGTAGCATCCCATCACCCTCGAGCATCGCTGTGTAGCCTCCCATCACCCTCCAGCATCCCTGTGTAGCATCCTATCACCCTCGAGCATCGCTGTGTAGCCTCCCATCACCCTCCAGCATCCTTCTGTAGCCTCCCATCACCCTCCAGTATCCCTGTGTAGCCTCCCATCACCCTCCAGCATCCCTGTGTAGCCTGCCATCACCCTCCAGCATCCCTGTGTAGCCTCCCATCACCCTCCAGCATCCCACACAGTCAGACACACACACACACACACACACACACACGCACACTCAGACACACACACACTTACTGTACTGTGTGGCAAGGCACTCAGAGCGCTGGAGCCCTCAGCCAATCACAGCGCTGGAGCCCTCAGCCAATCACAGCGCTGGAGCCCACAGCCAATGACAGCGCTGGAGCCCTCAGCCAATCAGAGGCTATGGGCTGACGTCAGCTGGCCTCGGATTGGCTCAAGGCTCCTGGGCGGAGCTGTGATTGGCTGATGGGCTCCTGGGCTGTGAGCGCGCCCGATGCAGCGGCGGCACCGGAAACGACAGCGGGGACGGCGGCTGGTGATCGCGTCCCCGCACAATGATGTGAGGCAGGCACCGGCACCGGCACCAGCATGGATGGCGGGGACGGCGGCTGGTGATCGCGTCCCCGCACAGTGATGTGAGGCAGGCCCCGGCACCAGCATGGATGGCGGGAATGGCGGCTGGTGATCGCGCCCCTGCACAGCGATGCCAGGCGGGCACCGGACAGAGGGGGATGGCGGGGACGGAGGATATTGCGGCAGAAAGGTATGCCTTATTTTCTGGGGGGTGCTAAATTTTCCTGGAAAAATCTGTATATAAGGCGCACTGCACTATAAGGCGCACCTATGATTTCTGGGAAAATCTTAGTCTTTTAGGTGCGCCTTATAGTGCGGAAAATACGGTATATAAGAAATAGGCATGACAAATATGTTTTTTAACACTATCATATATCATATAGCTCTATATGAGTCGAATTGTAATCAGATAACAAGTCTTATTACAGATATCAGTGCAATTGTGCATCTCTGGCAGGTAAGTTGTGGAGGAAAAACTTGACGTGCTAGAAAAAAACTGACTACATTTTTGGAATCAGCATGCCAATTTTAGTGTAAATCAGCTCAAAAACCTAACGCAACAGAATTTTTTTTTCAAATTGTTCCCCAGTGTTATAGGTCTGACAGAGATGCTTAGGGATGGTACTAGGAAGCTGCAGGGACATACAGTGATAGGTTTGGGGGCATAAAGTAGCTGACAGGTTCTCTTTAAGAGTGAAGCCAGTACATGTTGTACATACATTTATCCATGAAGGCCTGAAAATATGGGTCATTGGAGACATTGTTTAGAAGAATAGCATACTTTGATTAAAAAGTTGATTGGAGAGAGTAAAACTTATAAAGAAGTGCAGACAGTGATAGGCTTTTCAACTGAAATGATCTCCAATGCTTTAAAATGGAAAGTAAAACAGAGAAACGTAGAAGAAAACAGAAGAATGCCATTCGAATGGATCAAACAATAGCCAGAATGGCAAACGCTCAGCTCCAGGATGATCAAAAACAGTCTCAATTTACCTGTGAATACTGGAAAAGTTAGAAGATGCCTGTGTGAAGATAATCTATTAGCAAGAATTCCTTGCAAAGTCCCACTGTTAAAAAAAAGACATGTACTGAAGTGGATACAATTTGCCAAAAAACATATCAACTGGCAAAAAGAGAAATGGAGAAACATTTCGTGGACTGATGAAAGTAAAATAGTTCTTTTTGGATCCAAGAGCTGCAGACAGTTCATCAGACAATCCCCAAACTCTGAATTCAAGCCACAGTACTCTCTAAAGACAGTGCATGGTGGTGCAAGTGTGGCACCCCAGTGGTCCAGTTGCCACAGTGGCTTTGCCTCCCTCACAAGGGTGATGTCATGCCTGGAAGCAGGAGGAGGTCCCACGCTAAGTAACACCAGAATGTAACACTGTTCCTGACTCCAGGCCAGAAGGGGGGCTCTAGAACCCGACTTCAGGGAGCTAAACTAGTTCTGGCAAGGAGAAGGGGTTAGTTAGTAAGTCTGAGGAGAAGGAAACGAGAGGACGTGGAGAGTAGTGCTCTGGGGAGTGGAGCTGCGACTGAGCTCACCCCAGAGCGGAGCGCTAATGAAAGGACGCCAGAGTCCTTGGTTTGGCAGGTGCTGTACGTCCTTACAGCTGAATCTGGAGGGCAGGGAGTTGCAAGTCTCCTGGCCGCACCAAACACCCGGCGGCACAACAGTATACTAGAACCCAAAGTAGCCACCAGTTGAGTGGTACCTGTGATAGGCTCGTGCTGCCTGCCATATGCGTCAGAACCCATACGCAGGAAGAGGGCCGCAGCATAGCTACAGGCAGCAGGGACCCAAAAGGAAAGTGCAGCAGGAAGACCTCCAATCCCACCTGGCGAGGTGGATCTCCGAATGCTTCCAGGCTATCCGGACCTCATCTACCACAGTGCCTTGGACTACACCAAGAACTGCCGAATTAAGGTAACGGAAACTGCACCCTTCTGTGTCCTCTGCTTATTTTCTGCATCCTCTGTCCTGCACCCCAAAGACCATCACCACCATCTAGACTGTTTCACTTATCCCTAGGTCCCTGCTCCACCTGTGGGGAGTGATATCCTCCTGACTGCATCACCATCTGCCCCAGCAGTCCCAATCTGCAGCATCGGCCATCCCTGGCCGAACACCACAGGTGACGAATATCCCTGTAAATATCCCCCTTGACTGCATTCCCAGGTCACAGAGCCGGGTCACCACCACCGTGATCTCCCCCAAAGAACTGACCAACCCAGTTCTGAGTACCCCACGGTGACACAAGCATCATGATATGGGCTTGTTTCTCTAAATATGGTCACGGGCCTATTTACCGCGTATCAGGTATCATGCACCAGTTTACATATATCAAAATACTTGAAGAGGTCATGTTGCCTTATGCTGAAGAGGAAATGCCCTTGAAATGTGTGTTTCAACAAGACAACCGTAAACACACCAGTAAGCAAGCAAAATCTTGGTTCTAGCCTAATAAAATAGAGGTTACGGAGTGGGAAGTCCAATCCCCAAATCTTAATTGGATAGAACACTTGTGGGGTGACATCAAAAATGCCATTTCTGAGGCAAAGCCAACAAGTACAAATGAACTGTGGGTTGTAGTCAAAGCATCCAGGGCTGGAAACACTGGAAAAACAGTTGACAGGTGCCAGAAGTTGGTTGACTCTATGCAACCTAGATGTGAAGCAGTTCTAAAAAAAAAACTGTGATTATACAACTAAATATTAGGTTAGTGATTCACAGGAATGCAAAATCCTTAAAAAAAAAGTACATGTTTTGAGTCTGTAAAGACAAATGCAGATACTGCTATTTTTTTGAACAGCCCAATGTTCATTGTTTTGTTATTTTCAGTAAAGAAGTTAAACTTTATATGCATTTCTCTTTGTTTTGATTTAGAAATCAGTGTGCAGTGTTCCTAGTGTATGGAAATAAAATAAAAAAATGCATTAAGCCCAAAAGCTTTGTAACACACTGCTATTATTTTGAACACAACTGTATACACATCTGGATACTTATTGGTACAGTATACATAGACCATCTGCCCATTCAAAACAAATTTTCACTTGGTACAATAAATCTATTGAAAAGTAATTATTCTGTGATCAGAATATTAAATTACAAATTTTCCTACAATTTTTGTTTTCACAGTTAATGAAGAGCTTGCTCAGATTCCTGCTTCAAGAGATTCTCTGCGGGATTACTACCTTCAGTACAAGCAGTTAAAGTCATCCAAGAGCCAACGTGCCAAAAAGACTTCTTAATCCGGATTTGACTTCATACGGAAGGGCAGCGAATATAATGTAAATCTGCTAACACATCACAAATCACTAAGCAAAAAGGAATCTAAAAATGACTGCTCAGAGCTACAGGGGGAAGTAAAAGGTTTAGCAAATTAGGATGATTTTCCTGGAAAAAGTCTGCTCATAGGAGACTTGAAAGCTGGATCTGTCTGAAACAGAACACATGGTGATTTTCCCGAGGTTACTGGAGATGCCTGTGGACCAGGACATGCTGAAGTCATTTGAAATCTGCTTCTTTGCTTGTTATGCTGCTAGAAAACTGCACATATATGCAGTTACATAAGGATAGCCATAGCTGTAAGCTAGGAATAACACAAAGCTATTATAAGCTGCGATCTCAGTCTAAGGACAGCACCATAGTTTTTTTTATTTTTACCAATAGTGATTCTTTTCTAGCCTTCATATGCTGGTAAAGCTGCCCCATGGATTTCATGACACAATTACCTGACAATTTCTGTTCTTATAGTATTATCATAGGATCACTTCACAAGAGCAATAAATGAGAGGAGAAACTATGATCTGACATGAGTGGAATGAACACTGCCCTGTGAAATATAAAATGTAGCAATATGATTACTTTTATATACAGAGAAAATACTGATTAAAGGGATCCTGTCACCCCCAAAACACCTTTAAAGCTATTAAAACCTGTCCCTAGAGCATATTAACACTTTCCCTACACTCTTTTTAGCTCCTAAATGCAGTAAATGATATTGCATAAAAACGTTTTATAAGTACCTGATTAGTGATGATAATGAGTGACTATGCTATTCATAGTCACTCATCAAGACTGCCCCTCTGCTTCATAGCACGCCTGAATAGGCGTGATCTACATCCAGGATTCAAAATCGCGCGTCCCTTCTGTGCCCTGTGTCGTAGGAGGCTGCAGTGTGGCTTGTGACGCGATCCGCGTCATACCCGGCGCCGGGTGACGTATTTACAGCGGCGCCGCGCTGTGAGCTTCAAAATGCGCACTGCGCATGCGCATTGGGCATGCGCAGTGCACATTTTGAAGCTCACAGCGCGGCGCCGCTGTAAATACGTCACAGGGCGCCGGGAATGACGCGGATCGCGTCACAAGCCACACTGCAGCCTCCTACGACACAGGGCACAGAAGGGACGCGCGATTTTGAATCCTGGATGTAGATCACGCCTATTCAGGCGTGCTATGAAGCAGAGGGGCAGTCTTGATGAGTGACTATGAATAGCATAGTCACTCATTATCATCACTAATCAGGTACTTATAAAACGTTTTTATGCAATATCATTTACTGCATTTAGGAGCTAAAAAGAGTGTAGGGAAAGTGTTAATATGCTGTAGGGACAGGTTTTAATAGCTTTAAAGGTGTTTTGGGGGTGACAGGATCCCTTTAAAGAGCCATATGGGGACATACCATATAGGCAACCTGTACTCTTAAAGGGTTAGTCCTGTTATTCTGTTTCAAGAGCACACCTTCTCGAGTGACCGTTCGGTCTAGCATCATTATGCACTCCAAAGACTGCTGTATGTGACGTTTTGTCTTTGAAGTATTACAAGCACCATGGAACTGAAACTGGTCAGGATTAAGAGCTAATAGTGCCCTTCAACAATTCCAGCTGGCTCCAATGCAGTGCTTACAGGCTCAATTGGAAAGAACTTGTAAGCACTTCACATGTTCAGCCACTGTTGAACGTGAACAGTGGTCAATCCCCTGGGCAATGAGCAGTAAACAAAAAAAGATAAAGAGTAAACCAAAGATAGGAGGGAAAAGGAGGCAGAGAGATATAGCAAGATAAATGCAAATGTGTTCATTTAGGGAAGGAACTACTTATGTCTTAAGGCCCATTCACACAAAACGACGCACCAGCGATCCTGATAACGATAACGATGTGCAGAGATCGCTGGTGCGTCGGTTTTCACATCGCTGGTAAGATGTCAAACAGGTATCTCAGCAGCAATGTGAAAAACGACGCACTAGGGATCCGGAATTATACCGAGGTCGTTGGGAATTGTCACTCCATAGCGTAGCATTGAGATCGTTGGTCATTGTCCCTGTCAATCACAACGATGTAGCGCTCCCAGCGGGAGCGCAACGAATGTAGAAATAATCCAGAGCAGTGAGTAACGATCAACGATCTCACAGCAGGGGCCAGATCGTTGGTGCGTGTCACACAGAAAGACATCGCTGACTGGATCGCTGTTGCGTCACAAAATCTGTGAGGTTACAGCAATCTCGTTATGTGTGACAGGGCCTTTACGCTTACTGCTATCTTGTTAGATTAAAAAACTAATTTATACAGATCTGTTAACAAAAAGATGCCTATATTACTGTATATTCCATATGTCCTCTGCTATCCATGTACATTACTATAAAGACAAAAAATTCAAAGAAAAAGGTGCACTCACCCATGTCTGACTTTATGCATGTAAATTTTTACTTACCGGTGGAAAGTTACATACAGCAGGGAGGGAGGAAAAGGGACAGACAAGTCATTTCGCACTTTACTTAGCGCTTCCACCACTAAGTAAAGCGCAAAACAACTCGTTGTCCGTCCCTTCTCCTCCCTCCCTGCTGTATGTAACTTTCCACCGGTAATTAAAATTTTTCGTGCATAAAGTCAGACATGGGTGAGTGCACCTTTTTCTTTGAATTTTTTGCTATAAGATGTACCCTTATAGGTAGCACCCCGGGACTATGATTTGTACTTGAATTTGTTGCCATTTGATTATAGTGAGATCACAGTTATTAGCCCTTATTGTGCAATATTGGTGCCCGGCTTTCTTGTTTATAACTAGTATTACTATAGAGCAGTGATGGCGAACCTTTCTGAGGCCGAGTGCCCAAACTGCAACCTAAAACAAAATTATTTATGGCGAAGTGCCAACACGATAATATAACCTAAATTACAGCAGGAGTGGTAATCACAAGCGCTGCACAGGGGGGAGAGCCAGCAGATGCTAACACTCTTCCCTGTACAGGGCTTGTAGTCCTGAAACACTGATGATCAATTCAATTATTTTAACAATTAATTGATTTTAAACTTACCTTTGCAGTCTTCTCTTCGGCAGTGGTCAGACAGCTCATGTGTACTGCACATTGAAGGTGAGCCGCTCCCACTACCCTTTCTAGAAACAGCAGGTGGACTGATCTGTATGGAAAAAATGCAGAATATTAGACAGATAGGAGATAGATTTTATCATGGAATACAAGCAGATTTCATACTGAAATCATGGTCCTCATCTTGTAGTAATATCTCCATCATGACCCTCTCCTTGCAGTAATGTGTCCCATCCTGACCTTCTCCTTGTAGCTATGTGTTCCATCCTGACCCTCTCCTTGCAGTAATGTGTCCCATCCTGACCCTCTCCTTGCAACTATGTGCTCCATCCTGACCCTCTCCTTGCAGTAATGTGTCCAATCCTGACCCTCCCCTTGTAGCTATGTGCTCCATCCTGACTCTCTCCGTGTAGTAATGTTTCCCATCCTGACCTTCCCATTGTAGTTATGTGCTCCATCTTGTCCTTCCCCTTCTAGCTATGTGCTCCATCCTGACCCTCTCCTTCTAGTTACGGGCTCCATCCAGATCCTCTCCTTGTAGTAGTGTGCTCCATCCTGACCCTCTCCTTGTAGTAATGTGCTCCATCCTGACCCTCTCCTTGTAGTAATGTGCTCCATTCTGATCGTCTCCTTCTAGTAATGTGTCCTATCCTGACCCTCTCATTCTAGTAATGTGTCCCATCCTGACCCTCTCCTTGTAGTTGTGTGCTCCATCCTGACCACCTCCTTCTAGCTATGTTCTCCATCCTGATCGTCTCCTTCTAGCTTTTTGCTCCATTCTGATCCTCTCCTAGCTATATGATCCATCCTGACCCTCTCCTTGCAGTTGTGCTCCATCCTGACCCTCTCCTGGCAGTAATGTTCCTATCCTGACCCCCTTCTTGTAGTAATGTCTTCATCCTTATCCCCTTGTAGTATGCCCCATCCTTGTCCCCTTCGGTAATGTCCCATCCTTGTCCCCTTGTGGTAATGTCCCTATCCTGCCCCATCATGTGGTAATGCCCCATCCTGTTGTAATGCCCTATCCTTGTCCTCTTGCAGCAATATTCCCCATCCTGCAGTAATGCCCTATCCTTCTCCCCTTGTAGTAATATGCCCCATCCGTGTCCCCTTGAAGTAATATGCCCCATCCTGCAGTAATGTGTCTCATCCTTGTCCCCATGTAGTAATATGCCCCATCCAGCAGTAATGTGCCCCATCCTTGTCCCTTGGTATTATTGCACCACCCTTGTCCCCATCACATAGTAATATGCCCCAACTTGCCCCCTGGTAGTATTGCCCTATTCTTGCCTCCATTACATAGTAATCTGCCCCATCCTTGTCCCCATCACATAATAACATGCCCCATCACATAATAATATGTCCCATCAGCCCATCACATAATAATATGCCCCATCCTGCCATCACATAACAATATGCCCCATCCTGCCCCCTGTTAGAATTGCCCCATCCTGCCCCATCACATAACAATATGCCTCATCCTGCCCCATGACATAATAATATGCCCCATCCTGCCCCCTATTAGTATTGCCCCATCCATCCATCCATCTATCCATCATCCTCTTAGTATTGCCCCATCCATCCTGCCATCTCTTCGTATTGCCCCATCCATCCTGCCTCCTCTTCGTATTGCCCCATCCATCAATCCTCCTCCTAGTATTGCCCCATCCATCCATCCATCCTCCTCTTAGTATTGCCCCATCATCCATCCTCCTCCTCCAGGTATTGACCCATCCTCCTCCTCCTAGTATTGCCCCATCATCCTCCTCCTCCAGGTATTGCCCCATCATCCTCCTCCTCCAAGTATTGCCCCATCATCCTCCTCCTCCAGGTATTGCCCCATCATCCTCCTCCTCCAAGTATTGCCCCATCATCCTCCTCCACCAGGTATTGCCCCATCATCATCATCCTCCTCCAGGTATTGCCCCATCATCCTCCTCCACCAGGTATTGCCCCATCATCATCCTCCTCCTCCATTTATTGCCCCATCATCCTCCTCCAGGTATTGCCCCATCATCCTCCTCCACCAGGTATTGCCCCATCATCATCCTCCTCCTCCAGGTATTGCCCCATCCTCCTCCTCCAGGTATTGCCCCATCATCCTCCTCCAGGTATTGCCCCATCATCCTCCTCCACCAGGTATTGCCCCATCATCATCATCCTCCTCCAGGTATTGCCCCATCCTCCTCCTCCAGGTATTGCCCCATCATCATCATCCTCCTCCAGGTATTGCCCCATCATCCTCCTCCACCAGGTATTGCCCCATCATCATCCTCCTCCTCCAGGTATTGCCCCATCCTCCTCCTCCAGGTATTGCCCCATCATCATCATCCTCCTCCAGGTATTGCCCCATCCTCCTCCTCCAGGTATTGCCCCATCATCCTCCTCCAGGTATTGCCCCATCATCCTCCTCCACCAGGTATTGCCCCATCATCATCATCATCCTCCTCCAGGTATTGCCCCATCATCCTCCTCCACCAGGTATTGCCCTATCATCATCCTCCTCCTCCAGGTATTGCCCCATCATCATCCTCCTCCTCCAGGTATTGCCCCATCATCATCATCCTCCTCCAGGTATTGCCCCATCATCCTCCTCCACCAGGTATTGCCCCATCATCATCCTCCTCCTCCAGGTATTGCCCCATCCTCCTCCTCCAGGTATTGCCCCATCATCCTCCTCCAGGTATTGCCCCATCATCCTTCTCCACCAGGTATTGCCCCATCATCATCATCCTCCTCCAGGTATTGCCCCATCATCATCATCCTCCTCCAGGTATTGCCCCATCATCCTCCTCCACCAGGTATTGCCCCATCATCATCCTCCTCCTCCAGGTATTGCCCCATCCTCCTCCTCCAGGTATTGCCCCATCATCATCATCCTCCTCCAGGTATTGCCCCATCCTCCTCCTCCAGGTATTGCCCCATCATCCTCCTCCAGGTATTGCCCCATCATCCTCTTCCACCAGGTATTGCCCCATCATCATCATCCTCCTCCAGTTATTGCCCCATCATCATCATCCTCCTCTAGGTATTGCCCCATCATCCTCCTCCACCAGGTATTGCCCCATCATCATCCTCCTCCTCCAGGTATTGCCCCATCCTCCTCCTCCAGGTATTGCCCCATCCTCCTCCTCCAGGTATTGCCCCATCCTCCTCCTCCAGGTATTGCCTCCTCCTTGTATGGCCCCATCCTGGCTGCTGGTAAAAAAAAAAAAAAACTTTCATACTCACCTTTCTTCCTTCACCGCTGCTGCAGCTAGCATCCTGTGTGCGTCCAGCGCTGAGGGCGGTCACGTGATGCCGGGCGTGTCACGTGACCGCTGTCACATGACACTGGCCGGGAGGGCGGGGCTAGGAAGAGTGTCGGAGAGAGGAGAAATGTCTCCTCTGCTCCGACACAGCTGTGATCTGCCGGCGCCGCGGCGCGCGCCGGCAGATCAAAGCGGCAGTGTGGTGTGGTGTGGTGGCACGCGTGCCATAGGTTCGCCATCACGGCTATAGAGACTATGTAGACTGATTACTGACAATACAGTGCCATTTCTGGTATATGACTGATACCACAGGCATCTGATGACACTCTTAAGGAAATCTACAATGTGAAATGTTCAAAACATTTGGCGCAATGGGAAGCAAAGAACTTGCATACATGCCTTGCATCATTATATTACATAATTTAGACACTTTTTGTTCCTTATCTAGAGATGGTATATATTCATCATGAGCTACCTTAAACAATCTAGCCCATTTCAGAGCTGTTTTGCTCTATGTTGCAGTTAAGACCAGTTTTCAATTGTAAGAAATGTTTTCACAATTTGCAGCTGCAAAAAATGTTGTGACTTGACATTGTGATGCCAGTTTCGCCAACTTTTAGAATAGTTGTTGTAACTCCACAGGGAAGGTTCAGTGATTCAATACTGAAACAAAGGGTTTTTTTGGTGTGCAGCTGTCCAGTGCGGTGTAGTCAAAAAGGGTGCTGCTTGCACAGAGGTGGTAGTAGAACTGAAAGATGGAGAAAAGAACCTCTGTATAAGAAGCGCACAACCAAAATAATTCATGCAAGGTGAAGTTTATTTAAGGAACATGTGCAGGCTACACAGAGCCCAGAGATAAAAACAATTAAAAACCAGAGTCTGGAACATCACACGGCTGCTAGATCAGAGAATTTAACATATGGCAATAATTAATATCAAACCGTCATGAAATCAAAAAGTGACACTCAGTTGTTAGGTAAATACATAACCAAATGACAATGTCTATGTCACCAAAAAAAATTGTTGTAGAAAAAGGATGATATTAAACACAGAAACCAAGCAATATGTAAAGAGGGCAGTGCCCGTATGATCTGAGTGTGTACAATGCAATACTTAGAAATCTGTGCCCGTCAAGGAATAGGGAATCAATAATGATCACAATTTCCAAAATCCTACCACAGTTATAGTAATAAGGTTCACAACCAGTGTCTTGGTGTGTCTAACAAGGACAATATACAAGGTGTATAAGCAGATTTATAATGAATGATATAGAGAAACAATACATAAAACCAAGAAACAGCTGTAGGCAGAGTTACTGCAGTAATTACTATTATTACTGTACACCATCATTGCTGCTACTGGTGTCCTATTCCTTCGGACACTAATCTGCCGCCTATGAACATGGGTGATTATTCCTTACTATATAGGGTACTTCTAGATTGCCTATATAATAGTAATTACTGCGGTAGCACATGGCAGCTAAAAGAAGCACCAAATTCATTAATGCCTCTGAAGAGAACACTTTATCATGAATGACATTTGAGCCCAAGTATTATACAAAATATGTACATTTTCCTTGAAGGCTTATCATGGTGGATCTGTTTTGTTACATTGTGATGACCATTACGGTAAGATCTGATGGAATCTGCATCACAGGCCTTTTTGTATATCT
Source organism: Allobates femoralis (assembly GCA_033576535.1). Lineage (NCBI taxonomy): Eukaryota > Metazoa > Chordata > Amphibia > Anura > Aromobatidae > Allobates > Allobates femoralis. Next base: position 356,677,225 of record JARQOC010000001.1, read on the forward strand.
GAATATAGTGAAACGTAAAGCTTTTTCCACATTTGCAGATTTGGTTTGAGGGCTGTTTTAACACCTGGACTATCAACAATAAACTTCTGCCACATTGAGAACTTGTTTTACTTAGTACCTTTCTTATTTTGGTGCAGACAAGTAGACCTTTGAACTACACAATGTCCATAGCGTTTAACAAAAGCATGCGTACATGGCTTGTTGCAAGATATATTGCAAGCATGAAAGAAGAGTTGCCAATGCCAACTTTTTTCCAAATTACAGTCTGTATCAGAACATGTAATAATCCTTTTACAGGTTATATTTGGACATACACATCATACCACTTGTAGGTATATTCTTAAATTTTTTACCATCAATGTAACATTTTATCTTTTAGTAAGTGTTTGGCGCTTTGACCATTTTTTTTCTATTTAAAAATTGTTGTGAGTTTTATGTTTGCTTTTTTATATAGGCATGGAGGAGTTACAAGAACACAATGTTTATCTTGATGATGGGGCAATGTTTCAGTGTTAAGATATATCTATGAAATTCTGTTCAATTATCCTAAAGCTCAAAAGGTTCTGTTTTGTTTTTTTCCATTTAAATTTCTAGAATAGAGTATATGAAGAGAAAAAATGTATGCTGTTATTCAATTATAAACTTTATATCTGATGTAAACAATTTAACCATTGTCTACAATATACTAATTGGGTACACATGGTTACATAAGGACAATTTTCAATAAATTTTGAAAAGTCATATGTCTATATGAGTCTATATTCACGTGGAAAGTATTCACCTACCTAATCCTGCCCTTCTCAATAGTGATTGAAGGGTTGCTGTGTATTTCCACCATCCAAGCAACATAATTGAGCAAGTCCAAGCAATTAGATTGAACTTTTTTTGTTACACTCCAAATGTTCCATTTTATTAGCATTAGCTTTCATCATTGAATTTTTTTCATTACCAAAATCATGGAGGGTCTCATAAACAGATCCAAAGTGAATCTAGACATCTATAACAAACATGTTTTAGCCAATTTGTGTCAACATCAACAGATACAAAAAATTGTTTTTGTTTTGCTTTCTAAATTTAAGAACACTTATTGATATGCAAACAATACCAAACCTATCTCTTCACTTCCAATCACTTCCTTTCTCAGTCTTTTAGCCATCTTATCCATCATGTCTTCCCACTTCTGTAAACCAAATATGTAGAGGACTGAGCTTTGTCAACCTTTCCTGGTCATTTCTCTATCTCATATTGTTCTTATTTACCAACAACAGTTTACTGTCTTTAAACACATTGCCAAGGGCATACAATGAATAAGTATTCTCTATTTAAACTGCACTACATCCAGACATACCGAACTCAAAAACATTTGCAATGTTGTCCCTTCCTTACAAAATACACTATTAAATTGCTAGGGGATTGAATTTCTAGAATTCCAACTATCTTGTTGTAACATCTTCCTTTGTGGTCTATTGATGATTGGACTAACTCATCTGTTGCACTCCTTTCCTGCTTGCCTATTACACAGAGAAACCAATTAAAGGGAATCTGTCAGCAGGTTTATCTGACAGCAACATACTTTAGTCAAAGAAACCCTGAATTCAATGAGGTATCACATAGATTTCTGGCTGAAGCCATTCTCAATCAAAGAATTTTATTTCAGACATGTAGAAGAGGTGAGATAGCTGCTCCCGGCCACATCAGGCCCTCAATAGAGATTATGCATTGACTGTGAGGTGTCAATCACAGCAGGGGAGCATGTGAGACTGCCATATACATGATTTTCTAGTCCTGCCATGCTATTCACAGGTTAATAAAATCATTAGTTTAAGTAAACATTTGCACAGAGCCTGATAAGAGAAGCACAGTTGCCTTGTTTTTTAACTCTTACAGCATGCTGTTCTCAGCTTACATAGCAAAAATCTGTTGACATATGCCCTTTAAACAGAAAACAACTTATTTAATTCATAGATACCACACTGTGTGTTAGTTCTGCTATGTCAAGGACAACATCATCTCTTCAGCTCTAATCACTTCCATAAAATGACATGCCTTCTCTTTTTTGGTTCAAATCTTTTTATTAAAGAGTATGACATATTTCATCACACAAGATAATTTGTCATTACAATTAAAAATCAAGAATAAGAAAAAGCATTGCTTAACTTTCTTGACATATATAGTCAATACAGTAAATAATTCTTAAGTATATCTAAAGAATCAAGTGAAAGAAAAAACTACATACAAAAACATGGACTCTCTAGAAATTCACTAGGAAAATGAAATTTGAAAGAGAATAAAGTTTAATTAAAAAAAAAAAAATTTCATAGACTGAAGATAATCCGCATTAGTATGATACTAAAAAAAGAAAACATTAAAATGTCAACAGCAATTGAAATGTAAATCGGACTTCTACACAGCAATCCAACCTGACCATTTCATCTTATACTTTTCCTGCAAATTGTCTCAGAGCATATAAATACTAAAACAAATTATGTGAAGCTAACCTTGTCTTAAATTCTTCTATTGAAGGGGCGTGAGGTTGTTTCCAAAGGGAAGCAATTAGGTTCTTAGCCGCCTTTAAAGCGAACCTGTCACCCCCCCTGGACATCAAAAGCTAAAATAGCCACCTTCTGCAGCACTAAGGCTGCATTCAGAGAAGGTGGCTATAGGCTTTTGATGCCCTATATACAATTAAATATACACTTATATAACTGCTTACACTTTAGAAGACCTAAGACCGGGAGGCGGGGTTTTGCGCTCCTCCCGCCCGCCCCTCTTGTCAATCAGCCTGGTCGCCTGCTGCTGCTTCCCCTCACAGAGTACCATGAATGCGCGCCTCCGTTCTCCTGTATGGCGCCGCGCATGCGCTGTGCGCCGGGTGTCCAGGAAGTCGTCGGGCAGCGCGCACAGCGCATGCACGGCGCCATACAGGAGAACAGAGGCGCGCGTTCATGGTACACTGTGAGGGGAGGCAGCAGCAGGCGACCAGGCTGATTGACAAGAGGGGCGGGCGGGAGGAGCGCGAAACCCCGCCTCCCGGTCTTAGGTCTTCTAAAGTGTAAGCAGTTATATAAGTGTATATTTAATTGTATATAGGGCATCAAAAGCCTATAGCCACCTTCTCTGAATGCAGCCTTAGTGCTGCAGAAGGTGGCTATTTTAGCTTTTGATGTCCAGGGGGGGTGACAGGTTCGCTTTAAAATGTGAGCAACCAGAGGCCTTTTATGTCTTGGAAGTTCTTGCAATCCCACCAACAATAGTGCTAACTTTGTGTGCCAAAACCAGGACAGGACAAAGGAAAGGAACTTGCAGAGACAAACTATAATTGAAAGATTGACACTTGTTCTGAGTGTTGGAGTCACTCCTGGTTTTGGCACCCAAACACTGATGGACACTGATCAGTCAAAAACTGCAGTGTGAAGCCAGCCTTAGCAGTAAGTGAAACATGCAAACCAGTTGTAGTATTAATTAGTAATTGGACTTCTCTCCAATATATATTCAGTTTAGGACATGACCAGAATACATGTCTCAAATTACCAACAAAGCTACAATGCCTCCAACATATTTTAGCATTTAAAGGATTCATCACATAAAGCCTCAGAGGCGTATAATACCACCTTGAAAAAATCTTAAACTGCGCCTCTAACAAAAAAACACAAGTTGTATATGAATATAAAGCTTCAAAAACTTTGGAAAAGTCTTCGCAATCAATTCCCATGTCCATGCCTAAACTTTTTCCTAAATTGCTAGATATTTTTGCTTGGTACAAATGACATCCTCATTAAGAACTTGATAAATTTTGTTGGTTCACCATATAGTATATTCCTAGTTTGCTACAAAAGACCTACTATGTTACTAGGTATATAAAAGTCTAATTTATTTTTTAATAAGAACTTATTAATCAGCTCCCATGTACTACCTTCCAATCATAGCAAATTAAATTTATCCCTAAGATTGAAGAATGTTTTCAGTCTTCTTTTCTCTGTAACGTCTCCTTCCATAAATCAATCCTCACTTGAGAAGATATCTTGATCAGAATATCTATTGGAATCAAAGTAGGGTCCTCTATTTAATATACTTTTTTAGATTTTTGTAAAAAAAATCTTCCAACTTTGTACAGCCGCTTTAATTGTAGCCTCTATCGGTAGACGCTTTAAATTACAAAGATACAGTATGCTGTCACCAAAGAGCTTAGAGACCCATTAGTGATGCCTAGTTCTTCTCAACTTACCCATGAGGGTCTAGCTATGTTCTCCCACCATTTCTGACAATTTTTTTTTTTATCAAGGTAGCTTGCTGATAAGCTATAATATTAGGTAACCCTAATCCTAATGAAGGTGACCAATTGATTCTGAAGATTTTGTGAGAGACTCTTTGGGAAATGTAGTGGAACCGACCAAAAAATATATAACATTTTTGGAAGAACGAACATTTTATACAAATTAATTCTCCCTAACCAGGAAATATCAAACTTATTCAAGTGAAGGAGATCTTTCTGAACAACCTTGTATATTCTAGTCATGTTATTTACTAAGTCAGACAGAGGATTCGTAATATTGATGCCAAAGTATGATAAATTAGAGTTCTCCCATGTAACTTTGAATTCTTTTAAAATAATCACTAAGTCAGGGCCAATGTTATACAGCAATATTTGTGCCTTATTTATATTCATCGTATAGAGTGAAGTATTAGAAAATTCCCTAATACTGTGCATTATCTAATTGAATTTAATGGGTCTGTTAAAGTCACCAAAATATCATCCACTAATAATGAGATTTTATATTGCCTACCATTTAGGGGAACTCCTCTGACTTCACTATTTACACATATTTTTTCTACCAGTGGTTCAATAAAAAGATTAAAGAGGGTTGGCAAAAGGGGACAACCCTGCCTAGTTCCGTTGGATAAACAGAATTTTTCTGATAAATGATTACTTGTTAATATCTTAGCCAAGGGAGAAGAATATAAAGCTTTAATAGAATTAAGCAGATTTCTTTTAAAACTAAATTTCTGTAAAGTACTAAGGAGGAATCCCCAATGCACTCTGTCAAATGCTTTTTCAACATCAACAGCAATAGCCAGCATTGGGGTCTTATGTCTTTCTACATGTGAGATGATATTAATTGCTCTTCTTGTAGCATCCAAAGCTCCTCTGTTAGGGACAAAACCCATCTGATCTGAGTGTAATAGAGTGGGTATAAATTTTTGCAGTCTTGTGACCAATACTTTAGTCAAGATTTTCACATCTGTATTTAAAGGGAACCTGTCACCTGGATCTAAGCCCCTACACTATCACTACCTGTCCCTGCACCTTCCTAGCTGCTCCCTATCTATCCCTCTCTGAGCTAAATCCGCCCTATAAAACTGCAGAAAAATAACTTATAACTTACAGCAGTCCCTGAGGCTGGGGACTGAGAAGGCGGCGCCAGGCTCCATGCAGCCCCTCCTCCATGCAGCAGCACACCCCACTGGGCAGCGTTATTCTTTCTTCATCGCCGCCTCCTCCATTTGGAATCTGTGCTTTACACCTTTCATGTTGTAGTGATGCGACCTCGATGTGTCCCCTGACTGAGACACAGCATATGGGAGATTGTATCTTCTGCTCGGTAGCAGCACACACAGGGTGAGCTGCTACTGGAGCTAAGTGCTGATTGAAAGCACTGACACCCAGGTGTGCGGGTGAATAGGAGATGATATGAGCTGCCCTGGGCTGTGGGGAGGGGGTGGAGTGTGTCAGGACAGCAGCAGGAGCTGCCTGGATTGTATGAGGTTCTACTCGGCTGTGCCCCGGTGTAACAGGCCAGACTAACCCCCCCGACCAGAATATACTCGGGGTTAAAGTGGCCTAGGCCAGATTATACCCCTCCGTATACCACAGCAGCTGTAGATCAGGGCTCCAAGCAACACATGGGGGCCCGAGGCAGCACAAAGTGGCCCCAGGCAGCAGAAAGTGGCCCTACGCAACATACAGGGGCCCCAGGCAGTGCTAGGGCCCCAGGCAGTGCTAGGGGCCCCAGGCAGCACAAAGTGGCCCCAGGCAGCACAAAGTGGCCCCAGGCAGTACTAGGGGCCACAAGCTACACACAGGATCCCAGGCTACACACAGGGGCCCCATGCAGCATACAAGGACCCCAGGCAGTGCACGGGGCCCCAGGGAGTGCACGGGGCCCCAGGGAGTGCATGGGGCCCCAGGGAGTGCACGGGGCCCCAGGGAGTGCACGGGGCCCCAGGCAGTGCACGGGGCCCCAGGCAGCACAAAGTGGCCCCAGGCAGCACAAAGTGGCCCCAGGCAACATACAGGGGCCCCAGGCAGTACCAGGGGCCCCAGGCAGTACCAGGGGCCCCAGGCAGTACCAGGGGCCCCAGGCAGCACAAAGTGACCACAGGCAATATACAGGGGCCCCAGGCAGTGGGCCACCTGGGGCCACTTTGTGCTGCCTGGGGCCCCTGTGTGCTGCCTCTGGCCCCCATGCGCTGCCTGGGACCCCTTTATACTGCCTGGGGCCCTTGTATGCTGCATGGGGCCCCTGTGTGTAGCCTGGGGACCCTGTGTGTAGCCTGGGGCCCCTGTATGTTGCCTGGGGCCACTTTGTGCTGCCTGGGGCCCCGCGCACTCCCTGGGGCCCCGCGCACTCCCTGGGGCCCCGTGCACTGCCTGGGGCCCCGTGCACTGCCTGGGGCCCCGTGCACTGCCTGGGGTCCTTGTATGCTGCATGGGGCCCCTGTGTGTAGCCTGGGATCCTGTGTGTAGCTTGTGGCCCCTAGTACTGCCTGGGGCCACTTTGTGCTGCCTGGGGCCACTTTGTGCTGCCTGGGGCCTGTGCACTGCCTGGGGCCCGTGCACTGCCTGGGGCCCCTGTATGTTGCGTAGGGCCACTTTCTGCTGCCTGGGGCCACTTTGTGCTGCCTCGGGCCCCCATGTGTTGCTTGGAGCCCTGATCTACAGCTGCTGTGGTATACGGAGGGGTATAATCTGGCCTAGGCCACTTTAACCCCGAGTATATTCTGGTCGGGGGGGTTAGTCTGGCCTGTTACACCGGGGCACAGCCGAGTAGAACCTCATACAATCCCAGCAGCTCCTGCTGCTGTCCTGACACACTCCACCCCCTCCCCACAGCCCAGGGCAGCTCATATCATCTCCTATTCACCCGCACACCTGGGGGTCAGTGATTTCAATCAGCACTTAGCTCCAGTAGCAGCTCACCCTGTGTGTGCTGCTACCCAGCAGAAGATACAATCTCCCATATGCTGTGTCTCAGTCAGGGGACACATCGAGGTCGCATCACTACAACATGAAAGGTGTAAAGCAGAGATTCCAAATGGAGGAGGTGGCGATGAAGAAAGAATAACGCCGCCCAGTGGGGCGTGTGCTGCTACATGGAGGAGGGGCTGAATGGAGCCTGGCGCCGCCTTCTCAGTCCCCAGCCTCAGGGACTTCTGTAAGTTATAAGTTATTTTTCTGCAGTTTTATAGGGCGGATTTAGCTCAGAGAGGGATAGATAGGGAGCAGCTAGGAAGGTGCAGGGACAGGTAGTGATAGTGTAGGGGCTTAGATCCAGGTGACAGGTTCCCTTTAAGAGAGAAATCGGCCTGTAGCTATTGACATTCTGCACATTTCCTTTCCCATCAGCTATAACTGTTATAATGGCTTCTTGCATCTCAGCCGTCAATGGGGTATTATTGGAGATTGCATTAATAATTTTAGTAATATAGAGAATAAGTAGAGAACTGAAATTTTTATAATATTCATTTTGAAATCCATCCGTTCCTGGTGACTTAATATTTTTTAACGAACCTATGGCAGAGGCAACCACAACCTGAATATATGGGGAGTTAAGAACAGAGAGATATTCCTCTGTAATAGAAGGTAAATTTATGGAGTTCAGAAAACTACTGTATTGATAGAAATGTCAGAAGGTTGCTTGAGTAATGGATCATCTTTTAAATTATAGAGGTCTTTATAGAAATTCATAATTCACTAGATGCGCAGGAAAAAAAAAAATTTTCTGGTTTGAATTGAAGCGCTACCAGAGGGATCACAGGGATGGCAAATTATTCCAAAATAATTTCTTGTTTTATTACGCATTTCGGCTTAACATATAACAACAAGCCTTTACCAGATAAAATTAAAAGGATTTTATCTGATGAAGGCTTGTTACATGTTAATCCGAAACACGTAATAAAACAAGAAATTATTTTGGAATAATTTGCCAACCCTGTGATCCCTCTGGTAGCGCTTCACTTCAAAGCAGAACATTTTTTTTTCCTGCACTTCAACACAAGCCTCCCTCTGGGCGACTTGCTTCTCTGGGAACAAGCAGCAGGCCAGGAGATCCAGGAAATATCCTTCTGTAGGATTATCTGCGAACTGCACAAGACACCAGAAAGGTGAGCACAATACCTAAGAGCAACTGTTGCTACTAATATACTGCACTTAGATCTGCGCCTTCTCTTTTCTCCTCTATCCCCAGTCTCGCTGACCTCACAGTCTTTGAAGACACTATTTGAATAATTCACTAGATATGTCTCTTAGATTTTTATACAAAATATTATTTTTGCCTTTAATTTCTATTATTTTTGCTTTGGACATTTGAATATTAACTTTATTTGCAAAAAATGTGGTAGGCCTATTATAATAATTTGACTTGGAGTTTGGACTTATCTACTCTATAATTGCCGTAGGCAAAATCGTGTCGGCCCCCGAAATCGCCGTGGCTATGTCACGCTGTGACGTCACCACGCGCGAGCAATGGCCGCGAAGCGGCCATTGCGAGTCGCTGGCCGAAAATAGAACCAGAGGCTCGGCCACAAACTTAGCGATTTACCGCTGAGGTAGCGCGAGCAATGGCCGCGAGGCCATTGCGAGTCGCTACCTCAGCAACCGCACGTGTCTCTATACTTTCAATGGGGATCCATTGAGAGTCGCTGTGTAGCGCGAGCAATGGCCGCGAGGCCATTGCGAGTCGCTACCACAGCATGTCTCCCTATACCTTCTACGGGGAGATTGATGATGATGATGATGATGATGATGATGATGATGATGATGATGATGCCCGCACAGACACCCCCTCCCCCTCAATGGCCGCACAGACACCCCCTCCCCCTCAATGGCCGCACAGACACCCCCTCCCCCTCAATGGCCGCACAGACACCCCCTCCCCCCTCAATGGCCGCACAGACACCCCCTCCCCCCTCAATGGCCGCACAGACACCCCCTCCCCCCTCAATGGCCGCACAGACACCCCCTCCCCCCTCAATGGCCGCACAGACCCCCCCCCCTCAATGTCCCAAAGTCAGCTGTGACCGCCTGGCCCTTGGACACTGGCTGCCATGCACACATCAGGTGCACTAGCATGGAGCTGGCAGGCTCCCATCACTTACCCACTGAGGACGGATCACTTCCAGCACCTCTTCACATGGCAGTGCTCTGAACTTCTGAATCGTCCTCTCCTCACTCAGACACCTGGCAGGTTCCTATCCAGCCTACTCACTCCCAGCTGCAACCCAGTGAGTCAATCAGCACATCTTCACTCACACACAGACCTGACATGTGATTAACCCCCTGTGCACCATTCAGGTTTAGCCCAGCAAAGCACTCCAAAAAGTATAGAACACACCCCAATAAGTATTGAACGCACCCCAATAAGTATTGAACGCGCCCCAAAAAGTATTGAACGCGCCCCAAAAAGTATTGAACACACCCCAATAAGTATTGAACGCGTCACAATAAGTATTGAACGCGCCCCAAAAAGTATTGAACGCGTCCCAATAAGTATTGAACACACCCCAAAAAGTATTGAACACACTCCAATAAGTATTGAACGCGCCCCAAAAAATATTGAACGCACCCCAATAAGTATTGAACGCCCCCCAATAAGTATTGAACACACCCCAATAAGTATTGAACGCACCCCAATAAGTATTGAATGCGCCCCAAAAAGTATTGAACGCGCCACAAAAAGTATTGAACGCGTCCCAATAAGTATTGAACACACCCCAATAAGGATTGAACGCGCCCCAAAATGTATTGAACGCACCCCAATAGGTATTGAACGCGCCCCAAAAAGTATTGAACGTGCCCCAAAAAGTATTGAACACACCCCAATAAGTATTGAACGCCCCCCAAAAAGTATTGAACACGCCCCAAAAAGCATTGAACGCGCCCCAAAAAGCATTGAACGCGCCCCAATAAGTATTGAACGCACCCCAAAAAGCATTGAACGCGCCCCAATAAGTATTGGACCCCCCCCAAAAAGTATTGGACCCCCCAAAAAAAGTATTGGACTCCCCAAAAAGTAGCTATAACTACTATAATCAAATTAATGCACGTTCTAGAATCCCGATGCATTTGCATCGGGCTCACAGCTAGTTTTATCATATTCGGCATAGACATAAATTTTAATTGTTCTCTAAGATCATTAAATTTTTAATGAGTAATTTCAGAAGGGACGGGACTCTGGGTGTGTTCTAGTGTTTGAATTTGTTTAGCAATTTCCTCTATTTTTAAGATCTTCGTTCTATTCAATCTAGAGTTCATCTGAATCAGAGCTCCCCTAACCACCGCCTTATGAGCAGTCCACAACGTGATAATTGGTGTCCTTTGCAGGTTATTCTCCCTGAAATACAATCTATTATGTTTAATAATTCTTTTTTGTAATCTGGGTGAACAAAAAAATAAAGAATTTGATCTCCAAGACCAATTACTGTATGTACTCAAATATAAGCCAAGTTTTTCATCACAATTTTTGTGCTGAAAAGTGCCCCCCTTGGCTTATACTCGAGTCACGGTGTACAGACTGAGTGGGGGGGCGCCGATGATTGTAGGCTTTTTGGAGGCTGTAGTAGGAGCGGGCAGTCACGTGGGCCCGCTCATTAGTGCAATGCAATATGCACTGCATCCCCCTGTCCATCAGTGGCAGGGGGAGCGGTGCATATTCTATTGCACTATGTATACTTCCCCTCCTATGATCAATATAAGCCCCTATGCTGCCGCACACCATAAAATAATAAATCATTCGTATTTACCCTCCATCACTTTGTCACCGCTGCGTCCTTCGGTCCTCCGGCCTTCCTGTTTCTTCCTGCTTTTGCAGATGTCATGTGACCGGCGCAGCAGTGATGACATCATTGCTGCTGCATCGGTCACATGATGCCGGCAAAAGCTGGAAGACCGGAGGACTGAAGGATGCAGCGGTGACAGAGCGAAGGAGGGTAAATATGAATGTTTTAATATTTTATGGTGTGCGGCAGTATGGGGGCATATATTGATCATAGGGGGTATATACCCAAGTGGTGAGGGGCTATATACCCCTGTGGTGGGAGGGCTATATACCCCAGTGGTGGGAGGGCTATATACCCCAGTGGTGGGAGGGCTATATACCCCAGTGGTGGGGGGCTATATACCACAGTGGTGGGGGGGCTATATACCCCAGTGGTGGGGGGCTATATAGTCCAGTGGTGGGGGGCTATATACCCCACTGATGGGGGCTATATACTCAAGTGGTGGGGATCTATTTACCCCAGTGATGGGGGGCTATATACACCAGTGGCGGGGAGTATAAACCAGGCTAGGAGTCTATATACCAGTGATGGGGGAATATGTACAGTGAGGGGGGTATATACCTGGATGAGGAGCAATTTACCATTATGGGGTGCTTTGAGTTTGTGTTTTGAAGTAATCATTAGTTTTGGAGGGCCTTTCACCTTTTTGGGTGGTTTGAATATATTTTAAAAATCTTTGTAGAGTATAGATATTCTAGAGGACTAAATCTATTCTGGCTGTGGCTTATGCGTGTTGGAGTAATGAGTATATTCTTTGGTCGTAGAATTTAGACAACAAAAAGTATCAAATAGCTCCTCTTTACTTATCCAAGGATCTAAATTAATATTAGCACTCCTAGCAGCATAAGTTGTATCTATAACTGCGTTTGGTACAGCATTAAAATCGCCAAATATTATTAAGGCCCCCATTTGGTGTTCCCTAATCAAAATAATGAGTTTCTTTAAAAAACAATCTGACCCTTATTAGGTGCATATATATTGACCAAACTATAAATTGAATTATCAATCTTCCTTACCATCAATGCCAAAAACAGAAACCAAGAGCACTTACAGGATGCAGTCAGAGCCCAAATGTGAAGCAAGCCCAGCTGCAGGCTGATAAATCACCTCTACCAGCAAGATGTGGGAAGCGACCTGCCATGCATACACTGGGCTTGCATATAGCACCATTCACACTGGTACATATGATGCAGAGTGTCTGAAAGCTACCCAACCGCTCCGCTGCCTGAGCATTGGGCCGCACAGTACGATGCTTCTGCACCACTAGATGAATGGCGCCCCTATGGGCCCAACTGCACCGTGTAAGTGCTCTTGGTTTCTGTTTTTGGCATTGATGCTGCTTTTTTCTAGTAGTTTTTGTACAGTTTTGTTAGGACTGATGAGCATGGGATTCCGTGACGTGGATCATCAGCTTAAATGTCTTGGGCCACTACATGAACCAAAATCCCATTTATAAAGGTTTTTTGTTTATCATATAAACTTTTATCCATCCAGTTGGGCCCATAGGGGCGCCATTCATCTAGTGGTGCAGAAGCATCGTACTGTGCGGCCCAATGCTCAGGCAGCGGAGCGGTTGGGTAGCTTTCAGACACTCTGCATCATATGTACCAGTGTGAATGGTGCTATATGCAAGCCCAGTGTATGCATGGCAGGTCGCTTCCCACATCTTGCTGGTAGAGGTGATTTATCAGCCTGCAGCTGGGCTTGCTTCATATTTGGGCTCTGACTGCATCCTGTAAGTGCTCTTGGTTTCTGTTTTTGGCATTGATGGTAAGGTTTTTTGATGCTGCTTTTTTCTAGTAGTTTTTGTACAGTCTTGTTAGGACTGATGAGCATTGGATTCCGTGACGTGGATCATCAGCTTAAATGTCTTGGGCCAATACATGAACCAAAATCCCATTTATAAAGGTTTTTTGTTTATCATATAAACTTTTATCCATCCAGTTGGGCCCATAGGGGCGCCATTCATCTAGTGGTGCAGAAGCATCGTACTGTGCGGCCCAATGCTCAGGCAGCGGAGCGGTTGGGTAGCTTTCAGACACTCTGCATCATATGTACCAGTGTGAATGGTGCTATATGCAAGCCCAGTGTATGCATGGCAGGTCGCTTCCCACATCTTGCTGGTAGGGGTGATTTATCAGCCTGCAGCTGGGCTTGCTTCATATTTGGGCTCTGACTGCATCCTGTAAGTGCTCTTGGTTTCTGTTTTTGGCATTGATGGTAAGGTTTTTTGATGCTGCTTTTTTCTAGTAGTTTTTGTACAGTCTTGTTAGGACTGATGAGCATTGGATTCCGTGACGTGGATCATCAGCTTAAATGTCTTGGGCCAATACATGAACCAAAATCCCATTTATAAAGGTTTTTTGTTCATCATATAAAAAACTTTTGCACTTTTTTATCCATCCAAGGTGCAGTTGGGCCCATAGGGGCGCCATTCATCTAGTGGTGCAGACGCATCGTACTGTGCGGCCCAATGCTCAGGCAGTGGAGCGGTTGGGTAGCTTTCAGACACTCTGCATCATATGTACCAGTGTGAATGATGCTATATGCAAGCCCAGTGTATGCATGGCAGGTCACTTCCCACATCTTGCTGGTAGAGGTGATTTATTAGCCTGCACCTGGGCTTGCTTCACATTTGGGCTCTGACTGCGTCCTGTAAGTGCTCTTGGTTTCTGTTTTTGGCATTGATGGTAATGTTTTTTGATGCTGCTTTTTTCTAGTAGGAATTATCAATCTTGCAGACTAGAATCAAGTATCTACCCTCTGGGTCTTTAGCAAGCTTTATTTCCTCAAAATTTAGAGAGTCCCTAATAATTAATGCAACACCAGCCTTTTTGTTCTTATGTGAAGGCAGGAAAATTTTAGAGAACTGTTTATGAGCAAATTTCAGAGAGTCATCAATAGTGAACTTGGTCTCTTGAAGATGTGCAATATCTATATGCGACCTGGAAAGCTCCCTCCACACTAAATACCTTTTTTTGTGGAGAATTAAGGCTGTTAACATTTAACATGAGATATCTAGTTGTTATATTGTGACTGATAGTTTTAATACATTGACTTTTAAAAATTTTTACTTTAAATACATTTTGGTCTAGAAGTACATCCAAAAATATGAAGTTTAACTTTCCCATGTCAAATTAAATATTACTAAAATTTTAACCCTTTTTGTAACGCAAAAGAAAAAAATCTAAAGAAAAACAATGTAACGCCGGTGGTCTGGTGTCTTGGTTCCCTCGGCGTTACTGCGCTTTCACCCAATGCTCCTTCCCCCCCCTGTCCAGCTGGGAGACTGTAGTATGTTACCTGGATAGGATTCTGCTCAGTTCCCAGCTCCGCTGCGTAGCTGCACGTGTTGTATTGTCAGTGCTCCGCTGTTTACCTCTCATGTGTGGACCCTGGCTCCCGCTGTGGAAGCTATCCGCGGGTTGTGAGGTCCTCTGCAGCTGGTGCATGACTTTCCACGTGTGTCTAGGCTTGCAGCCGCTGCCAGGTGCTCTGGGCATCGGTTCCTGTGCTGGCTATGCTGTATGGGTTCTGACTGTGCCTAGGGTGCGCGCCGCCACACCTTCCCCAGTTTAGTAAGATGGAGGGTGTGCGCTTGAATTGCTGTCCCCAGCCTATAGCTGAGGGTCAGCTCCTATTTAAAGTTCCTCTTCCCTGTTGGGCGTCGCCAGAGCCTCGCATTAGGTTTCATAACCTAGCCCAGTGTGTTTGGTCCAACATGCTGCTCCTGGTCTGCCTTGTCTACAGCTCCTGCTCTGCCTGCTACCAGTTCGGGGAAAGCTGATGTCTGTGTCCCTGGACCCGTCTTGTCTGTGTTGGTGCCAACGTCCTTGTCTTGTTCCTCCTTGTGTCTTGCTGTTCCCGGTCTGGAGCCGTGTCCGTTGCATGGAGTCCAGACGTCCTGACTGTCGGTGTCCAAGATGGACCTGAGGTTCTGCCTGGTGTCCGTGCCTGGTGTCCGAGATGATCCCGAGGTTCCGCCTGGTGTCCGAGATGGTCCTGAGGTCCTGCCTGATGATGTCTTGCCTGGTGCCCGAGATGACCCCGATGTCTTGCCTTGTGTCCGAGATGACCCCGATGTCTTGCCTTGTGTCCGAGATGACCCCGATGTCTTGCCTTGTGTCCGAGATGACCCCGATGTCTTGCCTGGTGTCCGAGATGACCCCGAGGTTCCCGCCTGGTGTCCGAGATGACCCTGAGGTTCCCGCCTGGTGTCCGAGATGACCCTGAGGTTCCCGCCTGGTGTCCGAGATGACCCTGAGGTTCCCGCCTGGTGTCCGAGATGACCCTGAGGTTCCCGCCTGGTGTCCGAGATGACCCTGAGGTTCCCGCCTGGTGTCCGAGATGACCCTGAGGTTCCCGCCTGGTGTCCGAGATGACCCTGAGGTTCCCGCCTGGTGTCCGAGATGACCCTGAGGTTCCCGCCTGGTGTCCGAGATGACCCTGAGGTTCCCGCCTGGTGTCCGAGATGACCCTGAGGTTCCCGCCTGGTGTCCGAGATGACCCTGAGGTTCCCGCCTGGTGTCCGAGATGACCCTGAGGTTCCCGCCTGGTGTCCGAGATGACCCTGAGGTTCCCGCCTGGTGTCCGAGATGACCCTGAGGTTCCCGCCTGGTGTCCGAGATGACCCTGAGGTTCCCGCCTGGTGTCCGAGATGACCCTGAGGTTCCCGCCTGGTGTCCGAGATGACCCTGAGGTTCCCGCCTGGTGTCACGGCACATTTAATGGCCTCCTGTAAAACCGAAACTATTTTTGGGAGGAAAAAACCTAAACTTGAAAAGAAAGCATCTATGTATTCCCAGATGGTATAATTTGTAATTCTCTAAGAATCTTAAGGCCCTCATTCACCTTATCAATCGAGAACATTTTTTGTTTAAACATACAATTCAGTCTAGTAGGATAGCCCCAGCAATAGGGAATATCCCTATCATGGAGAACCTCCATCACCAGCTTTAGTGCTTTTTGTTTTGCAAGAGTTTCTTTTGATAGACCCGTAAATATTTTAATTTTGTCATGTGGAGTGGGTAGAGTCTTATTTTTCCTCATAAATTCTGTCAATAGCTCCTAAGTTCTCAGAAAACTAAATTTAGCAATGACATACCTAAGAACCTCATGTAATAAAAATAGAAAAGGGGCGCAATATGAAGCTCTTATGGGCAGGGACGGGTGTGTGGGGTGCTTTAGGCATTCACCTTTTGGGGTTGTACAACTCTGCACAAACCCAGTTTCAGCCTCCTGTGTCGAGGGTCCTGTCCCGGGACTGCTCCGTGCTCTCGCAGCGGGCGACGGTGTCTCACACATCACTTCCGCGTCCCGGTCACGTGATTGGACTATGCAGTGACGTCACGGTAGGTCCTCAGGATAAATTCTCAGTCTCCTGGGCGACGCCAGGTCCTTTCCAGGTAGTTAATGAATTCAAAAATTAAGAGGAAAATTTGGAAAAATGGTCAATAAACCTTTATTTGCCCTCTACATCCCACAACATGTTTCGACAGTGAATATCTTCATCAGGTGGGAGATCAGGAGGGAAGGAAAGCCATTTCACTTTTGGTGCACAGATTTTCCTTGACTAGTTTGTGAGCTCCATTTGTACAGTCCTAAGTGCCCCAACAATAGAAACCCTCACAAGTGACTCCATTTTGGAAATTACACCCATCTGGAAATTTAACACAAGTGTAGTGATGATTTTGTCTCTGGAAAACACCCATGAAGTCAAATGCAGTGAATGTTGCAGAAGTCCTTGTAGTGATCAGTACAATTAGGTGTCCATAGATTGGATCCAGCTCATGTTTTTAGAGATACACGCCTTGTAAATTAAGATGGCTTTCAACCAATACAATGCCAAACACATGGAAGCTAAAGGTGGTTAAGGCACATTGTGCTACTTAGAGGGGAGGGGGGCATTTGAACCTGTTACTGCAGATTTTGCTGGATTTCTTTTCAGGGGAGCCATAGTGCTGTTCCAGAGCCTTTGTGTTACATGTAACCTGGAATCCCCCTATATTTCTGTTAAAATATATAATAGATCTGAGTGGGGACTTTATTTTTTTGTGGGTTGAGATGAATTCTATTGTGTGGCAATTTAGTTCCTGTACATTTTGAATCAGTTCACATTTATCTTGTGCTCTATGCTGAGCACTTAGAGTAGGTTCTTCCACCTACATCTCTGAAATATGTGATTCAGGTGAAATCCCTTATAGATCATTCACTATGAGGCAGCAGAGTTACTCTAAATTCCATTTGGCCTCTGTTCAGATGGGTCTGTCTTTCCAAAGGTGCATAATACTGCTGTTGAAAGCACTTTTCTGCATTCCTAAAAAGATGCATAAAAATGGACACTGCCAGATCACAGGCCAGACAGGTGTTCAAAGTGACTCCCTCTGACTTTGTGCATTGAATTTTCCATTGGGAATTTTGTCTGAATCATGTTTTCAGAGATTTACATGTAAACCCCAATGTTAGCCCTCATAAATCAGAGCTGAGCCCTAAAGCGATATTAGGAAGATATAATGAACAAATCAACAGCAGTTGAAGAATTGTTTTTTTCATTTTTTATGTCATTCTTCATGAGGTGCAAGTGATGAGGCAGTTTTATTCCTCAGGTCAGTACAATTACAGCAATACCAGATTTATATACCTTTTTTAGATTTGGTTACCATCACCTAAAGTGCATTTTTTAATACAAAATAAAGGTTTTTTGCATCACCACATTTTGAAGGCTATAATTTATTTTAGTTTTCTTCTAAGTCATGTGAGGGCTTCTTCCTTGTGGCATGAGTTGGAGTTATTATTAGTACGATTTAATAATGATTGATAATACATTTTATTTATATAACACCGACATATACCACAACACTTTACAATTAAGTGGGGGGAAAAGTACAGATAATGTTGACAATACAAAGTGGAAACAAAGTTCACAAATTACATGAGGGGTGAGGGCCCTGCTCGAAAGCTTACAATATAGGAAATAGGGGAACACACAAAATAGGACATGCTTGTGATGTCTGGTCCGCTCCTCATTACGATAAATATAGCTTTTGCATATGAGGCTACATGCTGCGGTCATCAGCCAGTTTTGTCTATAATGTGTAGACAGATGAATAGGAAGGTTTTGGTTCTTTCTATTCTACTTTTGTGAGGCAGAATTGGGAAGACACTGCAATTTGGGAATTGTTTGTGTTTACGCTGTTCAACATGTTTTAAAATTGAAAAGAAAGCTTTATTTTTTAGATTAGTACAATTACTATGATACCACATTTTTATTGTTTTCCTGCTTTTTCACAGTAAAAAACAACTTTACAGAGAAAAAAATAGTTTTTGCATTGCCTTCTTCTGCCAGCTATAGCTGTTTTATTTTTTCCAGACGGAGCTGTATTGGGGCTTGTTTTTTGCATAACTAGATGAGTTTTTCACAAGTGTATCTTAACCTGATGTGACCTCAGGGGGATCTTGGATAAGAAGGTCACAGTGTTTAATTGATACCAGATCCCCTTTAGTGCCCATTCATTGTTTATCCTGAGTAGGAGCCTATTTAATTCCATCCAGTGCTGAAGGGGCTAAGGTTATTTTCTATCCTGATGTGATTAAACAAGTACCGTATATACTCGTGTATAAGCCGAGTTTTTCAGCCCAAAATTTGGGCTGAAAAGTCTCCCCCTCGACTTATACACGAGTCATATACGGTGGTGGGGGCTGTGGAGGCTGGAGGAGGCGGGGGCAGGCTGCTGTATGAGCGGCCCCGTCACGTGGGGCCGCTCATTATATGTGCACTGCTTCCCCCTGTCAATCAGCGGCAGGGGGAAGCAGTGCATAACTAAATAAATTACTCCCAAATGCTGGCACTCTCCCCCCTTGTAAGGGCCCCCCCCCGCTGCTTATATTACCATACCGGTCTTCTGATCAGCGCCGGTCCTCGGTGCTCCGTCCTCGCTGCTCCCATCCTGCTACATCCGGGATCCCGGATGTAGCAGGACGGGAGCTGCGAGGACGGAGCACCGAGGAGCGGCGCTGATCAGAAGACCGGGATGGTAATATAAGCAGCGGGGGGGGGCCGTTACAAGGGGGGAGAGTGCCAGCATTTGGGGGCTGCTGGGTACCCCCTGGGGGCTGCTGGGTGCCCCCAGGGGGCTGCTGGATACCCCAGGGGGCTGATGGGTACCCCCTGGGGGCTGCTGGGTACCCCCGGGGGCCTGCTGTTTGTACCCCCGGGGGCCTGCTGTACGTACCCCCGGGGGCCTGCTGTATATATCCCTGGGGGCCTGCTGTATATACCCCTGGGGGCCTGCTGTATACCCCTGGGGGCCTGCTGTATACCACTGGGGGCCTGCTGTATACGATACTACTGGGGCCTGTATACCACTGGGAGGGCCTGTATACCACACTGCTGGGGGCTGAATACCTCACTGCTGGGGGTTGTATACCTGTGCTGGAGTCCACCCTCGGCTTATACGCGAGTCAATAAGTTTTCCCAGTTTTTGGGGGCAAAAGTTTTCCCAGTTTTTGGGTCGGCTTATACACGGGTCGGCTTATACACGAGTATATACAGTAGTTGTAATCCAAGTTGCAGCAACTCCCTTCAGCTATATATACCTACTCCTTACTCTCTCCTATGGAGGCTATAGTTCATTCTATGCTGACATATGAAGGAGCTGTCTTTGGAGAAAGCAGTGGTGACCTTTCCAGCCGTTGCCATGGAGTCTCTCCCTGGAGAAAAATTGGAGTTCTATGTTGAATCTATTTCTCTTGATGGTCCTCCTTCCTCATGATGTCTTTATATTAGTTGTAAGACTATTGTCTTTCTGGATTGCGCACTAGACAGGCTAGACAGGGCTAGTCCAGGGTCAGCCAGGGCTTAGTCAAGTTGTTGCGCACAGAGGTAAGAACCTTTGTGGGGATGTTAGGAAGCTCGGGGATTAGGCACATTTGAGTTCAGGTGGTGACCCTTCTCACTATAGTCATGGCCTTTCTTACATCTTCCCTGGTTAATCCTTTCTCCTGTGCCTCAGGCCGAGTGGTCCCTCGCTCCAGTAAGACAGACGATTTGTGTGATAAAATCTCTATTTCCATACAACTTGTTGATTACATTTTATTCCACTATTTTGTCAGCTGTATGATTAAAAGACAGGTTTTTGCCACAATTTTTATGGCATTCACTGCCAGGGTTAACTAGTGTGACAGATTTATAGACTGGGTTATCCTAGACACAGCAATAACAAATATGTGCACTAACAATTTTAGAACTTGTTTTTCTTTTTTTTCTTATTATTTTTGATAGTACTTTGATGTAGTGAATGGCTGCATTTTAAATGGCAAGTATGTATCACACAGGCAGAGGTATGTTGCAATATAAGTGTGAATGTTTTACTGTGCCTTGCAGCATTACACAAAGGGTTAAATGCATGAGGCTCTGTGTGTGTCTGATTGAATACTGCTTCCCACCTGTGAGTGTGTGAGGTAGGATATGAGCTGACTAGTTGTGGGTAAGGAGTCTTCCACAAGCCTGCAGAGGTGCAGGACACACAGAGATTGAGAGACTGAATGAGTTACCGCCAGATGGAGTAAAGCTGTGCAGAGCAGTTGGAGTCCAGAGACAGAGGGATTGCAAGAGTTTGGAGACGTTGCTTATGAGTGTGGACTTGGGACAGGCTGGTTGGGTTGTCAGTGTGTGTGAACGCAGCCCAAGTCCAAGTGAGGAATGAGATGGCCAGTAAACCATGTGTCCACTAACTGAAGGTGGTGAATAGACTCTGTGAGTACTTCACTTATGCACTCACATATACTTAATTAAGACTTCTGTGTGAATTTCCATTAATAATGGAATATGCGCTATATGGACACTTATGTTATGTTGAAGCTGAAGGAAGGCTCATATTTAAGTTATCCCATGAAGGTTTATAAAGGTGTGAATAAGCCTTAACTAACTTTTAAAGAAAAATGGTTGCTGTGTGCCTTAATCCTGCTGCAAAACTAGTGTTCCCCAGTGCTTAATGTGAGCACGCTGTCACAGTACTTTTACAATTTTTGTTTTACCTTTTTACTTAGTTCCTATATGAGACATTAAGTTTTATTGCTCTGATCGCTGATTTAATGCATTTCCATGCACATATATGGCAATGTACTTAACAATAAGGCTCTGACAGAAAGCCTTTCTTTTACTTTTCTGATTGCTGGTGTGGGGATTTGACGTTGAGGGTTATATAATTCACCTAAAATGGGGGGTGTGGCATGACTAGAGAGGAGTGAGGACGCATCTCAGGGAGCTCCCGCTCCTACACCGGTTCTCCGATTTACCAGCGACCTGAAAAGATGACTTCTACCCCGATGACCACCAGGAGGAAAAAGTGAACCGTTACCGCTGGCCCCACGGCACCCGACAAGGCCCCTCATGGCATCTCCCGATTCTTTACCGGAGCTGGCGGGAAGGACACTGCGGACGCCATGATGAATCATGGCACAGGAGGAACTGTCAGCCCCGCTGCCCGCAGGAGCTGACAAACAGGTACGGGCGGCAGGAGATCAGAATGGAGGGGAAGGAGAGAGCGGAAAGTCTCCATGGTGCTGTACCCGGGCGTCCCCGGGAGAAGTGGTATAGGCAGCTCATTCCTCCCAAGATGGCCCCCAGAAACCAACCGGGACCTGCACATCACAGGGAGGAACCGCAGATCAGCAGGCCTGTGCAGACTGGGGACATGGAGAGCGGTCGCAGTGGAGGGGAATCCCCTGGGCTCTCACTACAGTACTCTGTGGGGAATGCTGACACCTCCTCAGGAGCGAATTTTACCTCCCCCATTAATATCATATCACAGGGAGAAGAGGGGCCTCCAATGAGAGGACAATCAGACCATAGTACCTCATATAACAACATGGCTTTCCCGCTTGCTCAGCAGCCTCTCACCCTCCGCTGCCCTATTATATGCAACCAGCCCCCTTCCTCATGGGGAATCCCACCACTTCTATGGGTTTTGATTTAACCCTACTTTATAATAAAATAAGGGATATCCCGACAAAGCAGGACATGGAACAATATATGGTGCGCCTAGAATCATCTTATAAAACTGAACTTTTCATACTTAGAGATGACATTCAGCAATGTGGAGAGAAAGTAGAATCCCATGACCAACTCCTGGCTTCCATGACTAATAGAATGGAGGTCCAAGAGGCAGCTATGGCTACTCAGGCACGGAAGATGCAGACCCTAGCAGACATGTTAGATGATTCTGAAAACAGGGGACGCAGGAACAACATACGGGTTAGGGGGTTGCCTGAAACTGTGCCTCCCCAGGACTTGGATGCAACACTATGAGACATCGTTAACTCGGTGCTAGAAAGACCCTGTGACACCCCTGGAGCTGGACCGCGCTCATAGGGCGTTGAGTCCACGACCACGTGAACAAGACCCGAGAGATGTCATTTGCCACGTCATTATCAACTTAAAGGTGCGGTTATGGGAGCGGCCAGACGAGTGAGGCCTATCAACCATATGGACTCACATATACAACTTTTGCCAGACTTGTCATGATGGACCTTACAGAGAAGAAGAGCTCTCAGACACCTATTAAATATACTACGTCAGCACGATCTCCCTACACTTGGGGTTTCCCATTCTGCCTGCGAGTTCAGAAAGGAGGCAGAGTACACCTCTTGAACCACCCTAGTTGAGTCCCGGCGTTCTCAGCCGCCCTGGGCATCCCAGAGGTGGAAATCACAAACTGGCTGCCTCTGCCAACCTTCTATAGAGCCGATGCCCCGCGCAGGGGACAAGTCCCTTGGAGACAACGGAGACCCGGAGACAACCTAACGGACGCAGGCGAGAGGATCCAGAAGAATTGGGAGCCGATTAGAGTACCTGAATTATTGAATTTGGGATAGCCTTACCACCTTTGGGTGGGGGGGGGCGGGGATTTGGGGGAAGGGTTTTTTTTGTTTTTTTTTACAACAGGGGACCCTGCTATCTGCAATCGCAGGACTGCGAATATTCCCTACTGATCAGAAGCCGGATAGTCCTATTGTTGGACACCCCTTTCTCCTCCTCCCCCCTCTCCCTCCCCTCCCTCCCTCCTCCTCCCTTCCTCCTCCCACCTCCCCCCTTCCCTCCTTCTCCCCTCCCTCCCCCGCTCCCCCTGTTCCTTAGCTAACAAATCCTCAGAGATGTCCTTGGCCCACATGCCTTTGGTTGAAGAATGGAAACCCTACGACAATAATCTCTGACACCTTGACTTTGAATTGTAACCCATATAAGGAACTCATAAGACGTTCATATTGCTTATAGGCGTTTTGTATTCCTAAGTTTTATACAGTCTTTGAACCGACAGCCACAATAACATTGCTGTTTAATGTTGTGCTAATTTTATACGAGGTTCATATGGATGCGAGTTAAATAGACAAATGCACATCCACTATCCATGGAAATATTCGACTCGGGGTTATTGGTCATTACAACCTTAAAATGTCGGAGACCGGAGGAGACGGCCTCCTCTTCCCCCTTGTCACACAGACAACCTCCCTGGAGGTGCTGTGCTACAATAGTAGCACGTAGCAGTTGATACATTCCTCCGATAGGCTCCACGTCATCAGTGGAAGCGCGACTATACACGTTTATTGTTTGTATGTTTAGGATTTATTTTTCTGTCTTCTTCTTTAAATTCTTTTGTCCGTCTTCTCTTCTTCAGTACTCTTCTCCCAACTAACCTCTCCTCCCTCCCTTTTACTTTTCACAGCGGTTGCTGGCACCTGGTGCTGGCACATCTCTCTGAATGAAGCCTGCATACCTCGTACCCGAACTGCAATGGCAATGCCCGGTAAGATGGACAAACAAAAGATTGCACTGGGCTCCTTGAATGTTAGAGGCTTTATTGTATCACAGAAAAGATTACAAATTCTGTATGGCATGCACAAGAAAAAAGTGAATATTTTGATCCTACAGGAGACCCATTTTAAAGCGGGACATGTCCCTAATATACATGATCGGTACTACACGAAATGGTTCCACAGCGCTAATACGGAGTCTCAATCTCAGGGAGTGTCCTTATCAATTCATAAGTCCCTCCAGCATTCCATATTAGACACAATGATTGACACGGCGGGGAGATTTGTTTTATTGAAAATTCAAATCTATTCGACAGTTTACACCATTGCGGGCTGGTACGCTCCCAGCCGGGACCAAGTATAGGCTGTTATATCCTTTCTAAGAACAGTGGCCGATTTTGCAGAAGGAGTGGTTATACTGGGGGGAGACTTTAACCTGACTCTTAACCCGACAATAGACTCCACGGCTGCAAGGTCCTATCTCTCTCTCCGTCAGCTATCCTCCTTGAAGAAAGACCTCCACGATCTACACTTAAAGGTACCTTTACACGCCGCCACTGTTGCTAGCAACAGGTATCCACCGCACGTGCATGCGCACGTTTTTAACGGTGGATACCGATCGCTGATGTCGCATATACACGCTGCCATTGCGTGCTCCACTGAAGGTATCTGTGTTCCCCGGAAGTGCCGACAGCTCCTGCGGCTTACTTCCTGTTGAATACCTTCCCTGGTTTACACGCCGCTACCACAAAGGAATATGGGTGTACATCTTTCACGCCGCAAGTACATACATGTGACAGAGTTGTGTATTCCGTGACGCTCGTACGCTGATTGGACAACGCAATAGCATCATGATTGGCCAGCCTGCGCAGGAAGGCTGGCTAATACATGACGCCATTGCAATTGTGTAGTGTGAATGGTCAGCTCTTTAAATATGGTACCCTGTGCAGGGACAGCCAATGGTAACACAGTAGCCCCCACCAATGATCGCTGAGGGGGCGTGGTATCCATGACGCTGTGGCACTCCCCTGTGAAATCACTAGGCGACGCAACATCCATGCCTGTGCCCCGCTTAGACGCCACTACCATGGCAATTGTGCCTTTGTGTTGCCTTCTGTTTCTGAGCACAGCTCAGCAACAGGTATCTGAGTCCACTACAGGACACAGGAAGGAACTTCCCTATTTACACGTTGCCATTTCGTAGCAATTTCATAGCAACAGGCATAACTATCCCCAATGCCAGGCAGTTGCTACCTTTCAGTGGCGGCGTGTAAAGGTACCTTTACAGATGTTTGGAGACTCATTAACCCGGCAGTGAAGGATTACACGTTTTTCTCCACACCACACAATTCTTACGTCAGGATTGATTTCTTTCTCCTTAGCCATTGTGCCCTGGCCTGTGACCCGTCAGTGGCACACCCGTGGTCGTGGAGATTGAACGATAATCTGTTAAAGGGCCCGATATGCATAACTGACATTAAAACAACCATAGATATGTTCATAAAAGACCACGCACTGGACACCACAACTATGCCTATTAAATGGAAAACCCTCAAATGTGTCCTTAGAAGGGTATTTATTAAACATGGCTCCCATCTTAAACAAATGAAAAATAGAGAAATTTCAGAACTGCTCGACAGAATACAGACTCTAGAGGCGACACATAAGGTGTATTCGTCGGTGGGGGTGCAAACAGAATTGATTAAATGTAGCGATGATTTGAAATCCTTACTGAATGAAAAATATCTACATCACCGGAACCACTTTAAAAGTGTACTATACGGACAGGCCAATAAATGTGGACCCCTGTTGGCCCGATTTTTGCACCCGTGCGGCCAAACTACTTACATTCCTTCTCTCCAAAGGCATAATGGCCACAAGACGTCAAACCCAACTAAATTCTCGACTTGATGAGACGCTACTATCTAACTATATAACATTAACGGTGTTAGCCCAACCCACTCACCATTAGACCCTCAACCCCATATAGAGACATATATATTAGACTCTGCTCTCCCGACCTTAGACACAGATATGACAATGCAACTGGGGAGGACTTTACAGCCACAGAAATTGACAAGGTCATTCAGAATACCCCAGCGGGTAAAAGCCCCGGCCCAGACGGTTTTTCCCCTCATTTCTGTAAGCTGTTCCAAGAACAATTCAGACCCATCTTGGTGAAGGTCTTTAATTTGATCACGACTGATTCCCCATTTGTCCCGCAATCCCTAGAAGCTGTCATCACAGTTCTGCCAAAACCTGGCAAAGATCCTTCAGTGGTAATTAATTATCGCCTGATATCCCTTATCAACATTGATGTAAAGCTTTACGCGAAGATTCTGGCCAACAGATTAGCACCCCTTCTACCCTTGGTTAACCATTCCGACCAAGTGGGATTTGTACAGGGGAGAGAGACAAGAGATGGTATAAGTAAAACTTTAATATTGGCGGCACACGCAAAGTCAAAGCGCAAACCACTGGCATTATTATCAATCAACGTGGAGAAAGCCTTCGACCGTGTACACTGGGGCTTCATGTTTTCGGCACTTAGACAGATAGGCTTGGGGCACCGCTTCCTTCATAGGATTGCAGCTTTATACTCTGGCCCTTCTGCAAGGGTTAGAATCAATGGAGCAGTGTCTGATCCTATAACCATAGGCAATGGTACAAGACAGGGCTGCCCTTTATCGCCTCTTCTATACACAGTGGTTATGAAACATTTGGCCATGGTTATTAGGAAGAACCCCAGAGTGCAAGGTCTGACGGTAAACCGCACTCATTTCAAAGCCTCTCTATATGCCGATGACATCACCCTGTACATATCCCAACCATACATTACCCTCCCATCATTATTACCTGAATTTGCAAAATACGGAGAGGTCAGTAACTTTAAAATTAACTACCACAAAACTGGGAACTTGCTATCTACCTTATGGAGACAGCTAAGTAGGTGAGGAGATTGTAGCCACATCCAACATTTAAGCAACTCCTCAATGTCATAATCGCTTTCCAACAAGCTTTTAATATGACTAAGGAATTTGTGCCAGATCAGAACCCCAAACTACAGACGCTGCGTTTCGGGTTAACTGCCACTCATCAGTGTAGTGTGTGGGATATTCTGTTATGGCTGTGTGAGTGGGCTAAGACAAGGTCTGGAACTTGCTATCTACCTTATGGAGACAGCTAAGTAGATGAGGAGATTGTAGCCACATCCCCCTCTAGGAAATATGCAAATTTGCACTTCAGTAAGGAAGTGGAAAAAGTCCAGTGCCACATTTAAGCAGCTATCACGATCATATCTCATGTATCCAGTTCCAATCAGCAAGAATAGTCCTTAGGATATTTCCTCAAATCTAGACGGTAGATATCTTAACCATAGCATGTGTATTCAGCTCTAGCCGGAAACAATAGTCCTTAGGATAACAGTGAAGGTAGGGAAGAGAGGGATGAGGGAAGTGCCAACACCTTAATTCCCACAAAGAATCCTTGGAGTTGCCGGATGTGGCTAGCTTCCGCTTGCAACAACAGTGAAGAAAGAAATAACAAACAAGTGTCTCATTTTTCTACCTCTTCTAGGATCAGCCCCCTGGATGGCCAAAGATATGCAAACCTCCCCCTCTTAATGATGAAGTACATCCAATTCAAAGTTCTATAAGTTTACTAAAGTCTTCAGCCAGTCCACAAAAGTGTGAATTCAGGAGGCCCCCTGCAAGGAGGAACAAAAGAGTCACAACCCCCCAACCAGATGTAGTACAATGAATGGTAATGTATACCTGATTGCATTATGGTCTATGAAAATAGGTTGAAAGTGACACGCTGGTACATCTCCTTTCCCCCTTTCAAATTGTGTACCTTAAACTGAGAAGTAAATAAATCCCCGATAAAACATAAAAACAATATGTAACCAGCGCTCAATGCTGTAAAACGTCCGCTCTAGGTCCATTGGTCTAATAGTCGTTAGTCCACGGCCAGCTCCTCACAGCTGGTACATGTAATGCATAATGTTTTTACTTATCATTTATTAAGATGGTAATTTAATAAGATGTAGAGGGGATACAACCACACTAAACATAAGGAAAGCAAATTTTCAAAGGCTAAGAGATAATCTTTGTGCCATAAACTGCAGTAATGTCTTTTAAAATAAAAATACTTAAACCAAAGGGGAAACTTTTATAAACACCCTGAAAACGATCTGTGCACAATATATACTCTGAGAATAAACAAACTAGAAATAGGAGAAAAAAACGCTATAAATACATAGCACTGTATTAATTGACAAAAAGAAAGTATTTAGGTAATTAAACCAAGAGCGTAGTGACGAAGCATTAAGGGGTACACCAGGTTAGATTTGTGAGTCCTTACAGTGCATACTATGAGGATTTTGAGCTGCTGGCAGTGAGACCAGGAGGTCAAGTGACCATAAACATCCAATATGCATACTACTAGCAACATTCTGACTAGCAAAGAGTCAGGCTGCACACATCTTTTTGAAATGTTGCAGGGAGTATGTGTGATGCCCTGCATCCACAGGTACTCATAGGCCTTCCTAGAACACAGATGAATATCCACAGCAGGTACACCAGTACAACCAACACCTTTCACCCAGCACAGTAGGGGGAGCATAACTTGCTGCCTTTAGTTGCCTAAAGATCCCCTATAAATACTGATGCTGGGGAGGAGTTAGTCAGAGTGTGCAGACGCTAGGAGAGCTGCGAATACATCCTGGTGATCAGTGCCGTGTTAGGCCCGAACCGGTGACCCTGAACAGCCTTTGAGCAGTCCTGCCAGGCCCAAGAGTGGGGACGGAAGGCAAGAGAGAAAAGAAGAAGGAAAGTGGGAACCGATAAGCCAGAATAGGTTCGCCCAAACAACACACCGGACACCGGGGTCCGCGTCTGCAGGAGAGCTACACACCCAGCAGAGAACCCCGGCAAACCGTGGAGACTCCAGTCACCCGGTCACCTGCTTAATCAACATTCAGGGAGCCAGACACTGTGAAGAGAGAAAAGGCGGTAGTCATCAGAGGTGTCCTGTTGACAGCACAGGTGAAGAGAGAGAGTAGCGGAGGCCAGCCAAGTTTTACATGGGGTATGGGCTTCAACATGAGGAAAAGAGGACACGGAGGCCTTACAGCCACTTGCTGTGGAGATTCAACTGTGTTTCCTGGTCACCCGACAGTGTTCCAGACTTTTACCTAATATACCACCAGTAAAAGGTAAAGAGACATTCAACAGCGTGTGTGTGTGTTCTTCACCCCCTGTCCTCGTTACCTGCAGAGACTATCCCGTTAATCCACAACCTGGCCAAACCCCTGCTCCATTCCTCGCAATCATCACTGTCCCAGAGCTTTAGTTCTACCTGTAGGGAGCTGCTCCACCCTGGCCACAATACCACCACCCTCCGGAGGACTGTGGTGGCGCTGGTGTCTAGTCACCAGGTACTACAGGTGGCGTCATGAGACAAGACTCTTATCCCTTGTAAATACAAAAAAAACCTTCTTTTAGGCTGTCCCCCGGGGCCACGGATC
Organism: Allobates femoralis; assembly: GCA_033576535.1. Lineage (NCBI taxonomy): Eukaryota > Metazoa > Chordata > Amphibia > Anura > Aromobatidae > Allobates > Allobates femoralis. Next base: position 356,706,617 of record JARQOC010000001.1, read on the forward strand.
TGGGCAGGCTACCGTTAACATTCCCTATTTGGAGAGAAAGAGGCCCAGGCATCCGAGTTCCCATACCCTGGGGTGCTACATATGCATATCACTGTGATCATTCACTACTAAAGATTGAGACTGAGAGGCTCATTGCCAAAAATATTCTTCAACTACAAAAACAGTAAGAAACTAATATATATGATATATGATAGTGCTTGTCCCTTCAAAAATAGTCTGGGTGAAATGCTGGATGAGGGAAAGGTCAATCTACTAAAAGTATTTTTCACTACAGGATTTACAGAAGAAAATCACATGATCAGGAATACCATAAATTCTCCATTAAATGTCAACAGTTCAACTCAACAAATCCCCAGTATTATTGCATCAATACATATTCAATGATTCCACAATAACATGGCTATATCACAGGATTGGCCAATAGCATATGTGGTACCAATATTCAAAGGGAGAACAAAATCTGAGGCTGTAAATTATAGGCTATACTACAACTGCTACAGTTAACAAGCTCAGAGTTGGATTTGGTGTCAAGCTTGTGGTCCACCACCACCTAGCCTTGCTACTGCCAGTCCAAGCCAATGTGCCTTTTGGCACCTCCCCAATGCTGTTGATTGAGGGTCCCGGGAGACCGAAACATTTAGTTTGAAAAAATTGTTATTCAAAGTAAGCATTCATGCCTGAAAACTCTAGCTAGTTATAATGGAATAGGACTCCGGATATATTTTGTTGGTTGTCAAAACTGGGGCCATGATTAAGAGGGGACTCTGCGCTTGGTAGAAAACTAATAGAGAAGGGACTGGAGGAACTCTAAAGGTACCTTTACACGCCACCACTGAGGTGTAGAAACTGCTTGGGAATCGGGATTTAAGTCACGGTTGCCTTGAAATTGCTGCAAAATAGCGGCGTGTAATTGGGAAAAGTGATCAGGTTGCTCGCAGTTGCTCCGGGTAGCGGTTTCCGAGCTGTGTTCTAAAATCCGAGGCAACCCAAAGGGTGAAATCCCCTGGTATTGGCTTGTAAACGGGCGATTGGGATGGAATTTGCGTCGCCTAGTGATTTCCCCGGGGCGTGCCACAGCGTGTTTGATACCGCGCCCCATCAGCCATGATTGATGGGGGCTACTGTGTAACCATTGGCTGTCCCTTCACAGGGCGCCATATTTGAAGAGCTGTCCATTCACACTCCACAATTGGAATGGCGTCATGTATTAACTAGCCTTCCTGCGCAGGCTGGCCAATCATGACGCTATTGCGTTGTCCAATCAGCGTGCTAGCGTCACGGAATACACAAGTCTGTCACGCCTATGTTTTAGCGCCACAGAACATGTACACCCACATTCCTGTACTGATTGTGGCGTGTGAAGCGGCGTCGGGATTCAACCGGATGTTTCCCGCAGGATCTGTTGGAACTTCCGAAGAACCATGTTCCCTTAGGTTGAGGGCGCAATTGTGGCACGCCTATGTTTTACACGCTGCAACTATCACTGGCGATCGGTAGCAACCGTACGTGCGCGTGCACGTTTTTAACGGTTGCTAACGATCGCCGATGCCGCATGTACACGCCGCAATTGCGCCCTCAACCTAAGGGAACATGGTTCCCCGGAAGTTCCAACAGATCCTGCGGGAAACATCCGGTTGAATCCTGTCGCCGCTTCACACGCCACAACCACTAAGGGAATGTGGGCGTACATCTTTGGCGCCACAAGTACATAGGCGTGACAGAGTTGTGTATTCCACGCCCCAAACATGCTGATTAGACAACGCAAGAGTGTCATGATTGGCCAGCCTGCGCAGGAAGGCTGGCTAATACATGACGCCATTGCAATTGTGTACTGTGAATGGACAGCTCTTTAAATATGGTGCCCAGTGAAGGGACAGCCAATGGAAACACAGTAGCCCCCACCAATCATCGCTGATGGGGCGCGGTATCCAGCACGCTTTGGCACGCCCCTTGGAAATCACTAGGTGACGCAGATTCCATCCCTATCGCCCGTTTACACGCCAGTACCAGGGCAATTCACCATTTGGATTGCCTCTGATTTTAGAACAATGCTCAGAAACAGCAACCCGGAGCAACTGCGAAAATCCCGATCACTTTCCAAAATTACACGCCGCAACTTCGTAGCAATTTCAAGGCAACCGTCACAAAAATCCCGATTGCCTGGCAGTTGCTACACCGCGATTGAGGCGTGTAAAGGTACCTTAAAGTTTCAACTTCCGGGGAACCACGATACCTTGGGTTGACTACGCAATTGCGGCGTGTGCATGAGGCATTGGCATTAGCAACCGTTAAAAACATGCACGCGCACGTACTGTTGCTACCGATTGCCAGTGGTAGTTGCGGCGTGTAAAGGTACCTTTAGCCAATCAATATAAAAATGCCTCTACTTGTTCTGGCCTCACCATTTGTACAGCGGTAATCGGGCCTATGCAATTACGCAGATCCTCCTGTTGCCTGCATCAAATGAAGGTGTTTTATTTGGGCACGTAGCAGGCACAGATCGACCATGCCCTCTCTCTGCAGCTGCTCCACAATCACCAGCAGCAGCACCACGGCACCATCCCGTTTGATGCTCTCTTCATTCTTTGCAGTGCGAAGCAGATTATTATATTGCCTGTTTTTACAGTTCCTCCACAGAATCAACATTTCCGCTCCAGTAGCATACACTACAGCTGCTGCAGTTAAAAAGCTCTTAGTAGTATGGCCTGATTGGTGATGGGTTAATGAAGCTCAGTTCCCTTCCCCCTGCTCCTCACCTGAATTCACTTTTTGGGAGGATATCTGTGGCCAGTTTTAGTCTGCTCCAGGTCTGCGACAAAGTGGCTATTTAAAGTGGCAAAATATGAAATAGACCAGAAATGGACCGGAATTGACTGGGATAGACTGGAAGGTAATGATATAGAGAGCCACTAAAATAATATGAATAACTCTATTCACTATTAATCTTTACCATGTCTCTTATTTAATTGTTTGTTTTCCTATGTGGTCTTACCACCAACTTTTATCACCCTATCACCCCTCCATCACCACTCATTCACATCAGCTTCTCTCTCCTGCCCTACTCTATGTACAGCTCCCATGCTATCTTTAGTTTACTGAAGATTCTCAGCCCAACATACTCCAAAGTTTGTCACAATAAATCATGTCCTAAATCAAAAAACAATTTGCTCTTTCTCTTTTTACTGCTGGTCCTGTCAGGTGATATCTCTCCCAACCCTGGTCCACCCTCTGCTAACTCCAATCTCTCTCCCACCTCACACAGAAACCCCACTAACCTCATTACCATTACCTGCACAATTTCATCTCCCTCTTTTAACCCCTTAAGGACCGAGTCACTTTGCAGCTTAATGACCAGACCATTTTTTGTAATTCTGACCACTCTCCCTTTATGAGGTAATATCTCTAGAACGCTTCAACGGATCCTAGCGATTATGAGATTGTTTTTTTCGTGACATATTGGGCTTCATGTTAGTATTAAATTTAGGTCGATAATGTTAGCGTTTATTTGTGAAAAAATCAAAAATTTGGCAAAAATTTTGAAAATTTAGCAATTTTTAAATTTTTTTATTTTTATTCTGCTAAACCAGAGCGTTATGTGCCACAAAATAGTTAATAAATAACATTTCCCACATGTCTACTTCACATCAGCACAATTTTGGAAGAAAAAGAAAAAATTGTTAGGACGTTATAAGGGTTCAAATTTCATCAGCAATTTCTAATTTTTCCAGCAAAATTTACAAAACCATTTTTTTAGTGACCACATCACATTTGAAGTCTCTTTGAGGGGTGTACATGACAGAAAACACCCAAAAGTGACACCATTCCAAAAACTGCACCCCTCAAGCTACTCAAAATTACATTCAAGAAGATTATTAACCCTTCAGGTGCTTCACAGGAACTAAAATAAAGTTGAAGGAAAAAATGGACATTTTAATTTTTGTAACAAAAATGTTCTTTTAGCCTCAATTTTTTCATTTTCACATGGGCAACAGGATAAAATGCATCCTAAAATTTGTTGGGCAATTTCTCCTGAGTACACCGATACCTCATATGTGGTGTGGTGCAGCGGTTGACTGCCCCACAAGTGTTGGTGCTGGGACTTGCGGTTCCAGGGCTCTGGTACAGCATTAGATGTGTTGGGGCTGCAGGTTGGAAGCCAGGGGAGTGGCTGTCTAACCTGGATCCTCCTGTGGGTGTGACAGAACACAGATATGCAGACTTCCTCTTAGTCACATGGGCTGTGAGGTCATGAAAGGTCCTCTCATCACAGGAGAGGAAAGATCCTGGGAATAGGGTGGTGGTTTACCAGCATTCGCAATAACTGAGGAGGCATTTCCCAGTTAAAGACTGTAGCCAGCAATCCCTTTGATGGACTAAAGGTCAGTGTTTGCTGTTATGGACTAATCAGGTGTCTGTTCCAGTCAGAGGGGACAGCCTGACATAGTGTACCTGTCCTGTTCTTGGATGCCCTGTATACTGTGTGCAGTTTATGAGGATATATAATAAACTGCTGGACTTTGTTTTACTTGAAGACCCAGTTGTTGCACAGTTTTCTGCGACCAAGCAGTTCTCTGGGAGGTTTCATGAGCCTAATGAGCGGCCAAGCAGTCCCCTAGGTGTGTGTGTACACCACAGTGGTCATAAACCACTGTTTGGGCGCACGGCAGGGCTCAGAAGGGAAAGAGCGCCATTTGAATTTTAGAGCCAATTTTACGTTCAAAAAGTGAAATGGCGCTCCCTCACTTCTGAGCCCTGCCGTGCGCCCAAACAGTGGTATATGACCACATATGAGGTATCTGTATACTCAGGAGTAATTGCCCAACAAATTTTGGGATGCATTTTATCCTGTTGCCCATGTGAAAATGAAAAAATGTAGGCAAAAAGAAACTTTTTGGTGAAAAAAAGGTGTTTTTTTCATTTTTATGGATGAATTAGTGAAGCCTCTGGGGGTTCAAAGTGCTCACTATGCATCTAGATGCGTCCCTTAGGGGGTCTAGTTTCCAAAATGGGGTCACTTGTGGGGGAGCTCTAATGTGGAGACACACCGGGACCCTACAAACGCAACATGGTGTCCGCTAACAATTTGAATGGAAAATTAGCTCAATTTGTTAGCGGACACCATGTCGCGTTTGGAGGGTCCCTGTGTGTCTCCACATTGGAGCTCCCCCACAAGTCACACCATTTTGGAAACTAGACCCCCAAAGGAACGTATCTAGATGCATAGTGAGCACTTTGAACCCCCAGGTGCTTCACAAATTGATCCGTAAAAATGAAAAAAGAAACGTTTTGTGGAAAAAAAAGTGCTTTTTCATTTTTATGGATGAATTTGTGAAGCATGTGGGGGTTCAAAGTGCTCACTATGCATCTAGATACGTTCCTTAGGGGGTCTAGTTTCCAAAATGGGGTCACTTGTGGGGGAGCTCCAATGTGGAGACACACCGGGACCCTCCAAACGCAACATGGTGTCTGCTAACAATTTGAATGGAAAATGAGCTCAATTTGTTAGCGGACACCATGTCGCGTTTGGAGGGTCCCTGTGTGTCTCCACATTGGAGCTCCCCCACAAGTCACCGCATTTTGGAAACTAGACCCCCAAAGGAACGTATCTAGATGCATAGTGAGCACTTTGAACCCCCAGATGCTTCAGAAATTCATCTGTAAAAATGAAAAAGCACTTTTTTTTCCACAAATAATTTCTTTTTTCATTATTACGGATCAATTTGTGAAGCATCTGGGGGTTCAAAGTGCTCACTATGCATCTAGATATAATCCTTTGGGGGTCTAGTTTCCAAAATGGGGTCACTTGTGGGGGAGCTCCAATGTGGAGACACACAGTGACCCTCCCAACGCGACATGGTGTCCGCTAACAATTTGAGCTCATTTTCCATTCAAATTGTTAGCGGACACCATGTCGCGTTGGGAGGGTCCCTGTGTGTCTCCACAATGGAGCTCCCCCATAAGTAACCCCATTTTGGAAACTAGACCCCCCAAGAAATGTATCTAGATGCATAGTGAGCACTTTGAACCCCCAGGTGCTTCACAAATTGATCCGTAGAAATGAAAAAAGAAACTTTTTGTGGAAAAAAAAGTGCTTTTTCATTTTTATGAATGAATTTGTGAAGCATCTGGGGGTTCAAAGTGATCACTATGCATCTAGATACGTTCCTTAGGGGGTCTAGTTTCCAAAATGGGGTCACTTGTGGGGGAGCTCCAATGTGGAGACACACCGGGACCCTCCAAACGCAACATGGTGTCCGCTAACAATTTGAATGGAAAATGAGCTCAATTTGTTAGCGGACACCATGTCGCGTTTGGAGGGTCCCTGTGTGTCTCCACATTGGAGCTCCCCCACAAGTCACCGCATTTTGGAAACTAGACCCCCAAAGGAACGTATCTAGATGCATAGTGAGCACTTTGAACCCCCAGATGCTTCAGAAATTCATCTGTAAAAATGAAAAAGCACTTTTTTTTCCACAAATAATTTCTTTTTTCATTATTACGGATCAATTTGTGAAGCATCTGGGGGTTCAAAGTGCTCACTATGCATCTAGATATAATCCTTTGGGGGTCTAGTTTCCAAAATGGGGTCACTTGTGGGGGAGCTCCAATGTGGAGACACACAGTGACCCTCCCAACGCGACATGGTGTCCGCTAACAATTTGAGCTCATTTTCCATTCAAATTGTTAGCGGACACCATGTCGCGTTGGGAGGGTCCCTGTGTGTCTCCACAATGGAGCTCCCCCATAAGTAACCCCATTTTGGAAACTAGACCCCCCCAAGAAATGTATCTAGATGCATAGTGAGCACTTTGAACCCCCAGGTGCTTCACAAATTGATCCGTAGAAATGAAAAAAGAAACTTTTTGTGGAAAAAAAAGTGCTTTTTCATTTTTATGAATGAATTTGTGAAGCATCTGGGGGTTCAAAGTGATCACTATGCATCTAGATACATTCCTTCGGGGGTCTAGTTTCCAAAATGGGGTCACTTGTGGGGGAGCTCCAATGTTCAGGCACACAGGGAGGGGCTCTCGATACCCGACATGGTTTCCGCTAACAATTGGAGCTAATTTTCTATTGAAATTGTTAGCGGACACCATGTCGCATATTTAGAACCCGTGTGCCACCAGCATAAGGGCAACTGGTAGAGTTGGGGTACAGCACCAGAAAATGCCGCCTCTAATGAATGCGCTATTTTCTTAAGTGGCTGTGGGTCGAAATTTGCAGCGCGGGGGACCCACAACATTTGGGTCTCTCCACGCTGAGGATTCCAGTTAGCCAGCTACCAAGTTGTACATGACTGGCTACAAAAAATACAGCGTAGGCCTTTTTTTTATTTCTAGAACTAATTCTAGAAAAAAAACAATGATGTGGGGCTCCGCCATATTTTTGGTCCAGCCAGGTACAACTTGGCAGCTACAGACTGCCAGCAACCCCTAGCTGCCTTGTTGTACCTGGCTGCAACCAAAAATACAGCAAAGCCCATTTTTTTTTATTTCTAGAACTAATTCTAGAAAAAAAATGACGTAGGGCTCTGCCATATTTTTGGCCCAGCCAGGTACAACTAGGCAGCTGGGGGCTGGAATCCTCAGCATGGAAAGGCCCAAGCGTTCTGGGCCCCCGATGCTGCGAATTGCAGCCCGCAGCCGCCCCAGAGAATGGCACATTCATTGAAGCGCCATTTTCTGGCGCTATACCCATGCTCTTCCAGTTGCCCTGGTGCCGGTGGCAAACTGGGTAATAAAGGGGTTAATGTCAGCTTTTTATTGGCAGCTGGCACTAAGCCCGAGATTCATAATATAGGGCCAATGTTAGACCCGCCATTAGGAATCTCTGGTAGATAGTCAGAAAATACACACATAGAAAAATCTTTTTATTTGAAAAAAAAACACAAACAAAATTCGGACTCCATCTTTATTATAAAGATCCGACGTAGTCCACAACGAAGGCCCCACGACACTCGATCGCCTCCGACGTAGTCCACAACAAAAGGTCCCACGACGCTCGATCGCCTCTGCTCAATCCAGAGACTACAGCAAGGGATCAAGTGTCCTCTTCCTACAGTCTTGGGGGTCAGAGTTATGGTGCACTGTATGACAATGATCTGTTATACAGTGCACCATGACTATGATCCCAGAGACTACAACAAGAGGACACTTGATCTCTTGTTGCACCCATCCATCCACCTATGCACCCATCATCCACGCACGCACACAACCACGCACGCACATCCAAGCACGCACACATCCACGCACGCACGCTGACATCCACGCACACACATCCACCTACGCACATCCACGCACGCTGACATCCACGCATGCACACATCCACGCACGCATGCTGACATCCACGTACGCACAGATCCACACACGCACACATCCACGCACGCACGCTGACATCCACGCATGCACATCCACGCACGCACATCCATGCACGCACATCCACGCACGCTGACATCCACGCATGCACACATCCACGCACGCATGCTGACATCCATGCACACATCCACGCACATCCACATCCACACACATCCACGTACGCACACATCCACGTACGCCCAGATCCACACATGCGCACATCCACGCACGCACATCCACGCATGCACAATGCACATCCACGCATACATCCACGCACGCACGCTGACATCCACACACGCACATCCATGCACGCACATCCACACACACATCCACGCACATCCACACACGCACATCCACACGCACATCCACGCAAGCACATCCACACATCCACGCACGCTGACATCCACGAATGCACACATCCACGCACGCATGCTGACATCCACGCACACATCAACGCACATCCACGTATGCACACATTCACGTACGCACAGATCCACACATGCGCACATCCACGCACGCACATCCACGCACGCTGACATTCAGGCATGCTGACATTCATGCACGCTGACATCCACATCCACGCACGCACATCCACACACACATCCACGCACACGCACATCCAAGCATGCACATCCAAGCATGCACATCCACGCACGCACACATCCATTCATTCACCCATCCATCCACCCACCCATCTATCTATTCATTCATTCATTCATACTTACCCACCGATGAGGAGGAGTAGCCCCTGAGAAGAGGAGGAGCCACACCGGAGACTGCAGAGGACTCGGATGGCGACGTTGCGGGCGGGTGCACCGGCACGAGCAGCCCGACGGGATAGGTGAGTGGGGCAGGGGGTGCATGAGCAGGGGGAGCACGAGCAGGGGGGAGGGGGCTCTGCAACTTGACCGGCGGACACATGAGCCCGCCGGCAGAAATACTATTGAAGGAGGAGAGCGGGTGGTTGGTGGGGACCGGGGTAGGGGGTGCCGTCCGGACACAGGGGGAACTGGACACAGGGGGGGCTGGGCAGCACACACAGGGGGGCTGGACAGCACACAGGGGGGGCTGGACGGAGCAGGGAAAAGACACAGGGGACGCTGGAGTATTAGATAATGGCCGGCGGGTGCAGTGCATTCCTAACAAAATTCCTTTGTACTGTACATAGCCCATTCACTCTCTCTCTCGACATAACTCTTTTTCATACTCCACCAAACTCAAAAGGTCTACATAGATTGACTGGTGACCATTCATGTAACTTTATTTCTATCCCCCATTTCCTGAAGATGCCTGGACCATCAGTGTAATAAGCCCCTGCACTTTGTGTAACCCCTATCTTGTTGTATATTGTAAGCTCTTTTGAGCAGGGTCACCTTTACTTTTGCTTTATCGATTATATTGTATTTTTACATTGATTCTATGCAGATTGTATTGTTTTCTATTATTGTACTGTATTCTTTCTCTACTGGAATCACTGTATTACATTGTGTATTTTCTTACTGTATTATACTGTGTATTTTCGTCTATTACCCACTGTATTGTAAAGCGCTGTGGAATATGTTGGCGCTATATAAATATGTATTTAAAGATTTATTTATTTGGGATCAAGCTAGTTGTATGCCATGAGGCTTGGTAGACTTTCCTCACAAAGCAACAATTTTTAAAGTGCCCTACTTTTCAAAGTTAACCCACACAAGCAAAATTAGAAGAGTTCCCCTACAGAACATACAGGACCTCTTTCAAATAACATAGAAAAAAATAACAATACTTTGCACTGCTGCATGTATTCGCTCATGTGTGTCAGGCTACCAAGAGGCAATGACAAGCTGTCCTCAGTGGGGAGTGTATTCTCTGTGTCCTCTGTATTCCCCCAGCCACACTCAAGTGATGCCCATGAGCTGATTTTGGTGTCATCCTGCAGGGAAGATGGTTCCTCCTCCTCATCTTTGAATATTTCCATTGAATGGACAGGTGTGTATCTGGCTGCTGTTGGTATAGGAACCTACTGTTCAAGCCATTTTGTGGACAACGGGCCTGAAAATTGTTTGAATGGTCCCTGTTCCTCCTCCTCTTCCTCCGGTGCCACTGTAGTGACCCAGACCAGATTATGTCTGGCCCTTTAACTACCCCTGGACCATGAGTAACCCTTTACACTGCAGCTTACTCCTTAGTTACCTCTCTATGTTTAATCCATATCATTGATAAGCTGTAGATATCTATTTCTAGTCACCATTAGCTTACATTTTAATGCTTTTCCATTTGTTCTGTTGCAGCACCATCTGCTGGTGAAATGCTTGATTTATATTAATCTCACAATGTACAATCTGACAAAGAATTGAGCGTCGATTCTATTGGTCAGTGATCCTGTCACCAGCATCAATAGGAGGTGTTACCATTAGTCTCTGTCTAGACAAGACTGAGATCTGGAAAGTCCTCAAATTTAGTCTGGTACAAGATGTGACCCAGAGCATACTTCATGTGAGAGGTCTCCTCAAATCCTCCTGGCTCCATGCCTGAGGGTCCATCCTTCTATTCCTATCAAGATTTACAGCCAGACCTAATGTCTAGGATAGTTCTCTGACTTCTACAGCCAAGATAGCTAAAGACTTTTAACCCTGTGTCCTTGGCTGTCCAGATTAACCATGCTTCTCCAGCGTTAGGTCACACTAAACATGTACACGGCTGGCTCCAGGATTTTGTGGGCCCTGGGCGAAAGAGTCTTAGTGGGCCCTCTTTAGCACATAGTGCCATTTATATATATATAGGAGAGACAGAACATGGGGAAGAGCCAACATGGGGGGAGAGACCACACAAAGAGGGGAGAGCCAGCACGTGGAGGGAGAAACAGCATAATAGAAATAATATTTGTGAGGGATATCCCTCCCCCCATGTTGGCTCTTCCCAATGCTCTCCCCTCTCTGTGACTGTTACCCCTTGCGCATTGTCTTGCCTCCCTCTGTGCATGTATTTTTTCCATGTGCACAGTCTCTCCCACCGTGTGTGCTGTCTCTCCCCTCTTTGTGCCTGTTACTCCTTGTGCATTGTCTCTCCCCTCTGCATGTCTCTCCCCCTGTGCGCAGTCTCTTTAATCCCGTATGCTGTTTCTCCCCTCTCTGTGCTTGTCATGCCAAGCACTGTGTCCCCCCTCTCTGTGTATGTCTCCCTCCTGTGTGCAATCTCTCTCCCCTGTACACTGTCTGTCTCTCTCCTGTGTGCTTTCTATACCTTGTGCCTGTTCCCCCATGTGCGCTGTGTCTCCCCCACGAATGTTGTCTCCTTCTTCTGCGCTGTCTCCCCCTGCGCTTGTGTCTCCCCTGTGCCTGTCTCCCCATTGTGCGCTGTATCTCCTCCATGCACGATGTTTTCCCCCTGCACCTGTCTCCACCCTGGGAGATGTCTAATTTGCCCCTAACAGGGGACCCCCTGGGCACTGTGTACTTTGCCCCTGACAGGGGGCCCATTTGGTGCTGTGTACTTTGCCCCTGACAGGGGACCCCCTGGGTGCTGTGTACTTTGCTCCTGACAGGGGCTACATCACACTACATCACAAGCTGCGATCAGTGGCTGCCGCTGAGGTTAGGAGGGAGAGAGCGGGTGTGAGGAGGCAGCACTCATGGGGTCCCAGGGGTGGGTGGTTGTCGAGGCAGCACTCAGGAGGTCCCCTGTCAGAGGCAAGGTACACAGCACCCAGTGGCCCCCTGCAGTCCAGGCACCGGCCTTTGCCTGGGTGCTGACGCCGGCCCAGTGTGTACAGAAGAACCTATTGCCCGTGTGTTGAGGAAATCAATGGTCGCCTGGCTCACCGCATTTATTCGCTAATTGCTTCAAGAATATTTTCTGCATGGAGTGTAACAAGGTATGAAATGGATAGAGATACCAGGTCAGTAAATACTCTTGCCATACATCTCTCCTACTTTTATGCCACCAAAAGACTCTGAACTTCCATGTTTCTATCTACTAGTGTCACACCATGAAATATATTGTTGATGCTGGACATATCGTGTAAATAAGTGTTTTTGTAAATTACACCCATTAAAAATGATGCCTTATTCAAAAACTATGTGCCTTTGAAGTACAGTATGGCGCCCCCTGCTGATAGCATACATGGCTGATCTGTCCGACTTCTAAACCCTCTCTTCAGATCGTGCATGCCTGGTTCCCTCTCTTTGAAGTGTGTGAAGATCCCTCTGCACCTTCAGCCGGCCGCCGGATCTCACGCTGACAGCTGGTATGTGTCAGGACACTCCAGCACTGGACCAGGCTTCTCACCCTCCTCAGCTGTTGTCACGGAAACTGCCAATCTCCCGCACCGCATCTCCTCTGTGCAGGAGATGAAGCAGTAGAGCACACAGACTGTCAGTGCTGACACACTATGTGTAATGAGATGTGAATAGTGAGAAATGCAATGCGAGTGACTGACATCGCTCACTTTAATACAATGCTCTGCCATCTCCATCCCTGGCTTTGTATTGCTCACTAGTCAAACCACAAACTCCTCACCGACACCTACGGCCCAGCACTGCTATGCTGCAGGCCCTGCTTGCCTTGCTTCGCAGATTAACCACCCCCACAGAGAACGAGCTAGGCCGACCAAGAGGGAGAGAGGTGGGAGGGGGCAGCAAAACCGCTCTCTGCTCTGTGGTACATCTCCTCTGGAAGGGCCCCTGCACACATGGCCAGAGCTTTAGAGAGAGGGGTTACAGGAACAGGTTGGTCAAGAGAGCTTACCTGAGAGCAAAACATGCATCACGTGTTGATCTTCTATATAGGCAATGGGCGGTTGATGTGAACACCACACAGCTGACCCAATTTATTTCCACCTTTAACCAGAGTTGGGAATCATTACGTGATATACTGAACAGACACTGGCTGATCCTACAAACAGACTCACTTTTAAGGGACTTGTTACCCGAGAAGCCCCTACTGACTGCTTGACAATAACGGAATTTACGTGATATATTGGTCAGGACTCAGGAGTCATTATGTCCCTGTTCTGCCAAACCCCTTTGGCTCTGTAGGTCCCAGCCGGGGCTGTTTTCCCTGTGGCCACTGCAAACGTCTAACGGATTAATTCCTTCACCTCCTCCGATGGCTCACGCACCTATGATATCAGGCAGTATATATCATGCAGGTCAAGCAATGTGGTATATTATGCCACATGTGCTTGCCCGCTGATATATGTCGGTATGACATCGAGGGAGCTAAGAAGGAGAGTGAGGGAGCACGTAAAGGATGTTCAGGCATCACTGCAGGTGGAGGACAGGGCTACCCTGAAGACACTGCCATGGCATTTCCTGGAACATCATGGTAGCGATCCTACTTCCCTGATGTTCAGGGGGATCGACACTATCCATGGAGGTATCTGGGGTGGCGATACCAGTAAATTGCTGGTGCAGTGTCAGATGCGGTGGATAGTGTCTCTTGACACTATGTCACCGCGGGGTCATAATGAGTACCTTACGTTTGCCTCTTTTCTCTAGCCGTCACCATCCGATTAATTTTAGGGTATGTTTACCCATTGTAAAACTCCCCTCTTTTGGTCCTTTTGGACCAATTTTACATGAGTTATTAAGGGTGTGTTATTTTGTGGTTTACAGGCTGCTTGTTCCCCTGGTGGATTCTCTATGATGTTGCTACCGTGGCATTATGGAATTATCAACAACTAAACATGGACTCCCTTACCACACAAGAAATCAGAATGGAGGAATGCTAAGCTTCATCTGAATATATCATAGCAACGAACTCTTTGTAATCTCTTCCAGGTACTAATAGGGGTTTTCCATGTGGGGGGTTTTATCTATTGTATTGTCATATGACATTTCTCCTGGCCTGATGCCAGCAGTTGTGTCCCTGGTGTAGACCTCCCCCTCTCCTCCGCACCGGCAAAATAGCTGCAGCTCGGCTTCCTGGTGACGCGTCCCAGGTAATGCCTGAGCTGTGGCTGGCCTGCCCTGGATGGGCGGTCCCGAGTGCGATCACCATGGTGACGCGATGCTGGTAGTCACGTGACTGGGATCTGATGCACACGGCTCTGCCCCACGATGACGCGGGTTGTTGCCGGTGTGTCACTTACGGTTGCATGACTAGGCCGGAGCATCACTTCCGGTCTGTGGTGACGCAGCCCCGTATAAGCAGCATAAAAAGCGGGGTCCAGGCGGCTTAGAGACATTCCCCCTGATGAAGTGGCTATAGGCAGCACCTGAGCCACGAAACGGCGTCGGGGTCCGCAGCCCTAAAGTTCCCCTGCCTCCTGTGCCCTTAACCCTTGGCCTCCAGTGGCAAGTGTACCTATTATCATGCAATATGTTTTGGTTGATGGTGTTTATAACCTCGCTTCATGGGTATACCTTATATATGTGGGACAGCTTCTATAAGAAATGGTGTAACTAGAAGCTTTATTGTCTTCATCATAAGTGTGCATTGAAGGCATATAGCCCTCATGCTGTTGAAATTAATGGTATATTAAAACCGTGTATAGTGTTCATATTTATATGTTCCTCAAAGTAAACACTAGTGTTCAATCTTTATGTATAAACCATCTAAACGTAACTAATTTATTCATTTATATAGCGCTATTAATTCCATAGCACTTTACATACATGAGTAATGCTGTCTCTCTTGGAGCTCACAATCTAAATATCCTATCAGTATGTCTTTAAAATGTGGGAGGAAACCGGAGTGCCCGGAGGAAACCCACGCAAACACGGGGAGTACATACAAACTCCTTGCATGAAATGTTATATGCGGACCTCAGTGACTAATTGTACCACTGTGCTGTCGGTGACAGGGTACTTACACCATCGCCATCACCTCACTCCCCAAGTATAAATTAAATAAAATCATTTTTGATAAATATACCAAGCATTTACTCTTCTTCATTTTGAATTACAGTTCATGTAGGATTTGATGTCAAATGAGTGATTTGTGGTGCGGTTTTTAAATGATTTGGTGACTTCCATAAATTTACAAAGCCCACATCTTGTACCCCCACATTTAAAACTACCCTTCACATCTTACCAAGTGGGGTTCAGTCAGTTCTTGTGAACTGCGACGGTGATAAAAGGTTACACAGACTTAAGGCTTTTTTGGGGACACATCGAAAGCCCTTATCCAAAATGTTTGATAAAATTGGATCTTGTCTTAAAATCGGTATCGCCCTGTGTATAGCTCGTACAATTTGAGGGTAATCTACACTACAACCTGTTGAAAAAGTAGGGATATTATCTACAATGTTGGATTTATTACGTCTTCTACTATCATGCAATAAGGACTCCTGGGACATCTCTTTTACTTTGCTAACAGCCCTATTTAAAACTTGTGGTTTATAACTTCTTAATGTTAGACGTTTACAGATCAAATTTCTCTCCCCAACAAAAGTTTTTTCCTGTGAACAAGCTCTTCTGGCTCTAATCAGCTCTCCAAAGGGTATATTATTAATAATATGTCTGGGGTGGCAACTCCCAGCAAGTAATATTGCGCATCCCCCTGATGGCTTGCGATATAACTAGGAGTGTATGCGACGAGTTGTAAGTTCGCCATGTTGTCTCAAATCCAAGTGCACAACCAACTGACCTTGTGTTTCATGCACATTTGACATCAAATCCTACATGAACTGTAATACGACAAATGTTGTATATATACAGTAGCTACATGTCAAAAATGTTCTAAAGATTACATTAGATGCACAACCAGGACTCTCAAAAAAAGGCTGGGGGAACATTTGTCGATGGCTAATCCTGAGAATGTTAAAAGCCGTGGCCAAATGTCCAGCCTCTCTCGTCATTTTTTGGAGGTCCACGGTGGGGATACCAGCAGTCTAAGTGTTAAAGGTATTGAATGTGATATGGGTAAAGAAAGTGGTGTGAGAGAGAAGCTCATTGGATACTGGTTGCTGACACCAGACAACCAATGGGTTTGAATGTACGCAATGATCTGACATATTTTTATTAAACTCATGTAAAGGGAAGAACAGCGCCTCATAAGCTGGTAGCTTAAATCTTCAAAACTTTATTCCATCCACCACAGCACAACGTTTCGGTTAAAAACCTTCCTTGAAGAAGGTTTTTAACCGAAACGTTGTGATGTGGTGGATGGAATAAAGTTTTGAAGATTTAAGCTACCAGCTTGTGAGGCGCTGTTCTTCCCTTTACATGAATGTTATTGTCGCTGGGTGGAGCTCCCTGGTCTGGGACGTGCGCCCAAATGTAAGGAACCCAGAGGATTCCCTTTCCATGAGGTGCTGTGGATAATCCCCCTTTTTATATTTTTATTAAACATCTTACATGCCTAAACTCCTATAAATGTCACCAACTATCTTAGCAAATTTGATAAAAGATAACCTAATTCTTCTGTAGATCATGAACTATCACATATATGCATATACAAAAAGGTATGAATAGCAAAGTAATGATACACATGGAGTTTTTTTTTGTGAGTTGCATTACATCTAATAATATATGTAGGAGTTCATGTACAAAATAGTTGACATTCTCACCGATGTTGTTCTTCATGGCTGTTTTTTATCCTTCTTGTGGCTATGGTCCATTACACACATAAAAGATCATAAGCAGGGACACAGGCATGTTTTATATGATATATGCATTTGAATGGTATATGGCTGCTTACTTGTTTGTGATTCTTTGTAATTTTCAACAAAAACAATGTGTGTATCACTTTATATATGAAAACAATATATTTGCTGCATAGTACTTGCGTTTTGATGATAGGTCACTTTATCGAATGCTATATGACTGTGGATATGAGTTTCACCTGTGTGCAATTGTGATTTTAACTGGTGTATAAGGTTTTTTTTTCCTGTTCACAACTTATACTGACGATTAAGTACCCTGTAAGACACGCGTCCAGCTCTGTGGGACAGCGCTCCCTAAGCATAATGTTTTATGCCATGTAAATTGCACAAATAAAAATGTCAAGAAATATGAAGAATGCCTGAGTGCGAAATCTTTGTTGCAATTATTGTGGGTTGTGTGGCTGCTGCTTCCCTGACAGTCATGTCCCAGTGTGCGCCATTTTCTAGAAGTCCTTGTCTTCGGCAGCCTCCCTGAATGTTTCACAGACACGTATAAGCTGTGTTATACTATGAATGTCCTTTGTTGCCTATAGCAACCAATGAGAAGCTGAGCTGTGATTGGTTGCTATTGGCCGCTAGATAATTATCCACTCTGTCAAAACAGACAATGCAGTACCTATTACCTTACATTTACAAACAGTAAAAAAGGCTCTTTTTGGCAACTAACTGTAAGGCACAGGGTTAAAATTTCCTCTCAAAACATAATGGCCATGTTCACACACATGCGTTTTTTTGACCATCTCTGCGTTTTTGGGCTGTTAAAAAAAACGCAGGTGCGTTAACGCAGGGTACATTTGAGTGTAGCTGCGTTTTTCAGCTCCATTTGCGTTTTTTACCCCTAGTCCAAAAAACGCTGCATGCAGCGTTTTTTGGTGCTGTAAAAAAACGCATGTGCGTTTTTCCAAAAACGCATGCGTTTTTTTAACATGGGGCCCTATGGGAAACGCATGCAAAAACGCATGGTACATTAGTACCTTTTAGTGCCATTCAAAAACGCATGCGTTTCCCATAGGGGCCCATGTTAAAAAAACGCATGCGTTTTTTAAAAAACGCACATGCGTTTTTTTAACATGGGGGCCCTATGGGAAACACATGCGTTTTTAAAAGTCACATTTATGCACCCTGCGTTAACGCTTGCGTTTTTGCCTGCGTTTTTGGTGAAAAATGACTAAGTCCAAAAACGTGGCAAATCCTTTCAGACACACAAGGGACATTTTTTAGCACTCTTAAAAAAACGCAAGTGCTTTTAAGAGTGCTAAAAAAAACGCAAATTGTGTGTGAACATAGCCAATGATAGACAAGTGAGGTGTGTGCAAATTTCGTGATTGTAAATGCGACAGTGCAGATTCCTTTAGTGGACATATATATACTCCGCTTTATATGTATCTCATGTATGTGTGTATGGAATGCATAGGTGCAGACTGCCATGATGGCATAATATAAACATTTATTATATGTAAAATAAAATGTGTGCATGACACTGGAATGTAACACAGAAATGTCAGACTAAACAATAATATATA
The DNA here is from genome assembly GCA_033576535.1 of Allobates femoralis. Classification (NCBI taxonomy): domain Eukaryota; kingdom Metazoa; phylum Chordata; class Amphibia; order Anura; family Aromobatidae; genus Allobates; species Allobates femoralis. Next base: position 356,725,084 of record JARQOC010000001.1, read on the forward strand.
AAAGGGTGAAAAGTGATCAGGTTGCTGTATATGAGTGGACTATTTGAATCCAGCAAGGCGGAGGGATATAGTGAAGGCAGTAATGTGGCATTTGTGGACACATGGTCCTTTTTTTTAACCCCTCCCACAATCTCTCCTGTTCAGCGCAGCATGGAGGGGGAACAAGCATACAAAAAGCATATAAAAGGTATTTTTTATTCATGATATCCACTGTAAACATTTTTTTTAATATTTACACCTCTTTTCAAATTTTTGCCAGAAAAGTGTGTTGTGGCACAACCCCTTTAAATACCACAGGTTCTGAAAGTGCCAGAACATCAATTTCGTGTTGGATTCTAACCTGAACTGTAAAGAATGTACTCCATGTTTCATCTCCTCGTTCTGCTGAAGTAAAGCAGCTGTTAACCCTGAGACCTGTGTCTGTGGTCATTCTATTGGCTGTGGACATTGTATAGGAGTGGATAGCAGTGAAAGGAAAGTGCCCCATTACTAGGGCTGTTACACCATCACCTCATCCATCATCGCCTAAAGCATTTTTTCAAGGAGGCATTTAAGTGGGATTGTAATACTGATCATTGAGTAGCCAGCACTGGACATGTTCATGGAGAACTCGAAGCAATCCATCACGTCACACAAATTCTGCATAGAGGCCCACTTGGTGGTGAAATGGTGTTGTTCCGCTATGTGAACCACCCGTGCGTGTTGAAGCTGAAATGCCACTATTGCTTGTTGCTACTCACACAGTCTCTCCAGCATATGCAAGATGGAGTTCCACCTTCAGGGTACGTCGCATATGAGGCAAAGAGTAAGAAAGCAGAAGTTATGTTGCAGTGTGGACAGGCGAGTGGCAGCAGAGTGAAAGGGCAGAAAGCGCACAGACGGCTCGCACTTTCTGCAGCAGCTCTGGCATCTCAAGGTAATATTTCAGAAACCTCTGCACCTCCAAATTCAGAACATACTCCAGCCAAGGGATGAGTATCAAACAGCCTTTGCTCAGAGATCCTTCTAGAATTCGCCAACTATAGAATACCACCAGAATGGGACTTAGGTTCAATGGCACCTACCACTTATCAGTCTGTTATTCTATCACAATCCACAGCTCTTGCATGGTGTTGAATATTTCCGCAAAACAGATTAGAGTCACAACATCCTTGTGTAATTTACCCCTGGTTGTGCCAAAGTTAGTCATGCAGGTGTTATGCTAACCGAATGAGGAGGGGGTGCTGGAAACAAAGTAGGAGGCAACACATGACAGAGAAACATCCAGCAATAATCAATGGTGGAAGGACATGTGCAAAAACATTTCTCTCCTCAGGCTCAGCCACACTACATTTACTCAGTGGGCAGTTATATTAAGATATCATCCTTAACAATGCTTACTGTTCCATCTATCGGTGGTTATGTGGATCTTGGCACTGATGAGGTTACTCAGGGCACATCTGATTTGTCCGCAACTTGTTCATGCAGAGCAGGCATGACCCGCCTGGAAAAGTAGTGGAGGCTGAGAATCACATACTGTGGGACCACCATAGCCATAGGTTTTTTTAAAACCATTCATCACCACCAACTGAAATAGCAACATTTCAAAGGCAAATAACTTTGAAATGCTGCAATTCAGGACCAGGGCTCATGGATGGGTGGGAGGGTACTTCCTCTTTCTCTCCAATGTGGCATGGACAGGTGAGTGCTACCATGGGATAGAGTGGACATGCTCGATGACACTGCTGGTGCTGTCACATCCTCTTTGCAAGGAGACAGGTGGTCCTGTCACTTGGAAGGGGCAGGAAAAGGCTGGTACTTCAGCAGAAGAGGGAGAAGGAGGAGCCGCAGATCTTTTCTAATTTTTTAAGTGTGTACCCCATGGCAGCTCATGATTTGCATACTGATGCCTAGTCATGTAGGTGGTGCTCAGATTAAAAACATTTTTGCCTAGCTTCAGCTTCAGGCTCTGAAGGTACAGCGTGCAAAACACCCATGTCTTGTCGTCACAACATGCTTGAAGAAACGTGCTGCCAGGGAGCTCCTTTGAGCTGCCTTTGGTTTTCTCAGTCCATGGGCATGGTGGGCAGTAGCAGCTGACATACTGGCTAGGGTAGTGCCACTGCGCATTTGCCCCTTGCTCCATCTTTTGCTGTGCAGCTGGGGCAATGTGACAGTCACCTCTTCCTCTGGACTGGGCACAACACAGGGATGGCCTTGACTCGATGTGGAGTCTGTGACCTTATCACCCCCATGCATCATTCATCCATTCCTCACCCATGCCCTTCTTGTTGATCTCTGCACTGCAGAAAGCCATAGCAGTTGGTACCTGTGTTTTTTCATCATCATAGATATGCTTTGATGGTCCACAGTAGCCCTCCCATGTACTCATCCTCATACTGAATAAGTGGTTGAGTATCAGTGCACTCAATCTCTGCCACTTCCAGGGCAGGTCCAGGTGGATGGCCCATGAAAAAATGTCCAGCCAAGTCATCAAAAAGCAGAAGTGACTGCTGCATGACTTGTTGCTCAGAAACAGTGGCCAGAGAAGTGGTACCCGGAAAGGACTCAAGGTGCCTGCCATACTGGTGATAGACTTTCCAGCAGGAGAAAAGGGTCTCAGTTTAGCTATAGGCAGCCAGGACCAGAAGAGAGGAGCGCAGCAGGGAGGCCTCAAAACTCACCAAGTGAGGAGAACCCCAACTTGCTTCCAGGCCACCCGGTTTCACAACATCAACTGTGGAGTGTACCCTGGCTTCTACCAATGGCTACAATAAAAGTAAAGGAAACTGCACCTGTTTGTCTGTCAGTCATTCTGCGCCCTCAGTCCTGCACCCCAACCATCTACCACTGCCTAAAGGTATTGTCACACGCTGTCATCTGGCTTCCATATTGCTGGCGATTTGACGTGGGCGCGCACGTTCCAAACACTTTTTTTCAGATCGCTTCAGAGATGTCACACGTAGCGATTTCGCGTGCAATCACCGGCGATCCTGCATTCCGGAAATTGCCTGACCAAGACCGGAAGCGATCTTCCCTTCTCACATCGCCACGTCACACGCCACCACCACATCAGCGATGTGGGTGTAGAGTTTGGCCGTGGCGAGAAGATAGGCATGCCAGAGTGTGTTACACCACGCCTCTACCACTCCGATTGGCCTTCAGAACTGCGTTACCACCAAGCCACCAATCGCCACAGACGGGGCGCAGAAAACAGCACGCTCAGGCACCCATACGGGATTGATTCTAGAATGTCTGAGCTCCCTTTCTACATCGCTATTGCCCTGTCACACGCCACGAAGCGCTGAGATCGCCTTGTGGATATCGCCTAATTTCACTGCAGTGCAGGGCAATTAGGCGATGCTCCACCGGCGATTACTTAGCGTAGAATCGCCCAGCCACACGCCACTACGCACATGCGATGTGGTTTCCACATCGTCAATTCGGGAATTGCCAGCCATCTCACCGACGATATGGCAGCGTGTGACGGTACCTTTACACTTTACCGGTTGCCATGGGGAGCGATATCATCACCGCTGCTCGTCCATCATCCCTGGAGGTCCCACACTGCAGAACAGGCCTCAATAGCGGATACAGTCACGACACCTATCCCCTTAACCACAACCCATAGAACTGATCTCCAGGGTCACTGAACCAGGTTTCAACCCCTGTGACTACCCGAGAAGTGCCAAAGCCCCACGGCCCTGTAGCGCATCATCTACGTGACAGGCTACCATTAAGAACTGATCAGTTGCAAGCTGACTAGTATATCCCACCACTTAACAGACGCCATAGTCGCAAGATAATCTATACTATTCTCTTTTCAATCTAAAGCACCATGATCTAGTGGAAGAGACCCTGATTTCAGTGATCTGTCACTTACTTGACTATGTTTTGCAGTTTAATTTATCAGCAGTAGACTATCACTACAGAAGAAGCTGCCACATGCCACCTAGTCCAACCATGCCTCCAGCACAGATTAGAGGCATTCTGTCATCATACAATGTAAACAGAAAGCTGCCAGTGGTGTGGCCAAGGTTATACACAGGTTCAACATTTGAACACTGCTAAATCTGCAACAGAGAAAACTGTGATACTATTATAACTACTAAACTGTTATATCACTGGAATCTGGGTCTTTGCCCTATCTCATGGTACTGTAAGATCACAGAGACAAAAAAATCTTCTGACAGATTCCATGTAAAGATTTTAATGTTGAGGCTAAAGGTACGATATTGGTAACGATATAGTTAGCGATGTCACGTGACCGAGATCGTTCATGCATCATTTCCACATTGTTGGTGAGACGTTACACGTCCAGATGAGTTGAACGACGCTCGAACGATCCAGCAATCTAGACATCGTTTGAACGAGCCAGTGATGGATGTTGGCCATCGTTCAGCCGCCGTCACACAGCAAGTATATGAACGATGAGAGCCTTCAATGAGGGTGTTCGGTTTCATGTAGGGCAGGATATATGCGTGCCAGGTTACGTTTTACCGCGCCCCTACAACTCTGATTGGTGGCCACATCTGCGTTTACCATTGGTCAGTCTTCATTGGGAAAATGGCGAGTAGATTTAACGCTTTTACGACTGTCAACATCACGCCATTCATGTGTCAACCAACTTGAGAACACACACAATAATGTAGTAACTAGCCATCACAACATATGTATATGTGCAACGCCACAGTTTTCTTTGCAGATCACAAAGTCTTGAGGGCGCACAAGCGTTTAACAACGCCTAGACAACATTGAGGGTGACTTCCATCAGTCTGCTAGCTTAATTTAAGTTTGAATTTCATTTTACCAAGTCAATGACACACAACATCCAAGCACGGATGATCATATATGGCGCCTTGGGTTGGACAACACACAACAGCCAATCGGAACACAAGCACAACCACAAACTGGCGCTCAGGGGGCGCGAAAACAACAACGACAAAGCACGGCTATGGAATTGATTTCTGCATCGCTGAAGTTGTGAAAGTCATAGTTTATCGCGACATCACACGCAACAATTCAGCAGGTTGACAGAATGTTAATTGGACGATGAACGACGGATTTCAGGTCCGGAGCACAAATTTTTGATCAGTGATCCAACGATTTATCGTTTTAACATCGTTTGTTTACACGCAACGATGCACAAACGATGTCGTTTGAACGATCAAAAAACTGTGATGTTTCACCAATATCGTTACCGATATTGTAGCGTGTGACGGTACCTTTACAGGTGTACAGTCCCTGACAAAAGTTATGTCGCTTATCAATGTTATGTGTTATGAACCGTTGACTCAGGAGTAATATTCAAATTTCACAGAAGTCGTTGGTGACTATACAAACCGCAATCCCTGACTACACACCGCAACTAGAAGTAGCTGTGGGATGTAACTAACCAGACCTAGACACCTCTGCACAGCCGGAAGAACTAACTGCTCCTAAAGATGGATGTAGGAAAAGCTATCTTGCCTCAGAGCAGAACCCCAAAAGAGTAGCAAGCCCCCACAGATATTAACTGGGAAACAAGAGAAAGGAAAGCAAATACAGGCAGAGTAAAAGGTTTAGCAAAAGAGGCCAAACCAGCTATATAGGAAAGACAGGAAAGAATATTATTGCGGTCAGTATAAAACACTATCAAAAAACCACCAACAGCAGATAGCACAAAAATTAGCCTGAGTCACTAAGACTCAGCGCCCTCTATATCTGCAGACTTCTATAAATCAAATGCCAGCAGACCTGGAAATAACAGATAATAGTGAATGGTAAAATTCCTAGGAAGAAAACTTCCTAAACTTCCTATCTGAGAGCAGATAAACAATTATACAGACTAAATTGCAAATCCACAACTCAGAATAAGACAAAACATAAGCAGAACCTTAAGCACACAAAAGTGTGCCACAAAATATCAAAAAAACATCCACTTAGCTTAAAAAGAATTCTACAGAGCAGAAGAAACCAGCGAGATGTGAACTCCTCCAGGAACCAAAGACAACTGGCAAGGATTGATCCACTTCAAACCATTATATGCTCAATGAACCAGATTGCCAATCACCACCATCACCTGTGAAGCCCACAGTCAGCTGCATCACCAGCAACAACCACCGGAGGGAGCTCCAATGAATTCACAACAGTTACGTAAATAAAGGCTTATAACCTGACGTTAAATTCATCCATTGGTTTTATAAATGACTCTTCTGAAAGCTGAAACCCTGTCAAATGTGGTTTAGGTTAAGAAAATAAATTGGCATCAATGCTGAAATATTGATCATTTAATGAACACAGAATGGTCAGATTTTGGCAAGACAAAAGTTTTGTCGCCCACAGAAAGTAATGTGATATTCAAACAAATAATTAACTTAAAATACAAATATATGTTGCATAACATTGGTGAATGAAGTTGTGGTGCTATTAGAGTCATATTTAATATTTTGTGTGACTTCCATGAGCTTGAAGGACTGCATCCATGTGGCTCAACAATGATTCATGCAATTAATGAAATCATCAGGAATAGCAAAGAATGCAGTCTTACATGCCTCCCAGAGTTCATCTAGATTCTTTGGTTTTGTCTTCCAAGCTTCCATCCTACCCCAAACATGCTCAATGATGGGCAGTCCTTGAGCACCTTGATCTTTTTTACCTGGAAGAACTTTGTTGTAGAGATGGATGTATGAGATGGAGCACCATCCTGCTGCAGAATTTGACCCCTTTTATGATTTGGAATGTAAGAGGTAGCTAATACTTCTTGATATTTTAGGCTATTGATATTGCCTTCCACCTTAAAAATGTTTTGCACACCCCCATGCTGAATGTAACCCCAGACCATGATCTTTCCACTACCAAATTTGGATCCATACGGGCTCCAGTAGGTCCCCTGCAGTATTTGCGGCGGCTGTGGTGTAATTCTACTGAAGATTCATCAGAGAAATCCACCTTCTGCCACTTTTCCAGCATCCATCTGTTTAGCAGGCTGTGGGACTTTGCAAATGCCACATGGTTTTTTAATTGCCTTTTGTTTAGTGCTGGCTTCTGTGCACTGATTCGACCATGGAGGCCATTTCGAGACAGAATGCTACAAACTGTTCTAGTTGACACAGGGACTTGAGGTGACCAGGCCTGTTGGAGCTCTGCTGCAGTGAAAGAGGGACTTGCTTTGAATTTTCTAACCAACAAACGTTCCTCCTGAGCAGTTGTCTTGTGTTTAACAAGCCCAGGTCCAGCAGACCCCACATCTCCAGTCTCTTCAAATCTTTTTCTAATTCTTTGTACTTGAGGCTGACACATTAAAGGTGCCAGCCACCTCTGCAGTGGATCTGGTCCTCAGCCTCTTGATAATCAAGGCTTTGGTTGCAGGGTGGATTTTTGGCATGTTGTCAGAGCTCAAGTTGCAGTTCAAGTGAAGGTCTGGGGTGCTGGGTTTCTTTTTATACATACCCACTAAGTACCCGATCATTTACGAAGCACATGTGAGAATGTAAACTAGGATTGGGTGCATTATATGCCCAAGCGACAAAACTTTTGTCTTGCCAAAATCTGACCATTCTGTGTTCATTAAATGATCAATATTTCAGCATTGATGTCAATTTATTTTCTTAACCTAAACCACATTTGGGAGGGTTTCAGCTTTCAAAAGAGTACCGTATATACTCGTGTATAAGCCGAGTTTTTCAGCACAGAAATTGTGCTGAAAAGTGCCCCCCTCGGCTTATACACGAGTCAGTGACGGCTGACTGTGTGGGGCCGGTGTCCGGGGGATGGAGGAGGCAGGAGGAGGCAGGGGGAGGCTGTACAATGAGCGGCCGGTCACGTGGGGCCGCTCATTAGTGCAATGCAATATGCACTGCATCCCCCTGTCCATCAGCGGCAGGGGGAGCCGTGCATATTACATAGCACTGTCAGTGCTCTCCCGCCCCCCTGTGGTAGTATACAGCAGCCCCCCCGTGGTAGCATACAGCAGCCCCCCCGTAGTATATACAGCAGCCCCCCCCTGTGAGAATACAGCAGATCCCCCGTGGTAGTATACAGCAGCCGCCCCGTAGTATATACAGCAGCCCCCCCGTGGTAGTATACAGCAGCCCCCCTGTGGGTATATAGAGCCCCCCCCCGTTGCTGCCGCACACCTGTAAAAAGAAGATCTTTCATACTTATCCTCCTGCTGTCACGCGATCATCCTCCGCTCTTCTTGCTTGCACCCGGCGTCCATCCACGTGACCGCGCACAAATAGTGACGTCATTATTTGTGCGCGGTCATATGGATGGACACCGGGTGCAAGCAAGAAGGAGAGCGGAGGATGATCGCGTGACAGCAGGAGGATAAGTATGAAAGATCTTCTTTTTACAGGTGTGCGGCAGCAACGGGGGGGGGCTCTATATACCCACAGGGGGGCTGCTGTATACTACCACGGGGGGCTGCTGTATATACTACGGGGGGGCTGCTGTATACTACCACGGGGGGGCTGCTGTATTCTCACAGGGGGGGGCTGCTGTATATACTACGGGGGGGCTCTATATACCCACAGGGGGGCTGCTGTATACTACCACGGGGGGCTGCTGTATATACTACGGGGGGGCTGCTGTATACTACCACGGGGGGGCTGCTGTATTCTCACAGGGGGGGGGCTGCTGTATATACCACAGGGGGGACTGCTGTATACCCACAGGGGAGGGGCTGCTGTATATATACCACAGGGGGAGGCACTGCTGTATACTACCACAGGGGAGGGGCTGCTGTATATACCACAGGGGGGGGACTGCTGTATACCCACAGGGGAGGGGCTGCTGTATATACCACAGGGGGAGGCACTGCTGTATACTACCACAGGGGAGGGGCTGCAGTATATACCACATGGGGAGGCACTGCTGTATACCCACAGGGGGGGCTGCTGTATACTACCACAGGGGGGGCTGCTGTATATACCACAGGGGGGGACTGCTGTTATACCACAGGGGAGGGGCTGCTGTATATACCACAGGGGGAGGCACTGCTGTATACTACCACAGGGGAGGGGCTGCTGTATATACCACAGGGGGGGACTGCTGTATACCCACAGGGGAGGGGCTGCTGTATATACCACAGGGGAGGCACTGCTGTATACTACCACAGGGAGGGGCTGCAGTATATACCACATGGGGAGGCACTGCTGTATACCCACAGGGGGGGCTGCTGTATACTACCACAGGGGAGGGGCTGCTGTATATACCTCTGTGGCTGCTGTATACTACCACAGGGGGAGGCTGCTGTATACTACCACAGGGGAGGCTGCTGTACACTACCACAGGGGGAGACTGCTGTATACTTCCACTGGGGAGGCTGCTGTATACTACCACTGGGGAGGCTGCTGTATACTACTACTGGGGCTGCTGTATATACCTCTGTGGCGCTGTATACTACCACAGGGGGAGGCTGCTGTATACTACACAGGGGGAGGCTGCTGTATACTACTACTGGGGGAGACTGCTGTATACTACTACTGGGGGAGACTGCTGTATACTACCACAGGGGGAGACTGCTGTATACTACCACAGGGGGAGACTGCTGTATACTACCACAGGGGGAGACTGCTGTATACTACTACTGGGGGAGACTGCTGTATACTACTACTGGGGGAGACTGCTGTATACTACCACAGGGGGAGACTGCTGTATACTACCACTGGGGAGGCTGCTGTATACTACCACTGGGGAGGCTGCTGTATACTACCACTGGGGAGGCTGCTGTATACTACCACTGGGGCTGCTGTATATACCTCTGGGGCTGCTGTATACTACCACTGGGGCTGTATATACCTCTGGGGCTGCTGGATACTACCACTGGGGCTGTATATACCTCTGGGGCTGCTGAATGCTACCACTGGGGCTGTATATACCTCTGGGGCTGCTGTATACTACCAATGGGGCTGTATATACCTCTGAGGCTGCTGTATACTACCTCTGGGGCTGCTGTATACTACCTCTGGGGCTGCTGTATACTACCACTGGGGCTGCTGTATATACCTTTGGGGCTGCTGTATACTACCTCTGGGGCTGCTGTATACTACCTCTGGGGATGCTGTATACTACCACCGGGGCTGTATATACCTCTGGGGATGCTGTATACTACCACTGGGGCTGTATATACCTCTGGGGCTGCTGTATACTAACTACTGGAGCTGCTGCTGTATATACCACTGGGGCTGCTGCTGTATACTACCACTGGGGAGGCTGCTGTATACTACCATTGGGGGGGCTGTATACCACACTGCTGGGGGCTGTATACCTGTGCTGGAGTCCACCCTCGGCTTATACACGAGTCAATAGGTTTTCCCAGGTTTTGGGGGCAAAAGTAGGGGGGTCGGCTTATACACGGGTCGGCTTATACACGAGTATATACGGTAATTTATAAAACCAATGGATTAATTTAACATCAGGTTATAAGCTTTTATTTACATAACATAGATAAGCGACATAACTTTTGTCAGTGACTGTATGTCAAATATGGTTTCATGGTTATGAAATTCATAATAAAAAAACACGTTTAAAAATAAGCTACGAGAAAAAAAATTATTTTGCAGCAGCGTAAGTGCTTTGTTGGTAAATTGGTCTTTTAGATGTGCCACTTCTGTAAATTGGTATAATGGACAAAATTGCTAAAAAGCAACATAATAGTACATTATTAATAAAATTTAGTTTGACATTTACACTTTTCTCTTCATACTTCTTTGTTATTGAAAATTGCTGCATAATTTCCCTATGCGTTGATATACTGTACAAGTCTGTGTGTATATGATATGTGGAATGGTCATGAAAATAAACGTGCATAAAACAGTATACCATTTAATGTGAGGATCGTATCAGTGCTACGTTTAAGAAAATACAGGAGTCTGTAAAAGGGTTTAAATTAGCTTTAAATAGATTCATATCTTATTAACCCCTTCACGACCTAGGACGTTGTGCAACGTCCTGTGTTTCTGCCTGTTAACGACCCAGGACGTTGCACAACGTCCTGGCAGATTTGAGCTGCTGCAGCTCCTGTGAGTGGGGTCGCTCAGGTGTCACAGATGCTGCTGCTCTGTGACAACCTGTAGATGACCCCACAGGGGGTGGATTAACCCCCCCATGCCCAGGACCCCCTCCGATCGGCAGTTTAAAAGTGAAACTGCCGATCGGAGGAAATCATAGGGATTCACCCCTCCAGATCTGATTGGAGCTCTCCAATCAGATCTGGAGGGGCAGATCGGCAAGTGCCCACCCCTCCTCAGCCCCCTCCAGCTCCATGACTCACAGGGCCCACCCCCCGTCCTCCTAAACCGCCCGCCCCCCCTCTATAATTAGGAATATGCCGGCGGGCTGAACCCGCGTGCGCCCACCGGCAACACTGTCCGGTCCCCTGCAGCTGTGGTCCCCTCCTGGCTGCCCCCACCTCCGGGCCCTGTGCCTGGCCCCCCCCCTCACCTCCTGCGGCGGGCTGCACACTTCGGTGCACCCGCCGCTGCGGCCGCCCTGCCGCCGCCGCCACTGCTGCTGGCCTCCTCTGCCGGCCGGTCTGTGGCCCCGCCTCCTCTCCCGGCCTCCTCCTGCTCATCGGTGGAACGAGGGAGGTAAGTATGTATGTATGTATGTATCTATGTATGTATCTATGTATGTATGAATGAATGAATTGATGGATGGGTGAATGGATAGATGGATGGGGGGTGCAAGCGTGGACGTGTTTGTGCGTGGACGTGAGCGTACATGAGTGTGCGTGGACGTGAGTGTGCGTAGACGTGTGCGTGCGTAGACGTGTGCGTGTGTGGACATGTGTGTGGACGTGTGCGTGCATAGATGTGTGTGTGCATAGACGTGTGCGTGCGTGGACGTGTGCATGGATGTGGATGTGCGTGGATGTCAGCGTACGTGTGTGGATATGTGTGGATGTCAGCGTGCGTGTGTGGATGTGTGCATGCGTGGATGTCAGCGTGCGTGGATGTCAGCGTGCGTGCGTGGATGTGTGCATGTGTGGATGTCAGTGTGCGTGCTTGAATGTCAGCGTGCGTGCGTGGATGCCAGCGCGCGTGGATGTCAGCATGCAAGGATGTCAGCGTGCGTGGATGTGCGTGCGTGGATGTGCGCATGTATGGATGTCAGTGTGCGTGCGTGGACGTCAGCGTGCTTGAATGTCAGCGTGCGTGCGTGGATGTGTGTGTGGATGTGCGTGGATGTGGATGTGCGTGCGTGGATGTCAGCGTGCGTGCGTGGATGTGTGCGTGCGTGGATGTGTGCATGGATGTGGATGTGAGTGCGTGGATGTGGATGCGTGGTTGTGTGCGTGCGTGGATGATGGGTGCATAGGTGGATGGATGGGTGCAACAAGGGATCAGGTGTCCTCTTGTTGTAGTCTCTGGGATCATAGTCATGGTGCACTGTATGACAGGTCATTGTCATACAGTGCACCATAACTCTGACCCCAGAGACTGTAGGAAGAGGACACTTCATCCCTTGCTGCAGTCTCTGGATTGACCAGAAGCGATCGAGCGTCGTGGGACCTTCGTTGTGGACTACGTCGGAGGCGATCGAGCGTTGTGGGACCTTCGTTGTGGACTACGTCGGATCTTTATAATAAAGATGGAGTCCGAATTTTGTTTGTGTTATTTTTTTCAAATAAAAAAGATTTTTCTCTGTGTGTATTTTCTGACTATTTACCAGAGATTCCTAATGGCGGGTCTAACATTGGCCCTATATTATGAATCTCGAGCTTAGTGCCAGCTGCCAATAAAAAGCTGGCATTAACCCCTTTATTACCCAGTTTGCCACCGGCACCAGGGCAACTGGAAGAGCATGGGTACAGCGCCAGAAAATGGCACTTCAATGAATGCGCCATTTTCTGGGGTGGCTGCGGGCTGCAATTCGCAGCATGGGGGGCCCAGAACGCTTGGGCCTCTCCATGCTGCGGATTCCAGCCCCCAGCTGCCTAGTTGTACCTGGCTGGACCAAAAATATGGCGGGGCCCCATGTCATTTTTTTTTCTAGAATTAGTTCTAGAAGAAAAAAAAAGGGCTTTGCTGTATTTTTGGTGGCTAGCCAGGTAGAACGAGGCAGCTGGGGGTTGGTGGCAGTCTGTAGCTGCCAAGTTGTACCTGGCTGGACCAAAAATATGGCGGAGCCCCACGCCATTTTTTTTTCTAGAATTAGTCCTAGAAAAAATAAATAAAAATGGACTTTGCTGTATTTTTGGTTGCCAGCCAGGTACAATGAGGCAGCTGGGGGTTGCTGGCAGTCCGTAGCTGCCAAGTTGTACCTGGCTGGACCAAAAATATGGCGGAGCCCTACGCCATTCATTTTCTGGAATTAGTCCTAGAAAAAAAATTAAAATGGGCTTCGCTGTATTTAGATGCATAGTGAACACTTTGAACCCCCAGGTGCTTCACAAATTGATCCGTAATAATGAAAAAAGAAAATGTGTATGAAAACAAATGTACTTTTTCTTCTTACGGATCAATTTGTGAAGCACCTGGGGGTTCAAAGTGCTCACTATGCATCTAGATGCATTCCTTGGGGGGGTCTAGTTTCCAAAATGGGGTCACTTGTGGGGGAGCTCCAATGTTTAGGCACACAGGGGCTCTCCATACATGACATGGTGTCCGCTAATGATTCCAATAGTTAGCAGACACCATGTCGCGTATGGAGAGCCCCTGTGTGCCTAAACATTGGAGCTCCCCCACAAGTGACCCCATTTTGGAAACTAGACCTCCCAGGGAACGTATCTAGATGGGTTGTGAACATTTTGAACCCCAAGGTGCTTCACAAATTCATCTGTAAAATTGAATAAGTACTTTTTTTTTCCATAAAAATTTTCTTTTTCATTTTCACAGATTAATTAGTGAAGCACTGGGGCATTCAAAATGCTCACCACCCACCTAGATAAGTTCCCTGGGGGGTCTACTTTCCAAAATGGGGTCACTTGTGGGGGAGCTCCAATGTTTAGGCACACAGGGGCTCTCCAAACGCGACATGGTGTCCGCTAACAATTGAAGCTAATTTTTCAGTCAAATTGTTAGCGGACACCATGTCGCGTTTGGAAAGCCCCTGTGTGCCTAAACATTGGAGCTCCCTCACAAGTGACCCCATTTTGGAAACTAGACCCCCAGGGAACTTATCTAGATAGGTGGTGAGCATTTTGAACCCCAGGTGCTTCAAAAATTCATCCGTAAAAATGAAAAAGTACTTTTATTTCCATAAAAATTTTCTTTCTTCATTTTTACAGATTAATTTGTGAAGCACTGGGGTGTTCAAAATGTTCACCACCCATCTAGATAAGTTCCCTGGGGGGTCTAGTTTCCAAAATGGGGTCACTTGTGGGGGAGCTCCAATGTTTAGGCACACAGGGGCTCTCCAAATGCAACATGGTATCCGCTAACAATTTGACTGAAAAATCAGCTCAAATTGTTAGCGGACACCATGTCGCGTTTGGAGAGCCCCTGTGTGCCTACACATTGGAGCTCCCCCATAAGTGACCCCATTTTGGAAACTAGACCCCCCATGGAATTTATCTAGATGGGTGGTGAGCATTTTGAACCCCCAAGTGCTTCACAAATTCATCCGTAAAAATGAAAAAGTACTTTTTTTCTACAAAAATTTTCTTTTAGCCTAAATTTTTTCATTTTCACATGGGGAACAGGATAAAATGAATCCTAAGAATTGTTGGGCAATTTCTCCTGAGTACATCGATATCTCATATGTGGTCATAAACCACTCATTGGGCGCACGGCAGGGCTCAGAAGGGAAGGAGCGCAATTTCACTTTTTGAATGGAAAATTAGCTCCAAAAGTCAAATTGCGCTCCTTTCCTTCTGAGCCCTGCCGTGCGCCCAAAGAGTGGTTTATGACCACATATGAGATATCGATGTACTCAGGAGAAATTGCCCAACAATTTTTAGGATCCATTTTATCCTGTTCCCCATGTGAAAATGAAAAAATTGAGGCTAAAAGAACATTTTTGTTGGAAAAATTAAAATGACCATTTTTTCCTTCCACTTTGCTTTAGTTCCCGTGAAGCACCTGAAGGGTTAATAATCTTCTTGAAGGTAGTTTTGAGTAGCTTGAGGGGTGCAGTTTTTGGAATGGTGTCACTTTTGGGTGTTTTCTGTCATGTACACCCCTCAAAGGGACTTCAAATGTGATGTGGTCACTAAAAAAAATGGCTTTGTAAATTTTGCTGGAAAAATGAAAAATTGCTGATGAACTTTGAACCCTTATAACGTCCGAACAAAAAAATGTTTTCTTTCCAAAATTGTGCTGATGTAAAGTAGACATGTTGGAAATGTTATTTATTAACTATTTTGTGTCACATACCTCTCTGGTTTAGCAGAATAAAAATTCATAATTTGAAAATTGCTAAATTTTCAAACATTTTGCCAAATTTTTAATTTTTTCACAAATAATCGCAAAAATTATCAACCTAAATTTAATACTAATATGAAGCCCAATATGTCACGAAAAAACAATCTCAGAATCGCTAGGATCCGTTGAAGCGTTCCAGAGATATTACCTCATAAAGGGACACTGGTCAGAATTGACAAAAATGGCCTGGTCATTAAGGTCAAAATAGGCCGGGGGGTGAAGGGGTTAATATACTGTACATATCTTAATATACTGTACTACAATAAAAACTTGCTTTAGTAGACCAATGAAAATGTAGTTATTAGCTTTTAAAAGTTAGCTATATTTTAGTCATTGCTAGAACATATCAGGTTACAAACAGGACAGCTAAAAGAAAGGAAATAGAAGAGGTTCAAAAACCTCTATGGTATGTGCCCACTATCCAGAGACACTGTGTCCTTGACCCATCTTCTCTACTTCCGCAGATACTCAAGTGTTCTCCATAGGAGAAAGCAGTGTCTATGCCCATCATCAGCAGACGCTGTGTTCTGGGCACAGCAGATTTTCACTGTGTTCTCCCACTGTGAACACTCGTGTCTCTGCAAGCATAAATTGAAATGCTGTGACTCGGGAAACTGCACTGCTTGTCAGTTTATGCTGTGGAGAAAAGAAGCACAGTGGGTAAAGAAATTCTAAAGAATCCCATTCACGGTGTTTGTATTGTGCAATGCAGTGTTTTGGAGGCAGCAAAAACATGCTTGTTTCTCTGAGATATACCTTCCAAGAGGCCTATAAAGAACTGCCATTATTTGCAATAAGACAGCTAACTATACATTTCTACATAAAAAGCCATGTTGTCTACTAGTTTGATACAGAAATGTTGTAGAAATATAACAAGTATGGCCACATAAATCCATCTGCCTCAGCCCAATCATATATAATCTTTGGCCCTGTAATCAGGGGCACACCTATCATAAGGCACCCTGAGTAGGTTGCCTCAGGCGGCAGTAAGAAAGGGGTGGCATCGGTGGGGGGTCTGACCTGCTGCTAGTGCTGGCCCCCACAGATGCCGCTTCCACTCCTATAGTGTGATTCTTGGCTGCTGCTGTTTGCTGCTCTGCAGATCAGCAAAAAAATGGCGTGCACACTGAGGTATTTCATTGGTGGAGGTGCCAATTGAGGGATTGGGGGACTCCCCCATGCAACATAAAGTAAATAACAATTGCACACTCCTTGTTTGAATGCAAGAAAAAATTCTTTATTTGAAAACAACAAAGCAACCTCGAGATGTCAACGCATTTCGGCCTATTTATGGACATTTTCATGACAGTTGCTACAAATGAAACAGAAATAAAACAATTTAAGTATTTACGAAAAGGTGAAAGTCTATGTGTGACATATACAAAGGGAAATGGAAAAATTGTTCATATTTACAGTGAGATAATGCCATTATGCAAGTGTAACAGTGTCACTTGCTGTATCGATCTTAAGCTGGTCTTAAAATACAAAAAATTAATTTGATGACAGCATAGGAGCTGTGAAGTAGAGGAAACAAGTATACTTAGATGTAGTAAGAGCAGACCATAGTAGTCAGGATGTTAAAGAAAGAAAGAGTTCTAAACATGAATGGATGGAAAGATGCAGAGAAAAAAAGGCAGATACATAGATATAGGTTACCATTCGATAGGTAGTCTCCTCATAGAAAGGCAAATCTTCCCTTTGTTCTAGTCGTTTATTTAAATCTAAAAGAATATTTATAAAAAGTATGTCAGTATCAGTTTATGGGAGAAAGGTCTTGTATATTAGATCTACAATATATATGTACTTTTCCAATATATTTCATAGACTATCCAAGGATAGATGGGAGAGTATGATAGGCCTATAATAAAAGTAATATGGTTAGATTATAGTGGCACTCCACGGTAGGCAGAGGAGCAGGATTTGTGCCTTTAAAGAGGACTTGTCACCCTCCTGATGCATGGCAAACTAAATGCAGCAATGAATGCAGCATGTCTAAAGGTACCGTCACACGCAGCAATATTGCTAGCAATTTCACTGGCAATTTGCTGGTTGCAGTGAAATCATGGACACATTGTTCTATTTTGTTGCCGTGTACAAATGGAACAATGTGTCCATGATTTCACAGCAACCAGCAAATTGCCAGTGAAATTGCTAGGAATATTGCCGCGTGTGACGGTACCTTAAGAGGCTATCTGTGTTGGATCTTATTAAGATATCCTCGCTACTGGGACAGCCCTCCCTGCCTCCTGCTTGTGTGTTTCGCCCCTTCTGTGTGTCTACGGCCACCTTCTCTTCTTCTGGGTCTGTCCTCCTGACATCACACAGAGCAGGAGCAGAAGAGGAGGGCAGACACAGAACAAGAGGAGGCGGCAGACACATAGAGGGGAAGGAACACATGAGGAGAAGGCAGGGAGGGCTGTGCCAGCAGCGAGGACCTCTTAATAAGATCCCACATTTTCAATTACATTATTCATGTGTCAGCATGAGGAAATTGGTAGTAATGTAGCGGTCCTCAAAATGTCCCATAAAGACATTGGAATAAGATGGCGCCACATTACTTCTCATATATTAATAATGAGCTCTGGCACACCAGAAAATGAGAAACGGAGTCACTTAGTGCTGCTGAACAGGCTTTTAATGAAAGTTCATTCTTTTGTTCACAGTTGTTGTAATTGTAAAAGAAACGCTTTTCGGCCAACCAGCCTTCATCAGTTTTACACAACTAAATCAAAAGATACAAAAAACAACATGAATACCAATGTATATCCAAACATAGTATATAAACAAAGTGTATAGGTATATAAGCAGAGACAGCAGTACAACTATTGGCTCCAACCGCGATATCAAAAAATGACAAATTACCATGTATTATTGTATTAACAAAACATACAGTTCGGCATGAGCAACATATAATATGGTTTAACATACCTATGAGCAAACAATAGAGTAGTATAAGATCCAAAGGAGTTGTCACAAATTGAAAAGGATTACTTGCACAGCAATTGATGCATATACAGTCCTATATAAGCGATACAAAATCATAAGACCTGAGATATACATATATATATTGAGGAATATAAGTAAAGAATATATGTCAGGAAGATCTGGAGAAAAGGACAAAAATGAAGGATATACCTGTAACAATCAGACTCACTCTGTCAGTTGAAGGTTGAACCATTAATAAAGCTACCCATTAGCACAAAAGCAGCAAGATGAGAAAAATGCCCCTTTTTTTTCCCACAATATGTCTATGACACAAAAGAAAAATAATAATGAATTAATGTAAAAATACATTAGGATAATTTGATGTAAAAATGGAAACAAAAGGACTTATATTACCTCAAAGGGACTCTAATATTGCATACACGACTCACAGCTGATTAATGTGCCTAGGAATAATGTAATTACAATCAGGCACTATGCTGAAAAGTGCAGCCATAGCCAGTGGAGAGAAATGATGCTATATAATGGTAAGTATAATGTAAGTTCTCCAGGATGCTAAGAAAGAGATAAAAGTCACCACTTAAGTGTAGAGATGAGCTTCAGAGAAATGGTGCCACCTACCCAGTGTGCAGAAGGAACTCAAACTTACGTGTCCGCCGTGGGGGGCTGTGGAAATGCTGTGAGCGGTGATCGAGCGTCTCACCGCGCTATTTATCGTATGGCCGGATGTGACGCGACTTCCTGCTTCCGGCCTTTGGAACGCAGGAAGTCAGACTAATGGGTGGAATGCACGGCGCGCATGCGCAAATCAAATGAACAACGTGAGAACGCCAGAAATGATAAAAAGGATACTAGGAGGCAGAATTTCTTCAGAGGAGTTGAAAATAGAGGAAACCAAAGGTCAGGCAGGCTGTGAAGGATAAAGGGAACATAAAATGAGTAACAAAAGGTACTTTGAAAAGAATTAAGAAATCAAGCAGGTTATAATAGTAATAAAGTATCTGAGCATACTGGAGACCACAATTCAAGAACTGGTAATAGTACATGATAAAAATCCTCATCAACCCTAAGACTATAATTTGGATTATATCAACTGATAGAGAAAAGGTCTGAGTTAAGACAATATATAGAGATAGGAAAAATGATAGTAATACCTAATTGTTACAAAAACACCTCATATTCTCGATTTAACCCCTTTGGCTCCAGTGTTTGGAGTTTAAATATCCAGAATGCCTCCCTTTCTTTGAGGCGTTTTATACGGTCTCCTCCCCTTCTAGAAAGGGGATCATGTTCTAGAATGTGATACCGCAGCTGGGCAATAGAGTGGCCCATTGTAATAAAATGGAACGGAATTGTTAATAGCATGTTCTTACATCTAATGGTAGATACTAGTGTAGAGATTATTTACATTTAATGTCACAAGAATGCAATGGGAAGGAATTCTCCCAATGGCATGCAACTTTGATAGAAAGTCTGCAGTGTCCCTGATGTAGGATAGAATCTGAGGCATGAGAGGAGCAATGATTTTATCGATAATAATAGCCAATGGTGGCAAGAGAGAGCTGGTTAGTGCAACTATCGGACGGCCAGGAGGGTTATAGAGATCTTTATAGATCTTTGGCAAAATAGAAAATACAGGTATAGAAGGGTGTGAGGGCTGAAGAAAGCTAGCCACCTTTGTGCCAACCACTGCATGGGAGATGTAGTGATCAACTCTCTCCTTTATGAGGGCTTTAATGGTTCTAGATGGGTCACGTGGGAGAGGTAAATAAGTAGAAGTATCTTGCAACTGAATACAAATTTCTGCAATATATTTTTCGTGATCCATAACAGCTATGGCCCCTCCCTTGTCATCCGGCTTGATTATAATCTTGCAATTTTGTTTTAACTGTACAAGTGCCTGTGTTTCATGTTTGGAAAGATTATATCTAATTTTTAAGTCACCCCTCTCCATGTGAACCCTCATCTGCTCTACTTCAGTCACTACAAGAGAGGAGAAAGTTTCAAATGCATGGTAATTCCTGGGTGGACAAAAGGAGCTCGGGATATGGAGATTTAAGTTGTGTAAACAGAAAGTCGGGTCTGAGGGAGAGGAAGCGGAGGGTCACAGGTAGTGTTAATTTCCTTATCTTTATCAAAGTGCACCCTCAACCTTAATTTACGAAAAAAACGACATAGATTTTCATCAAGATTGAAAGCATTAAATTTAGGTGAGGGGCTTAAAGTTAACCCATTCTATAATAGTTGTAAATCAATAGGAGATAGGATGCATGATGAAATGTTAAACACTATATTTTCCATACCTGGGAGCGATGTTGCATGGAATGACATCCACTACCTTGGCCTCTTCCCCCTCCTCCTCTTATGAACCTCCTTGGAGGGCCTAAAAAACGCCCTTGGTGTAAATAAGCATAATCAATGCTATCAAGACTACTACCGAAACCGTAAGGATCATAATGAGGGGGATACCAGGGATTAGGGCACCCAGGCTGAATTATTAGACTTTTTTTGCTCACATTAACCAACTGACACCTGGTCTTACCTTTACCATGCATTCTGATTCTAGACAGATTAATTAGTTGAAATTTCCCAAGATGGTCGCATTGAAACTGATTTGTATCGTAAACCAATAGATAAGAACAGTCTTCTCTTATTTAGTAGCTGTCACCCTAGACACACTAAACGGGCTATCCCTCCCTCCCAGCATGTTCATATAGACAAGATTGTCTCTAACCCCGCTTTAAAGCAAGAGCGACATGAGGAAATAACCTCTAGATTCCAAAGCAGGGGCTATCCTCCTCATTTAGCTATCCGCCGGGCTCAAACTGAGGTTCCACAGAGAACAAGTACACCCAGGGACACTTTTGTGTACTTATACCACCACTTTAATAATATCATTAAGGGTATCATCAACATACACTGGCACATTTTGGGTGACTCCTTAGCTAACAATACAAGAGTTTAAACATCAACCTCGCTGGTACTACAAGAGGGCACACAATTTACATGATCACATAGAACCAACATCAGCACGGACTAACATCATTAAATCTAGACAAACGTTCTTATCAATACCTAGAAAAGGTAACTTTCCATGTCGCTGTTGCCTACAATGTTCCAATTTAGTTAGGGGCAACAACTTTTTCTCATCTCAGAACTGGAAAAATGTATTTATTAATGACTATTTGACGTGTGAATCTTCATATGTGGTGTACCTCATAAAGTGCCCGTGCGGTCTCGGATATGTTGGGGAGACTACCCAACATGTCCAAGACTGTATATGCAAACACAAATCAACTATATGTTGTAAGAATATGCTTTACCCATTCCGCACCACTTTGTAACTAGGGGACGCCCTGTGGCACAACTTAGGTATTACATTTTAGAGCATGTGCCTCCTTTAAGGCGAGGTGGGGACAGAATTAATCGTCTCAAAGAGAGGGAAGCCTATTGGATCCACTAATCTCTCTATAGTTTATATTTTTAAATTGCTCACCATGTTCCTTTCTCTAAATAGTTCTTTTCCTCGCATGGGTAATTCAAGTTGTCTCTTGTCTGCAGTATTGAACATCTGATGTTATTTTACATGTTCTCTTATGGGATCCATTATATCCAGTACCACCTGTCAAGCACAAAGTGGTTATTTTGCACCCTTAATGCATCTAACTTATTTGTCCAAATGTTGCCTCATATTATATTTGATATTGTATAATTTCCCTTTTCTCCCCTTTCTTTTATATCCCCTGAGTGTTTTACCCTAATTTATGCTCCCTCCATCGCCCTCATTTCATTATATCCTTTGCTTGACTTCTAAATCGCGTAATCTGCCGTTTTGCGACTGCGCATGTGTAGCTTGCAGTTCACGGCACAACTTCCTGCATTCCAGATACCGGAAACAGGAAGTCGCATCACATCCGGCCCGCATATAAACCACGACGATGCTGATAAATGCCGCTCACAGCCACACACAGCCCCTCACGGCGGGACCAGTAAGTAAATAACTATGGCGGTTTAAGTTCACATCTTCTGGGCAAGGGATTTTGTTCCCTTCTTATTTATGCTCATTTTTCCTATAGGTTCATAATTAGCCCACTGGTAAGCCTGTAATGCAGGGAAATGCCAATTATACATATACTAGATGGTGGCCCGATTCTAAAGAATCGGGTAGTCTATAATCTATATATAGTTTATTTAGTAATAGGGGAGTGCTGTGAAATTAATTGTGTGTATACAGGCGGCTCAGTGGTTAGCAGAGTATACAGTGGCTCAGTGGTTAGCAGTGAGTGCGGTGGCTCAGTGGTTAGCAGTGAGTGCGGTGGCTCAGTGGTTAGCAGTGAGTGGGGTGGCTCAGTGGTTAGCAGTGAGTGGGGTGGCTCAGTGGGAAGCAGTGAGTGGGGTGGCTCAGTGGTCAGCAGTGAGTGCGGTGGCTCAGTGGTCAGCAGTGAGTGCGGTGGCTCAGTGGTCAGCAGTGAGTGCGGTGGCTCAGTGGTCAGCAGTGAGTGCGGTGGCTCAGTGGTCAGCAGTGAGTGCGGTGGCTCAGTGGTCAGCAGTGAGTGCGGTGGCTCAGTGGTCAGCAGTGAGTCCGGTGGCTCAGTGGTCAGCAGTGAGTCCGGTGGCTCAGTGGTTAGTAGTGAGTGCGGTGGCTCAGTGGTCAGCAGTGAGTGCGGTGGCTCAGTGGTCAGCAGTGAGTGCAGCACAGGCTGGAGGGGCAGAGGCTGGAGGGGGCAGAGGAGAGCGGAGGCAGAGGACGGAGGAGGCAGAGGAGAGCGGAGGCTAGGGGAGAGCGGAGGCTAGGGGAGAGCGGAGGCAGGGGAGAGCGGAGGCAGGGGAGAGCGGAGGCAGGGGAGAGCGGAGGCAGGGGAGAGCGGAGGCAGGGGAGAGCGGAGGCAGGGGAGAGCGGAGGCAGGGGAGAGCGGAGGCAGAGGAGAGCGGAGGCAGAGGAGAGCGGAGGCTGGAGGGCAGGGGAGAGCGGAGGCAGGGGAGAGCGGAGGCAGGGGAGAGCGGAGGCAGGGGAGAGCGGAGGCAGGGGAGAGCGGAGGCAGGGGAGAGCGGAGGCAGGGGAGAGCGGAGGCAGGGGGAGAGCGGAGGCAGGGGAGAGCGGAGGCAGAGGAGAGCGGAGGCAGAGGAGAGCGGAGGCAGAGGAGAGCGGAGGCAGAGGAGAGCGGAGGCAGAGAGAGCGGAGGCAGAGGAGAGCGGAGGCAGAGGAGAGCGGAGGCAGAGGAGAGCGGAGGCGAGCGGAGGCTGGAGAAGAGTGGAGGCAGAGGAGAGCGGAAGCTGGAGGGCAGAGGAGAGCGGAGGCTGGAAAAGAGCGGAGGCAGGGAGACGGAGGCAGGGAGAGCAGAGGCAGGGGAGAGCAGAGGCAGGGGGGAGAGCAGAGGCAGGGGAGAGCAGAGGCAGGGGAGAGCAGAGCAGGGAGAGCAGAGGCAGGGGAGAGCGGAGGCAGAGAACGGAGGCTGGGGGGGCACAGGAGAGCGGAGGCTGGGGGGGCACAGGAGAGGGGAGGCTGGGGGGCACAGGAGAGGGGAGGTGGGGGGCACAGGAGAGGGGAGGTGGGGGGGCACAGGAAAGGGGGGGCTGGGGGCACAGGAAAGGGGAGGCTGGGGGCACAGGAGAGGGGAGGCTGGGGGGCACAGGAGAGGGGAGGCTGGGGGGCCACAGGAGAGGGGAGGCTGGGGGGCACAGGAGAGGGGAGGCTGGGGGCCACAGGAGAGGGGAGGCTGGGGGGCCACAGGAGAGGGGAGGATGGGGGGGCACAGGAGAGGGGAGGCTGGGGCACAGAAGAGGGGAGGATGGGGGGCAGAGGAGAGGGGAGGCTGGGGGCACAGGAAAGGGGAGGCTGGGGGGCACAGGAGAGGGAGGCAGGGGAGAGCAGAGGCAGGGGAGAGCAGAGGCAGGGGAGAGCAGAGGCAGGGGAGAGCGGAGGCAGGGGAGAGCGGAGGCAGGGGAGAGCGGAGGCAGGGGAGAGCAGAGGAGAGCGGAGGCTGGGGGGGGCACAGGAGAGCGGAGGCTGGGGGGGGCACAGGAGAGGGGAGGCTGGGGGCACAGAAAGGGGAGGCTGGGGGGCACAGGAGAGGGGAGGCTGGGGCACAGGAGAGGGAGGCTGGGGGGACACAGGAGAGGGGAGGCTGGGGGGGCACAGGAGAGGGGAGGCTGGGGGCACAGAAGAGGGAGCGGAGGCAGAGGAGAGGAGGCTGGGGCACAGGAAGGAGGCTGGGGGCACAGGAGAGGGAGGCTGGAGGGGCAGGGGAGGGGCAGGGAGGAGGCAGGGAGAGCGGAGGCAGGGGAGAGCGGAGGCAGGGGAGAGCGGAGGCAGGGAGAGCGAGCAGGAGACGGCAGGGGAGAGCGGAGGCAGGGGAGAGCGGAGGCAGGGGAGAGCGGAGGCAGGGGAGAGCGGAGGCAGAGGAGAGCGGAGGCAGAGGAGAGCGGAGGCAGAGGAGAGCGGAGGCAGAGGAGAGCGGAGGCAAGAGAGAGCGAGCGGAGGCAGAGGAGAGCGGAGGCTGGAGAAGAGCGGAGGCAGAGGAGACGGAGCTGGAGAGCGGAGCAGGGGAGCAGGCAGGGAGAGCATGGCAGGGAGAGAGCAGGCAGGAGAGCAGAGGCAGGGAGAGCGAGAGGCTGGGAAGAGAGGGAGAGCAGGCAGGGGAGAGCAGAGGCAGGGGAGAGCAGAGGCAGGGGAGAGCAGAGGCAGGGGAGAGCAGAGGCAGGGGAGAGCAGAGGCAGGGAGAGCAGAGGCAGGGAGAGCAGAGGCAGGGGAGAGCGGAGGCAGAGACGGAGGCAGGGGGGGCACAGGAGAGCGGAGGCTGGGGGGGCACAGGAGAGGGGAGGCTGGGGGGCACAGGAGAGGGGAGGCTGGGGGGGCACAGGAGAGGGGAGGCTGGGGGGGCACAGGAAGAGGGGAGGCTGGGGGCACAGGAGAGGGGAGGCTGGGGGGGCACAGGAGAGGGGAGGCTGGGGGGCACAGGAGAGGGGAGGCTGGGGGGCACAGGAGAGGGGAGGCTGGGGGGCACAGGAGAGGGGAGGCTGGGGGCACAGAGAGGGGAGGCTGGGGGGCACAGGAGAGGGGAGGTGGGGGCACAGGAGAGGGGAGGCTGGGGGCACAGAAGAGGGGAGGTGGGGGGCAAGGAGAGGGGAGGCTGGGGGCACAGGAAAGGGGAGGCTGGGGGGGCACAGGAGAGGGGAGGCTGGGGAGAGAGGAGGCGAGGGCAGGGAGAGGAGGCAGGGAGAGCAGAGGCAGGGGAGAGCAGAGGCAGGGGAGAGCGGAGGCAGGGGAGCAGCGGAGGCAGGGCAGGGGAGAGCGTAGGCAGGGGGAGGAGCAGAGGAGAGCGGAGGCTGGGGGGGGGCACAGGAGAGGCGGAGGCTGGGGGGGGCACAGGAGAGGGGAGGCTGGGGGGCACATGGAAAGGGGAGGCTGGGGGGCACAGGAGAGGGGAGGCTGGGGGCACAGGAGAGGGGAGGCTGGGGGGCACAGGAGAGGGGAGGCTGGGGGGGCACAGAGAGGGGAGGCTGGGGGGCACAGAAGAGGGGAGGCTGGGGGGGCAGGAGAGGGAGGCGGGTGGGGGCACAGGAAAGGGGAGGCTGGGGGGCACAGGAGAGGGGAGGCAGGGGGAGCAGGGGAGCAGGCAGGGGAGAGTGGAGGGAGGGAGGAGGGGGGCAAGGAGAGGGAGGCTGGGGGAGCACGAGGCAGGGGAGGCGGAGGCAGAAGAGGAGGCTGGGACAGGAGGGGAGAGCGGGGGCACAGGGAGAGGGAGGCGGGGCACAGGAGAAGGAAGGCGGGGCACGAGAGGGGAGGCGGGGGAGCGAGGCAGGGGAGGCGGGAGGCAGAGGAGAGCGGAGGCAGGAGGACGAGGGAAAGGCAGGAGGAGAGCGGAGGCCAGAGGAGAGCGGAGGCTGGAGGGCACAGGAGAGCGGAGGCTGGAGAAGAGGGAGGCAGAGGAGAGGGAGGCTGGGGGCAGAAGAGGGAGGCAGGGGAGAGAGAGGCAGGGGAGAGCAGAGGCATGGGAAGGCGAGGCAGGGGAGAGCGAGGCAGAGGAGAGCAGAGGCAGGGGGGAGCATGAGGAAGGGGAGAGCAGAGGGCAGGGAGAGAGCGAGGCAGGGGGGAGCAGAGGCAGGGGAGGCAGAGGAGGGCAGAGCAGAGGAGGGAGAGCAGGGCAAGGAGAGCAGAGGCAAGGGAGGGGGCAGGGAGAGGGGAGGCAGGGGAGGCGCAGGCAGGGGAGAGCTGGAGGCGAGGAGAGGGAGGCTGGGGGGCACAGAGAGAGGGGAGGCTGGGGGGCACAGGAGAGGGGAGGCTGGGGGGCACAGGAGAGGGAGGCTGGGGGCACAGGAGAGGGGAGGCTGGGGGCACAGGAGAGGGGAGGCTGGGGGGCACAGGAGAGGGGAGGCTGGGGGGGCACAGGAGAGGGGAGGCTGAGGGGGGCACAGGAGAGGGGAGGCTGGGGGGGCACAGGAGAGGGGAGGCTGGGGGGCACAGGAGAGGGGAGGCTGGGGGGCAGAACACTCACCGGGCTGTCGGCGGGGCTGTGTGCGGGGCCGGTGGTGGAATGGTGGTCCCTGATGGAGGAGAAGAGTGGGCGGTGCCGGCGGAGGCCGCACACCGGAGTGTGGGCCGGGCCGGTTCCCGGATGTGGGTGGGAGGAGACGGCTCTGTGTGGGGGGGCGGTGGCGGGATAGAGGCGAGTGGTGGCGCTTTAGCGAGCCGCTATGCAGGTTTGACAGCGGCTCACCGCTCGTGGGTCTGGAACTTCCGGTTTCGGTCTGGGCATAGGCCATCACGGAAGTTGGCCAGATTCCACCAGAAGTGGCCTTCGGGTTTTATATATAAGATGTTTTCATCACCGGCACTTCCATAGCTATGAGCCATAGCATGGAATAGTGTGGTTGTCTCATTGAAGTAATTCATTTATTCCCTATTACATTTTCCTCATGTAAGTTGCTGCTGTAATGCTATCCTTTGTCCATTCTTTTTACAGATTGATATTGTAGAAACACTATTTAACAATTGCCCACACTAGGAAGGTGCTAACAGTTTTTCTGACAATTAACTGATGTTCTCTAGGCAGACATAGTGATAGCTATTTTTTCAAGGTAAAATAAGACTTTTTTTGGCCGGGTTACCCTGTCTATTTCTATGAGCCTTTGCTTATACACTTAGATCATAAACCTGTTTTACTGATTCATTTTTTCTATCTTCTTGTTACCAGACGTATCGGTCTATGCCCATATCTTATTTACACTGACTAACCAGTCAGATATTGATGATTATAGTCAAGGTATTTTCTTTTCTGGCTGTATATAATTTTTTGTCCTGTTTTTTCATCTGGACAGATATGTCTATTGTTGGGTTTTTAAATGTGTTCTGTTTTCCTCCTATTTCTTATGTGAATATTGCTATAAGTGCTTCTGTAATTATACACCTTTTTATTGTTTAAATGATATGACATTGTACAATGGATATGTATACTAATTTGTTTCTTTTCTGTATTTTATTAATTTATTCAGTCATACTCACTTTAACTAGACAAGTCACCAACTCATTTGCGGTACCAGCTCTTTTCAACAACAAGGTTTTTCAACAACAAGGTGTGGGAAAATGGGCTCAAACTGGGCCATTTTCAATAATCCAGCACATCAGCAAAGGCTATCTGTGCTTGTAACAATGCCAAGGAGATGGCACATGCCTCTCCAGTGAAAATGCAGACAGACTGGCTCTGTTTAAATTCAACGACTGGATTTCTCCATAGTTTGTAATCGAATCCCTCCAGATGAAAGCAACTCAAACTCAAAACTCAACAAAAATGTTCATTTTTCAAACTGATCTTAACTAGAGATGACCAAACCTTTTAAAGTACTTATGTGGTTTGCCGAACGCCCACTATATTGTCAAAAAGGTCACTGAAATACTGAACCCCATTCAAATCAATGGGGTCACGATAGTGGTATAGAGAAGCGGAACGTTGATCAGGAATAGGGAGATGAGCAACAGGTGTAGGCATGGTGCTCAGACAGCCTAGCTAAATTCACAAAACACACAACAAAGACACCACAAGAAAATTCTCCCCATTTCAAAAAATCATGCCCAGATGCACCAAAGTGGCCACACTAGGTAGTTGGAACGCCTAAAAACAAAACTGTGTAAGGCTGGTTTCACACTGCAGTTTTTTCCCTGATCAGGTTCTATCAGGTTGGTGTGCCAAAACCAGGAGAGGAACCAGGAGAGGAACTTTCAGAGAAAAACTATAATTGAAAGATTGACACCTGTTCTAGGTTTTGGAGACACTCCTGGGTTTGACACACAAACCTGATCGAACCTGATCAGGGAAAAAACTGCAGTGTGAAACCAGCCTAAGAATGCAAAACCACTTGCAGTTTCCCTGTTGTTACCTCCTTCCCAATATGTTGTCCAGGAAGCAGGCACTGATACCTCCTGCACACAACCTGCAGCTGCACATGCAAAACAAACATTTAGCATTAGACAGTGGATGTATATCATATATACTTCTGGTGTCAAGCAAACTGTGACCCCCAAAATGACTGGGAGCACAAGAACCAGTACTTTTTAAAGGACATTAGCAAATGAAACAGCAGTATTATACAGTATACAATGTGTGCTGAAAATACGGTATAGCTCTAAAAGAGTTATTGAACTTATTGGTCTAATATGCAGGACCTGGAATGCTATTCCTGCTCCAAAAAATGTCCTTACACTATTCTCAGCTACTAGAAACTGTATTTGACAGAATTTCAATAGCTCACTAGAACCCTCATAATATTTTGGACTTCTTAGCACAGGCCAAGAAAAATGTGAACTCAAAACTGACAGGAGAAAGAATGAATAGTGCGTGCTAACTGGCAAAAAACAAAAACATAGTAGGAGTACTGCTTAGGATTTTACAAGCACTATAGGACTGTATTAATTGGTGAGCTTTTAGTGGCACAAGCCAATCTAAATGTCAACCCAAAAACAGCGGGGAACAAGGGCCGATGCGTGCTTTGTACCAGGCAGCACTAAATGCTTGTATTACTGCTTTGGATTTGGCTAGGGCAGTAGCACCGTATTAACGTGGCTGATTTGGACAGAACAAGCCAGGTTATGACACCCCAAAATAGCGGGGAAAAAGGGCCAGTGTGTACTTTGTACGAGGCAGCACTAAATGCTTGTGTTACTGCTTTGGATTTGGCCATGGCACTAGTACAGTATTAACGTGGCTGATGTGGACAGCACAAGTCAGGCTGTGACCTTAAAAGCATTGGGGAAATGGGACCAGTGCTTTTAAACAAAAGGCAGCACAAATGCTACTACACTGTTTGCAGGAAAAAAAGAGATTTGCCTCTGACAAGAGCTGTTTTAATATGAACCCTGGAAGAAGAGTTTAACCTTATCCACAATCTCTCCCTCTCTGTACTGTGAGCTTGTTCAGTGGTTTGAGCTCTGAAAAGAACTATTGTATTCTGGTTCTATGGAGCTAGTGACAGGCTCAAGAATCACTCCCTCCCTATAATGACCTAGTATACACTGTAGGTAGCTCTGAAAAGGACTTTTGTGTTATAAAAAGACCTAAACACACTCCCTAGCTGCTGCTCAATCTCTCCCTATGCTTCTCCAACGCTGGCTCCAGATACAATGTGTGCAAAATTGTCTCAGCAGGGCTCTTTAAGAGACCCTATGATGCTGGGCATTCACAGTAATCCCACAACCGAAATGGCTGCAGCCATTATGTGATTGGATAAGAAGCTAATACCGTACTATCCATTCAAGTAGCGAATAGTAATGATTACACTCGTTCATCACTAATATAGATCCCTTTAAAGTAAATCATGTTTCCAACACAATATAGACGAGACCTCAACCTAGGCTTTCAGTCTTATTGAATAAAAAGTACCAAGAGACCTTTTCTTCCTACAACTAATTTTTTTTTCTTACAAACTTAATGAAAAATTATTAAAAACCTTGCAATTATATGACTGAGTAAAGTAGAATGTCTGGAAAAAATCTACATTATCACTGGGATAAGATGCCATGTTTTTTCCTTGTTGGGTGACATACATAAAATGGAATCTGTCAACAGGATTTTGCTACTTATTCTGAGAGCAGCATGATATAAGGCACAAGAGCCTGATTTGCAGGGATAAATGTTAAAAGACTAGAAGAAGACAGAAGCGCACCATAAGGTCTTTTCACATGATATCAAAATCACAATGATGGTAAGTGCTGCTCACCTTGTGTAGTTGTGATGGATAAGCATTAAAGGCTACTGGAGATCCCTGCGTGCTGAACCAATAAACATGTGGACATGGAATAGGACTTCCTACATTGCTAAAAGAATACAGATCTCCAAATTATAAATTGAATCCTTTATTAAGCTAATGCTTTTGTAGCATCCTACTTCCTGCTAGTCAGGGGTATGAGTGGGGCTACATAAAGTCTAGGAGACTTATCGCTGCTACATCTACATCAGGCAGACAAAGAAGCCCAGTAAGTGATACATGGATGAAATGAGGCTTTCTTGACCTAGTTTATGCCGCTTTCAGATTATATAGCAAAAACTTGCTTACAAATCACGTACAAGTTCTGACTAAACAAGCATGCTTTTTCTTTAAATGAGGAAAATGGCCAATAACTACTGCAGTAGACATAGAAGGGGTTGAATTTGAACGTGTTCAATCTTCATGCTATGGGAACAGTCTGCAAGTCTCCAAAAACATCAGCTAGCCAACAAAATCCTTTTTGTAAAAAGAAAAAAAACTGTGTACATTTTGTGTTACCTCATAATAACATGATAATAACCTACAATCTGATCCCAAACCGATGAGTATTGGATACCGAATATATCACGTACATAGCAGACACTTAACCCCCTTATGATACAAGAAGAAAAGTCACCGCAGCAAATCCAATGCTACAGTAGAAAATTTATTAAATTGAGAAATTCACAAAATTTACAAATTTTACACTCAATAATCACCCTAGTGAGAGAGGAAAACTGGACTGTGGTAAACCACAGAGGAGGGACATAACATAGCCACTAAATAAGAGGAGGCACTCCGCCAAAGCTCCAAATTAATGCTGCTTTAAACCCCATAATAGGGTATAATCTACCACCAACCACATAGTCCAAGTGCACTACTAGTCAATACATTACTTGTCAAGTGCTAATTCTAAGCAATTTCATTTATTTACCTTGAGACATAATGTGGTAGGGATAAGAGCAGACGGCCGTGACCCCTCCAACCTCAACATGTGTTTCCCTGCCTGAGGCAGCTTCTTCAGGAGGCGTGGCTTTAAAGTGGTGAATGCCCCTTAGGGCCCTTTCACATCAGCGTTTTTTGAAATTTGCGGCAGATGCGGTGAAAAAACCGCATCTGCCGCAATTGCCGCATAACCGATGCACTTGCGGCGCGGTTGCGGTAATCCCCATAGAAAGTATAGGGGGACTTGCGGCAGGTGCGGCAAGTGCGGTTTTGCACTTGCGGCAGGTGCGCCAGCGAAAAAAAACGCACTTGCCGCACCTGCCGCAAGTCCCCCTATACTTTCTATGGGGATTACCGCAACCGCGCCGCAAGTGCATCGGTTATGCGGCAATTGCGGCAGATGCGTTTTTTTCACAGCATCTGCCGCAAATTTCAAAAAACGCTGATGTGAAAGGGCCCTTATATAGAGCCTGCCAGTCTCCAAAAACATCAGCTGGCCAACAAAATCCTTTTTGTAAAAAAAGAAAAAAAACAGTGTACGTTTTGTGTTACCTCATAAATAACATGGTTTACACTAACTAGCAAAAGGGCAACAATGTTTTGAAATTTTGACTTTCAAGCTCTATATCTCACCATCATGATACTATTTTTCTCCTGGTGTTTGAAAAAGTTTCTTCCTGTATACTACAAATTACAATCTGTACTCACATTTGCTAAGAGATGAGTGTGTTATTAGGCTAATTCCCAAGAATATGAAATTAAGTCTTTCCATCCGTCCATTGAAGAGGTGGATGTCCAGGCAAAATCGGCTCATCATAAGTGTGGAGACTCGGGGGTCAGTGGGTGCTCTCGTCCGCTGGCCCTGCCACCTTTAGCAAGGCAATGTGGACCACGGCTCATCCCCAAACTGAACGCCCGAGCTCCTTAACCGTGGGCGGAACACTACTCAGACAACACAGGCTGAGGGAACCACAATAGTAAGACTTTATTGGATCCCCAACAGTTATCAGCATATCTACTATAAAATTGTCTAAGGTGTGTGTCTGAAGCCGAAATCACGCGCCAGACACAGGCCGCTCTATGAGCGCAGACTATGCGCGTGAATTCAAAGTTCGAATTTCGCAGCAAATTGCAGCCTGGCGATAGTGGCGCGTCAGCGCCGCTGTCGCCGGGATACACAGGTCCGGCCGACGGTGGCCGCAGCGCACGCGAGCCAGCCGGGATACTTCTGATTGGTCGCCGCTCATGCTCCCGCTCATATAATGTGCATAACCGCTCTCCATCACCATGGTGCTGAAACCGCACCATGGTGATGGGCTGGGGGAGTGGCGCATATTATATGGTCCTGCGCCCCCCTGTGATGGCACATGCCCCCCCTATGTTAGATATGGCCCCCATGCTGCTGCCATAGTAAAATAATAAACTCTATACTTACCTCCTGGCTCCTCCTCCAGCGCTGATCTCCCGGTGTCTCTCCGGTCTCCTTGCTGCTGCTATCGCACGCATAGCTGATGTCACTCTCTGCTGTGCCGATCACATGACCGCACAGAACCAGGAAGTGGAGGAGCTCTGCTGCATCATCTCTGGAAGACCGGGAGATCAGCGCTGGAGGAGGGAAGAATAGAGCAGCATGCGGGCCATATCTAACAAAGGGGGGCATGTGCCACACATAGGGGACGTGTGCCACGCTTAGCGGACGTGTGCCACACATAGGGGACGTGTGCCACGCATAATGGACGTGTGCCACGCATAGGGGACGTGTGCCACGCATAGGGGATGTGTGCTACGCATAGGGGATGTCTGCCACGCATAGGGGACGTGTGCCACGCATAGGGGACGTGTGCCATGCATAATGGAAGTCCCACCAGCGGCGGCTACCAACAGCACCCCCACCTCCCTGCGGCCGCCAACAGCAACCCCATCCCACCCACCCGCAGCTGCCGACAGCAACCTCACCCCACCCACCAGTGGCCACCGACAGCAATCCCCCCCGTTCCTCACCTACGGCCGCTAACAGAAACCCCCCGGTCCTCACTTAAGCTCAGGCGGCAGAGAGCCTTTCTGCACCCCTGTGCATAGGGGAAATTAATCTGAAATGCATGCCGGCAAATATGTTTTTTACAAAAAAATCACTGGTGACGCATCAGCGACGCGGGATTGCCGTGACAGACGACAGTGCTACACTCACATAGCGGGTGGGAAAGCCGACTTCACTGTCAGCTTTCCCGTCCTGCTATCTGAAATGAACAGAGATGTGAAAACGACGCACCAGCAAACCCGGCCAGGTCGTATCAGTATCGCTGGTGCGTCGTTGTGTGTGACGGGGGCTCTATACTTACAGGACCTCTGATGATGTCACAATCAAGGGCGGAGCAAGATCACATGGCTGTGACATCACCAGAGGTCCTTAAACTAAACGCACACAGCACCGGGAGCCAGGTACTGCAGACCACTTACACCCACACACCCTACACTCACACTTGCCCTGCACAAACGTCACACTCTGCCCTACACTCACCTCGCACTCACGTCACACTGTCTCTAACGCAAAACCCGCGTTGTTGATTGTTCACAGCTAGCTGGGCGCGACCAATCAGCGACGCGGGGTTTCTGTTACAGCAAAACAGGCACAGTCCGCCTGGTCTCTCGGCCCCCCTCTGCTCGGTCTCCTGCCCGCTGCTCACCCTCTCCACGCTCCTTCCTGGACGCCGCTCCATCTGCCCGCCGCTCACCCCACCATTCTTCCTCTTCTTTTCATGGCATAGACTCCAGAAATTCAAAGGCAGCAGGGGGTGGGGGTGGAGCTACCAAAGGAGGCGACGTAATGGCCGTGAACAAGGGCACGCCCACCACATCAGGGCTATGCGCTTGGACATACCTACTATGATGCCCCCTGTTAACTCCGCCTCCTGAGGCCTTTGGAGTGTTGACGTCTATGCTGGAGGAAGAAGAAGACATGCTAGGGAGAGAGGCGGTTGTACAGAGAACTGAGGGGGCCACCGCTGCACACTCACACAACTGCACCGCCACACACCCACATATTCTAGAATACTCCATGCGTTAGAATCGGGCCACCATCTAGTAACACATAACCAGCAAAACACAAAATGTAACAGGCAACAGAGTCCCACCCTTCCACTGGCTCACCAGGGTTTAGAATATAGCACAGCAAAGTCTGTAGCCAGGTGACTGGATTGTCCCAACCTGGGTTGCTTCCTTATGCAGTCTTTGTCATCACAGCCGAATCCGATAATTCAATACTGAAGTTCTTGTGGTTTTAAAATCCAGCTTCTGATCCCCTTGGTCGGCACCGAAATGCCTAGGCCTGGGGTTATGGCTTGCCAATCGGACCCGAAGATCCTAGATTAGCTGTCTTTATCCAAACTTCAATCACCCTGGTTAATGCACAGGTCTCCTTATATACCTGAGCCCTCATTGCAGGATATTGGGGAAAAGATTGTGATCGACGCGCCAGGGAGCAGTCACATCAAGATAATGGAGCACTGCTCGCCGGACATCCAAAGCATGGAACTCCTCCTCCTTATGGGTCCGGGGATGCTGACAGAAGAAAGGGAGAACAATTGATTGAGAGCGATTGAAGCCGGAGACCACCTTAGGGAGGAACGAAGGATCCAGTTGAAGAACAATACAGTCATCCCGAACGGTGAGGTACAGGTCCCGAATGGACGAAGCCTGGCACTCCCACACACGCCGGGCAGAGGTAATTGCCACCAACAACGCCGTCTTGTGTGACAACCGCCGGAGGTCACAGGACGAGAGCGGTTCATAGGGAGACCGAGAAAGACCAGTCAAGACAAGATTGAGGTCCCAGGAGGGTTCATGGACTCTAGGACGAGGACAAATACGATTAGCTGACACCATGAAGCGACAAATCCACCAGTGATTTGCCAAATTAGCATCAAACATGGAACGGAGTACCGAAACCTGTACTTTCAGAGTGCTGGGTCTAAGACCGAGATCCAACCCATTCTGAAGAAAATCCAGAATCTGGGAGACATTGGGCTAAAGTGGATCAGGAGGACATGAGCCACCCCAGGATGAGAACTTCTTTAAAATCTTATTATAAATCGCATTAGTAACAGGTTTGCGTTTTTTTTGTAAGGTAGCCACTACCTTGTCAGACAGTCCCTGAGACCTTAGCACCCAGGCCTCAGAAGCCAAGTAGCTAAGCGGAGCTTCTGTGTATCCAGATGGAACAGGGGACCTTGAGACAGCAGGCTGGGATCCGGACTCAGGAGGACAAGACCGGCTACTTTGAGCGCCACAATCAGATTGTACCAACTTCTCCGCGGTCAAAGCGGGGCCACCAGGATAGTGGGAACTCCGTCCACCATGATCTTCCGCAGAGTCCTTGCGAGAAGGGGAATAGGAGGAAAAACATAAGCCATAGGAAAATCCCAATAATAATTTGTATATGTATTTTTTATATGTAATTTTTATATGAAATTTTTATAAGAAGTTTTTATATGTAATTTTCATGTGAATTTTTTAAGTGTAATAATTATGTGTATCTAATAGGT
Organism: Allobates femoralis; assembly: GCA_033576535.1. NCBI lineage: Eukaryota > Metazoa > Chordata > Amphibia > Anura > Aromobatidae > Allobates > Allobates femoralis. The sequence continues at coordinate 356,761,079 of JARQOC010000001.1, forward strand.
GGGTTTTGTGTAATAATATTGTTGTGTTTTTATTATCTTGAATTTTGAATGTACTCCTGGATGAATAGTTATGTTTTTGTCACAAAAGAACGGGCAGTTGTGCAATAGAATAAAAAGGGCTCGTATTGTGCATTAAATAGAACTGCTTATATAGCTATTTAGACATTTGGATAGGAAAGAGTTAAAAAGTCTATTTTCAATCTAAAAGCAAGGGATTGGTTAATGGAGGATTTATAAGGATACCAAATATAAGGTCTGACATCCACTTGAGGAAGACGCCCTGAGCGTCGAAACATGTTGTGGGAGAGGACCTAGTGTGATTTAAACAATAAACTTACAGGTAAAATACTTGTTGAAGTGTAGCTGTCTTCATATCCCAGCGCTTACCCAAACATCGCTTTATTCTATTGCCTGCATAGGAAAATCCCAAGGCTGGGAGGTGTCCACCCCACGGCCCCGTCCCAAGGGTTCAGGGACAAATATGTTGCGACTTTTGATTTGCGCTGGGGGCGAATAGGTCGATCGTCAGAGTGCCCCATCTTGCAAAAGACAGCTTGGTCCAGACTCCACTCTCATGGGTGGACATCCCGGCGGCTGAGAGCAACAACAGGAACTGTTCGACCCACACGAAGATCCGGGGGACACTGACGACAGGGACCTGGACTTCGTACTGCCCTGGTGCTGAAGGTGAGCCACAGTGGTGACATTGTCCGAGTAGATAAGGACGTGTGAACCCTTGAATTGGGCCTGAGCCGCCCGAAGGGCCTCCTCAACTGCACTCAACTCCCGATAATTGGAGGAGCGGGAACTGATGGAGCAACTCCAGACCCCCTGGAGCAGAGTGGGACCCACCATGGCTCCCCACCCCTCTGGCTGGCATCTGTAGTGAGTGTCACCAGAAGAATCCGATCCCAGAACACCTCCCGTTGCAGATTGCGGAGTTCCAACCACCAGCGGCGGGATGAGGAGACGGGCCCTGGGAGGCGAACCCGTCGGTTCAGGGATGAACCCAACAAGCACTACTCCACAGTGATGAGAGGCAACACCCCGAAACAGCTGTCTGTGGATGGATACCTGGCCTTGGTATTCCCTTGTCATATCTCTAAACTTGTAAAAGAGTTGGATATTGACTAAAAGTGCCACTTAATATGGTGGTAATGGTGTTCTCCGCAAGGAGCCACCCTTGGCTGGGTCCTTCCCTGGAGGGATATATGGCTAGTCCTGTGTTTGAGACTCTTAACCGAGGCTCCACAGACTCTAGTTGCATATTCATAATTCCCAAGGGGCAATTCGCTTAGGAATTCACTGTGTTTGAGCGCTTTAGCCAGCTGCCCGCAGTGTTTTCTTGGACTCGTCTCCCTGAGATCAGTGAATACTTTGAGAGATCAGTACAGCCATAGCAGAGTTTTTTGTCCCATCTGGAAGGGAGTTTCTTAGTGCAAACAGGGCATTTTGCTGCCTTCATGGCAAATTTCTTGGAGGCATTCTTGTCTCCCTACAAGAAAGCATAGAGAAGCACTAATCAGCCCTGCCCATGGGCAGAACAAAGGACTGGGACTCTGCAGATGCAGAGGAAGACATGACTACAGCACAGAACAGCTTACCGTGGTCACTCGTCCTCAGGGCAGCCTTATATGCTCCAAAAGGCCTGCCCCCAGTGCCTCATGCACTCCCTGCCCCCCGCACCTGGTCCCGGCAGTTCCCACAGAAAGGCGGCGAGCCCATACGCTGCCCCACCATGTCCTGCCTGTGAGGACCCGGAAGCGCTGCGCTCCCCGCCGGAGGAGTACGCAACCGGAAGTCCCACCCACCAGCGTCACCTTCAGTCACGTGGGCAGCGTGGACGTGCAGGAGGCGGCTGGCGGGCTCAGCCAGAGAAGGAGGCCGCCGGCCATGGAGACACCAGCCTGCATCATCCCAGGAGGGGAATCGGAGGGCCGGGGCACGGTCCCATCCACCCCAGCAGTGGCACCACCGAGGCGAATGAGAGACAGCAGGAGGAGCAGGGCCCGACCAACGCTGCCGGGCAGGCAAAATCCACTAAAAAAAAGGTATGCTGCAGCTTGCCACCTCACAGCATAGGAGAAGAAAAACCTCTCTCCATGCCCCATGGGGACAGGAAAGACACTGGCTAGTGGGAGGTGGGAGGGTCCTTTTAACCTCTCTTGTGCTTCCTGTCCCTATTAGGGCGTGGAAAAGCAGCATTCTATGCTATCGTGGAAGGTTCATAGAGAAACAGGTGATTTAGAGCAATGAAGCAAGGTCAATAGATTACGCTCTGATGGATGCAAATTGGTATGGAAGAAAATGGAAAGGTTTGGGGGAGGAACAGGGTTATTTCACAGACAAAGGCTTTGGGAACTTGGAACAGGTTCGATGGTATACTTAATTTTGAGCTATATGTGAGTATCTTAAAAGATTAGTTACTTTGTACACTCAAGTACTGTAAATATGAGAAAAGGACGACAGTGTTCCAGTAGGACAATAACCCGAAGCATACGTCAAGACTGGTGAAGAAATGGTTCAATGACAATGAAATAGAGGTTCTGGATTGGCCCCCACAGTCTGCAGAACTCAAGCCAATTGAACATGTGGGTAGAGTTGAGGATAAAGCTATATACATACCCAAGCGAGTTGGCCAGTATGCACCAACACTGAGAACGTGTAAAAGAGACGAGAGATCAAATTTTGGTCCAGACATGCTTGAATTTGATTAAGAAAATGCCCAGAAGGATTCAGGTAGTGGTGAAAGCCAAAAGGTGGATTTACAAATTACTAATGAGTGGGTCGACAGGGTAGGGGGTACTCGAATACCTGTCAGGTTGCTACTTCAGCGAGGCTCATGGCTGGTCTGGTCCAGTTCCTGTGCCCTGGACACTCAATGGCTGAGGGGAAAACTATTTGGGATAGGGGATTATTATACGTGACGCCACCTGTGATACCTGGTAATGTAGTTACCAGTGCTGCAGCCGGCCACTGAGGGGATGGTGATGCAGCTTTGGGTAGTACAGCTCCCCACAGGCAGCGCTTTACCTCAGGGCAGCGGGGTGGATGAGGGGAGTCGTAATCCTTGGCTCTGTGGTACAGTAGAGGCCCTTCAGACGATAAATAACTGATTCAGAAACCAGATAAGCTCAAACAGTTCTTTACTGGTACCAGATGGATCAATACACGGTACAGTCTAGTTTGCCAGGGAATTTGTTGCTACAATCTTTGGGGTTCGCCACAGAGTCTGTCAGAGGTGCCTCTCAAATGCTTTTCTTGGTCCAATTCTTTATGGCTCTGTTGGCTCTCTACACTACCACTCTAGAGTCTGGTTTCTGGTCCCGGGTCTGTTGCTTAAAGTCTCTCTTACTTGTCAGGGTCTTGAACCCAGCTTTGGGACAGAGGTTGGACTACTTTGATGGGTGCTGTGGCACCTTCTTATTAAGGCCCACATCCTGCCGGTCAGCAGTTTGGGAATAAACCTTAAACTGCCTCGGTTCCGGAGTACTGGGATGACCTGAGCACTCCAGACGTCTCCGAGCAGTCCTGGAGTGCCACTTTCTTGTCTGGGTTACCTCTTTAATTTTGAGATACCCTCCTGTCAGAGCAGCAGGTTGATCTGCGTCCGTCTGTTCTGCTCTCCTCACACCGTCGCACTGACTGCTGTCAACTGTCACATCTCCAGCTCTGCTAAGCTCCACCCCCCTGGGACCTACTGAATATACAGTCCCTGGTGCTAGGGTGGCTGTGATTGGGATTTTATGATTTTAGATACAAACTCTGTAGCTGCCCCCTCTACCTGTGACTATGGAGGCACTACACCTTCTGTTCGGGATGCAGTACCTCCCTGTGGCTTCCCGCCAGAGGAGTGCCGCACTAACAAATTATGAAAAATTTAGATTTTTTTTGGAGCAGAACAGTGTGACATGACAAGAATCTGAATAACTAATTATATTCTGAATAGTTGCAAGTAAATTTATGTACGAGATAGCCAAGATTATTGTCTATAAAATTAAAGTTGTATCACACTCAAAGCTGTAGTGGATGGTGAGATATGGAACCTGAAAGTCAAACATTCAAAACATTGTTACCCCTTTTCTTGTCGCTGTAGACTTTCGAAGTAACCTATATTTTATTATAAACCATAAAACATCATAAATCCAAAGTGTATCAATTTTATTGATGATTCCCGATAAATCTACCCTCAACTGCCTACAATAAGTATAAATTTGCATAGGTACATTAGGAAGTAAAAGCATACATTTGATCGGTCCGATAGGCAAATACATAACTTTCATAGCATTTTGAGTTTGGGAAAAAAAAGTTAATGAACAAAATCATTCAGATTTAGGATTTTTAATAAACGTTGCTTGGTTATCTAAATAAAAAGAATTCCTCTTCTATATTGAAGTACCAAATAAGCCTTTAAAACTTAAAGAATTATTTTCTTCCCCACTTTCAATCTCATTTTGTGCAAAGAACTAAATTTCCACTAGTTATTGGCAAAGCTGAAAAGCTTTTGCACCTAAGGCAGAGAATGATCACTGGTGGGATGAGGGTGCATGCTTCAACTTGATTCCTGCTAGTGTGAAAGTAATAATAATAATAAAAAAATAAGTGGAAAAATTATTATAGTGACAAAGGAGAAGTGTGGATGTATTTCAGAAAGAATTTATCATGGTCAAATAAAGTTGGGCGCAAAATAGCCAAGCTATTTTTCAAACAGACATTACTTGTTAACCCCTTCACAACATCCCCCATATATGTACAGTGCTGCGGGATGTTCAAACCACCATACATGTATGGCACTGCAAGGTCCGGTCACCGGGATGCATCGCATGCTGGCTGAGTTAAGATGGCTTTATCTCTGAAAGTAGACCAACCATTCTTGCACGTTGCCTTGAGGGGCTGTACCATTCCCCCACTCCCTTAAGATGGTGATCACCATGATTGGCTGATCAATTCTGACTAGCCATACACAGCGTTTTACAACGCTGACAACATCAATCACTGCAGTCAAAATGGATGAAATGACTGCAAGGTCACTGCTATTTGTTAACCCTTTAGGCATTAATTGGCTGATCAATGCTTACTGACCAATTGGCACCAAATGGATTGACTTAAAATGACTATTGCCACTCTGTACACCATCTTTTCCTCAGATCTGGCATGAAGAGTGATTGTATACCTCCTTTGTACTACTTGAGAAAAAGAATAACCATTGGTGGCCAATGCAATTCTGCTGGGTGTCATGCGATCCTTGGGGCTCTTTTGTCTGTGACAGACCTGCGATAACAGCAGCAGAAGCAGCAGTTCCAAATCCCTGTTCCAGTCATGGGCATGCCATCATCAGCGGCCAGCCTCTTTGTCCTGCAACGTGTATTGCAGCGCAGGGACCCGACGGGTCTCTGTGCCGCAATACCTCTCCGCTGGATGTTCATCTGAAGAAGCACATGCAGCTATAGTAAGCGTTGGTGGACCCCTTCCACTCCCACGCCTGGTAGCGACCTCTGCAATTACAACCGTTGGCTCCCGGGTCACAGTGTCAGTGACGTCTGCTTTTCTCTTGCAGAAAAATAATAGTGTTGAGTAGCTTCACAAGTAGCTCATTAGGGGAGCGCAAGTCACAATGTTAGTGACATCCATTTTTTGCTTAAAGAAAAAATGTGAGTGCCGCATAGCTTCTTTGGTAGAACATTAAGGGAGTGGACATCACAATGTTTGTGTCCTCCGGTTTTCTGTTGCAGAAAAACAATAGTGCCGAGCAGCTCCATAGATAGCACATTAGGGAAGCGGATGATGAAGTGTTAGTGACGTCCATATTTCTCTTGCAAAAAAAAAATAATGGTTTGCGCTGAGTAGCTTCATAGGTAGCACATTTGTGTAGTGACATCCTTACAATTTTTTTATACGTTTTTTTTACTTCTACTGATTTTCTTCATTTTTTTTCTCTCTTCTAAGTATTTCTTCTAAATTTTTTATTTTTACTTTTTTCCCTCCACTTTTTTTTATAGTTTATGTAATAATAAATAGTACCTTTTACATATAACCCAGACAATCCATGTAGTGAGACACTGACTGTATTGTAAATGGCTGCTATACATCACAGAGATGGTTATCCTCTGTGGTATAAATCTGGAGGTTTCATTGGGATCTGTAGTGCCATAAGGTTTTAATGCATTCAGGTCAACATTGTGTGTGCTGAGAAAGAAGGGTGTGTCTGACTTTTATTATTATTATATATTTTTTTTTACACTTGCCTCCACCTATGGGTGTTTCTCACATGTAAAAGATCTTTGTTTGAAATGTGGAGAGAAGAGACAGCAGCCAGTATGGAGAGTGCTAGACTGAGGATCCTCAGAGAGGTCCTGCGAGTGACTAACAGGAGTCAGTGTGTGAACACTGCCATTTTTCCTGTGCAGCCGTATCTGTGATTCAGACGGTCTGTCAACAGTGTGTGTACTGACCGGTGACAGTGAAGGGAGGCAGAGCTACTTCTGAAGAGGAGAGGTATCCAGACCTATACGGGAAGACACGTTAGAGAGTGAAATTGACTGCCTCTGTGTATGTTTATCTGCCTGTGAAGTTGTAGGAAGACGCATGTTATGGTCTGGAGTGTGGTTTATGAAGGATGTATAAACCACATGAACTTTTAAATGATAAAGTTATTCATTTTGCTAACTTAAAGACCGGCAAGCAAGCAACACCTACTACAGTGAATGAACTGTTACATTTAAAAGCAACACTTTCACAGACATCCCCACTTGTTAGAAGAATAAAATAAAAATAGCCCATAACTCAAGAAGCCATTAATCAGCAGAAGAGGAATACACTTTCCTTGGCTTCCGACACAGGTTTAGGCAGAAAGATCCTACATTCCTCTATTTTTCTTCCGCTCCAACTAGTAAGAAGGTACCCAAGTTGATCAGCCTGTTATTATAGATTTCTTGGTTAGCTCAGGAATCCAAATTGATTCTATAAGCCTCACTGATATGGACTCTTCAATTTCTTTTTCACTGAGGATATAATAAATCTTATGGTGGCCCAGACAAATTTGTATGATTCAATTATTGACCCAAATCCTACTTCATCATATGACTGATGAACCAATTTAAAAGCAGCAGAAATTATGGCATTTTGGGGTATTGCACTGAATATGGTCATAGTGAAAAGAACAGAGCTTCTGCAATACAGCACACCAGTATTCCATATAGCCATGACAATAACAAAATTTGAAGCAATACAAAAACTTTTTTTATTATAGTGATAATAAGCAGTATCCTTCTGAGACGATCCCAACTTTGATTGTCTATATAAAATTCGGGCAGTAATTTGACACTTCAGGAGAATATTTGCCAAGGGATACAACCCTCAAAGGGACATCTACATAAATGAATCTCTGGTTTATTTCAAAGGCAGGCTAAAATTCTGACAATACATGCAAAGTATATGGGCAAGGTATGGAATTAAATCATATCATCATTCATATATTGCTAGCTGCAAATACCACTATTGTCTCTCACTGGAGGGGCACTTCCCCTCCTTCAGCCCAAGAAATCGTAGTGAAGCTTGCTGGTCACAAGGCTTGCAAGCACCCCTTCTCCCTTAGAAACAATCTTATACACAAATATTTACTTAAATGGGAGTGCTGGGATACCTACTGAACACCACTTTTTTAGGTCTAGACCAGGGGTCTCAAACTCGACTGGGTTGGTGGGCCGCACATAGAAAAAAATTGATATCAGGGGGCCGCATCGCTTGTAGGACTAAGTGACATTTTTAGTAATACCAGAATTTTTTGCTCAGTGTAGTCCAAATCCTGATCCGCTTCTTGTTGTAATGTCCCCATATTGGTCTCCCTCTTGTATGAATATCCCCATCCAGATCCCCTTCTGTAGTAATGTCCCCCCTCCTGATCCCCTTCTGTAGTAATGTCCCCCCTCCTGGCCCCCATAGTGTAGTAATGTCCCCCATCCTGGCCCCCTTTTGTAGTGATGTCCCCACCCTGGCCCCCAGAGTGTAATGTCCCCATCCTGGCCCCCAGAGTGTAATGTCCCCATCCTGGCCCCCAGAGTGTGATGTCCCCATCCTGGCCCCCAGAGTGTGATGTCCCCATCCTGGCCCCCAGAGTGTAATGTCCCCATCCTGGACCCCAGAGTGTAATGTCCCCATCCTGGCCCCCAGAATGTAATGTCCCCATCCTGGCCCCCAGAGTGTAATGTCCCCAACCTGGCGCCCAGAGTGCAATGTCTCCATCCTGCTCCCCATATTGTAGTAATGTCCCCATCCTGGTTCCCTTTTGTAGTGATGTCACCATCCTCACCCCCATAGTACAGTAATGTCCCCCATGCTGGACCCCTTTTTTAGTGATGTACCCAACCTGGGCCACCTTCTTTTTACACACACACATTCACTCACAATCACACACACATTCACTCACAATCACACACCTTGACACCCTCAGACACTCACACACACTCACACCCTCAGACACATACTCACATGAACTCACACACAAACTCACATGAACTCACACACACTCACATGAACTCACACACACTCACATGAACTCACAACAAACACTCACTCACATGAACTCACACACACACACTCACATGAACTCAAACACACATTCTTTTGTAACCCTAACTTTGGCGGTCCAGTGCATGGGGTTGCCATGGTCCCCGCTGTATTACTACTTCCGGCAGTTTCACTGACAAACTCAGCCGCTCTGCAAGTTCAATGCAAGCTGTCAGCCAATGAGAGGCCCGCAGGTAACGTCATACACCGACATCACCTGCGGGCCTCTCATTGGCTGACGGCTTGCATTGAACTTGCAGGGTGGCAGAGCGAGCGGCAGTTTGTCAGTGAAGCGACCATTAGTAATAATACAGCAGGGACCGCTGCGGCCCCATGCACTGGACTGCCGCCGGCATGGTTAATTGTCCACGGTGCCGTGATATTACATATATTATATATTGTGTCATTTATTGACTTCCAGATAACCTGTATATAGTTTGCTCCATTGTTACGTTATTTTTATTTTCTTCCTTTGTCTTTCACATTTTTTTTTTCTTTTTTCTTTTTTTTTTTTAAAGAATGCATCTAAGTTTTGCAATTTATTATCTATTTGCATGTATACAATATGCTTTAAACAAAAATCACCGAATAGGTACTAAGTATTATATTAAAAAAACTCACCAAAAATGGTCGCTTTTTTTCTTTACCCCTTGCATCTAGCAGGTGGCTGCAGATTCCCCCAGGAGGTAGCACATGCGTCTAGACACCGGTACACAGACCCCTGCAACCTATAACATGGGGGCGGTTTGTAGCAACCAGCGACCAGCCATGTATTCAGGGAGAGGCTGTGGTGAATGCAGAAACATGGACACCATTAGGCCCCTGCCACACTCAGGTGTTACATAGTGTCTGAGCAGCCTATTGGTGACGCCTCCTATTAGACCGGGCGGGCTGCTCAGCACTGAAATATGCATCACTGTGACAGACGCCCCCTAGAGGAAAACAACCTCAACTGTAATGGATAAAAAGATGCAGGTTGACACTAAAGATAATGTTGTAAGGTGTCAGTTGGTATTATGGCACCAGAATATCGTAAGCTCGTGACCCACCGTCAAGGGCCCTTTCTCTCACGAGTGTAAGGTGGTACGCTGAGGTGATGGAGGGGGCAGCAGTGTGTGGTACAGCTCCCCACAGGTGGAGCTTTACCTCAGGGCAGCTATAGTGGTGAGACAGTGAGGGAGGACAGTGATGGTAATGGTGGTGCAGTTCTTACCCCTCTGCTGTTGATGTTGATGATGTTAAGTCCTTTGAGCTGCGGCAGGAAGAATAACAGACACCAGTTCTAGTTTAACTTTGCTTTACTCGGGACCCGGTGATGACATAACAAGACACGATACAGTTTGGTTTAGGGTGTTGTTACCAACTCAGGATTTCTCTTAAGGAGTCTTTAGATGTTCTCTCTCTGTCTTTCAGGGTTTCTACTTTATCTAGATCTTCCACTCTTTACCACCTTTGAAGAGCTCCCCCGCCAGTCCTACGGTCTGTTTCTAGGAGATAAGATCTGTCCACTACCCGGTCTGGACAGGGCAACCCGAGACTAGAAAGTTCCCCTCCAGCACCGCAGTAAATGTCTGTCCCTTTTTATTTCTCCTAGTGTCCTGAACCGGTTTTCAGTCCTGAGGGGAGAGGTACCTTTGTGGTGCTGTCAGCAACCCGCTTCTGTTGGGCCTGCAGCTCGTCGGCTTTGCAGTCAGGGCTGAACTCCTTGCTGCCTCGGTAGTCCGTGTCACCGGTGTCCCCTCAACATGACCAGCTGGCTCCTACCAGTCCTGGTCCGTTGCCATCTGCCCTGGGCCCCCACATAAAGATGGGGTACCCTCCACTCAGCTGGGCTGCCAGGCCTGACCACTCTGTCTGCCTTCCCAGCGCCGTCTGAGGTAAATCTCAACTGTCACTCTAACTCTATCCTAAGCTCCGCCCCCACCTGTGGAACCTACTATATTACAGTTCCCCCTACTCTAAGTGGTGCGGTCCTAAGTGAGTGCTAAAAATAGACTCCATAAGGTTTAAATCCTAACCTAGCAACTTACAATAATATTACATATAGATATTAAATGCAATACCACTCTGTGGCGCATACCCGCAGGGGCGCCACACATCCCCTTGGTGAAACACACCCGTCCGCGGGTGTCAAACCAAACCTGAAATACAAAAATGCATTTTACGTATAACATTGAACATTTCTATTAACTGGTTAACCGGGTAACTTTCAAACATATAATAAAAATAATACTTTTATGTTCACTTATATTCTTCCTTTGCAGGAGGCTCCCTGCTTATAACGTTGCATCAAACTTTGACTATAATCTAGTCCTTATCGGTCCAACAGGGACCAGGTAATACATCTCTGATTATTGTCCATCAAATGCTGTAAAAAAAAAAAAAAAAAAAAAAAAAACAAGGATAATGCAAGAACGTGCATTTAAAAGTACATTTTTCATTTTTGCAAACAGTGCAATACTGGGTCACTCTCTTCACATACATTTATATTCTTATACTGCAAGAGTTAAAACAACAAAAAGAACAGTTGCACTTTAACAATTATAGGTCCCGTCTGGGTGGCCCTGCAGTAGGTGTTCCTTCACGTTCCTCCGACCAACATGGACTTCCTGGTAAAGACCCTCCTCTTTGGCAAACCCATACCCGGTACTAAGATTAAAAGTAGTGACCACCCCCCGTTTACGATAGTCTAGGGGCAGTGGGGCTGATTACGGGCCATGACGAGAGCTTGGCGGGTCTCAAGTTCATTTGCATACCAGGCCTCGCGTCGTCGATGTCGTTCAGCCTCATCGTCGGGTTCAAGGTGGGTAAACCAGGGACGGCCTACCGGTTGCCATGTATGTCCGCTGTTATCGGTGCAGGACGCTGCTCTCCTTCCTCTGCCCGTTGTTGTTGGTGCTGGTACCTCGACTCTCCATAGCTCGCGGGGCCCGGCCTCCTCTGCGCCGCCGGCTGTTCCTTCCTCTCGGTCCTCCTCCCCAGTCAGGTTGGGCTCTGCTGAGAACTGGATAAGGCTTCCCGATTCGGCAGTCTCCTCTCTTCCGGGCTCCATACTCGCTGGATCCTCCGTTATGGTGCTCGACCCGCCCCCTTGGTTGATTGAGAGCAATGGGGAGGGGAGACTTTTTGACGCCTCTTGAATGGCCCATGTTTGTTGAGGGGCCGAGGCACGCCCCTGGGCCGGCACATAGTTCTTTATGCACTTTTAAGCCCGCCCACCACAAAGTTCCTATGGGCAAGTCTTTCGGGCTTTTCCGGAACAGCCCGCCACTACACTTCGTCACTCCTCGGCAGAGCGAAGGGGGCGGGGCTTATCTTCCCGCTCTTTCTCCTGCTGTAGTGACGCAGTTTGAATTTCTGAGGCGGTGTAATGGCGGCTCGGCTCAGTTTTTATAATCCACACAGTTAGGCTGTAATAAAGTTCTTAAGGCACACTTCACCTGGTAGATACCAGGCTGGCTCGTCCTGTTCGTGACGCCAATTTGTTTCAACAGAGCTGGGGTGCGTGAGGTACTCGGTCACCGTGGCTTCTGTGTGAGATGTCACGGGTGGTCGGTATCCCCGGTGCCGTGCCCTGGCGAACAATTATACCAGGTGTTGATGGTAAACGGTGGGGGTAAAAGGGGTTATTTACAGGGGAACGTGACGCCACCTGTAGAGTCCGGTAAGGTGGTACCGGCGCTGCCAGCCGGCTGCTGAGGTGATGAAGGGGGCAGCAGTGTGTGGTACAGCTCCCCACAGGTGGAGCTTTACCTCAGGGCAGCTATGGTGGTGAGACGGTGAGGGAGGATAGTGATGGTAATGGTGGTGCAGTTCTTACCCCTCTGCTGTTGATGTTGATGATGTTAAGTCCTTTGAGCTGCGGCAGGAAGAATAACAGAAACCAGTTCTAGTTTAACTTTGCTTTACTCGGTACCGGTTGATGACATAAGACACGATACAGTTTGGTTTAGGGTGTTGTTACCAACTCAGGATTTCTCTTAAGGAGTCTTTAGATGTTTTCTCTCTGTCTTTCAGGGTTTCTACTTTATCTAGATCTTCCAGTCTTTACCACCTTTGAAGAGCTCCCCCGCCAGTCCTACGGTCTGTTTCTAGGAGATAAAGTCTGTCCACTACCCGGTCTGGACAGGGCAACCCGAGACTAGAAAGTTCCCCTCCAGCACCGCAGTAAATGTCTGTCCCTTTTTATTTCTCCTAGTGTCCTGAACCGGTTTTCAGTCCTGAGGGGAGAGGTACCTTTGTGGTGCTGTCAGCAACCCGCTTCTGTTGGGCCTGCAGCTCGTCGGCTTTGCAGTCAGGGCTGAACTCCTGGCTGCCTCGGTAGTCCGTGTCACCGGTGTCCCCTCAACATGACCAGCTGGCTCCTACCAGTCCTGGTCCGTTGCCATCTGTCCTGGGCCCCCACATAAAGATGGGGTACCCTCCACTCAGCTGGGCTGCCAGGCCTGACCAATCTGTCTGCCTTCCCAGCGCCGTCTGAGGTAAATTCTCAACTGTCACTCTAACTCTATCCTAAGCACCTGTGGAATCTACTATATTACAGTTCCCCCTACTCTAAGTGGTGCGGTCCTAAGTGAGTGCTAAAAATAGACTCCATAAGGTTTAAATCCTAACCTAGCAACTTACAATAATATTACATATAGATATTAAATGCAATACCACTCTGTGGCGCATACCCGCAGGGGCACCATATTAATATGCTGTAGGGACATCTTTTAATAGCTTATGAGGTGATTTGGGGATGTAAATGTATATCTATACTCTGCGAACACATTGCAATAAATTGAGCTTTACTATATGTATATGAAAAACACTAAATGAGTTAAAGTTGCTAAGATATCATTGCATATATAAAAAAATCCTTTTTACTACCATGGACATATTGTCCTGTAATGCCAGATGACGTAGCTAACATTAGATAGCGCGATTCTGTGTAACTGTTATATGACAAACACATGATCAATTTGATGTTACTTGTACTGCAATTACACTCTTTAGTTCGCTCTCCCCTTGATACCTGACTTTAATAAGTGATTTTTTAATTGTATTACTGGACATTTGACCGTTTATTGGTTGTTTTGGTTAGTTTAATTACGGTTTGTCCGTAGTCCCACATAGAGACACTAAAGGACCCAATTACGATGTCCCCCTAGATGTGTGTTGAGCATGCAGGTTGTGCTAATTTGTTAGAACGTTGTGACTTTGGATCAAGAGACCAGCAGTCAGTCCATAATGTGAAATGTGGCAGTCTCAGCACTGTCATCAAGCGCACTACCCAAATAACTGACTGTCTCTCATCAGGAAAGGAAGCAAGTTACAGGGACAAGGTCATCATCAACAAAATAAAAAAGCATGATTTGTGAAAATGTTTTTGCCAGTTTCCTGGTGTAAAAGATTTTCAAATGTTGCAAAATGACATTTTGTCCAGACTGGGAGTGGCAAAGGCCACTCAATAAGTTCATTAAGAGTTTTGGCATACCTTATGTCAAAAATATTATTCCAGTATACATTTACAATAATATACAGCAGAGTATATAAACATTTACAATGATATATAGCGAAGCTGTATAAGGTGCTCACATAGCCAGGTTACACCCATCATTTGATCCCTAAAGGTATCTTTACACGCGGCAACTTTTCTAGGAATTTCACTGGCAACAGTAAAATCATGGACACATTGTTCTATCTTGTTGCTCTGTACAAATGGAACAATGTGTCCATGATTTCACTGCAACCAGTAAGTTGCCAGTGAAATTCCTAGAAAAGTTGCCGCGTGTAAAAGGTACCCATATAGTAACTATCTACAACTAGACTGTGGAAATTACTCACACAATGTGCTAATGGCGCAGATCAATCCGGTGTCCTACCCCTACGGCCGTTTTGAGGTGTTCTTCGAGGGATCGAATGATGGTTGTAACCTGGATATGTGAGCACCTTATACAGCTTTGCTGTATATCATTGTAAATGTAAATGTATATCTATACTCTGCTGTATATTATTGTAAATGTATATCTATACACTATAAGGGTTCCATTAAACTGTAGGAAAAACCTGTGGAAACATATTGTGGCAAGTTCACCTAGGTTTGAGGACTGCATATACAATGATGGACATACCCTAGCAACTTTACCCACAACAATTACAAGTGTGGTCTCATTGATATAAGACAATTTGGGAGACACCTATACAGTCAGTGTCTGCTCTTACACATTGCAATAAATTGAGCTTTACTATATATATGAAACATACTAAATGGGTTAAAGTTGTTAAGATATCATTGCATATATAAAAAATCCTGTTTACTACCATGGACATATTGTCCTGTAATGCCAGATGATGCAGCTAACATTACATAGCGCTATTCTGTGTAACTGTCATATGACAGACAAATTCAACAATGTATATTGATTAAAAATTGAATGATCAATTTGATGTTACTTGTACTGCATTTGCACTTTTTAGCCTCTCTCCCCTTGATACCTGACTTTAATAAATTGATGTTTTAATTGCATTACTGGACGTTTGACCGT
Organism: Allobates femoralis; assembly: GCA_033576535.1. Lineage (NCBI taxonomy): Eukaryota > Metazoa > Chordata > Amphibia > Anura > Aromobatidae > Allobates > Allobates femoralis. The sequence goes on from JARQOC010000001.1 coordinate 356,776,174, forward strand.
TTGTTGGTTGTTTTGGTCACAATGTTATAAGCATATGTGAGAATATATCCATCTGTAAATTCTGTTGAGCACCGAACTCAGTTCAGGTACTGGGGACTGTAGTCATACCTTACACTTAACAAGATCATCTTGAAGATTTCATTATCTGAATAGAGTTGTTTTGGCAGCAAGCACACAAGTTATGCAACCTTTACTCAGACGGGAAGATTGCCAAAATCTCTGCAGTGTGTAAATCCAACCTAAAATGTATAGAAGTCTAGACCATTTTTTTCTATATCCACATTGGGGTCATTCCATGTCAAGTGATCCAAAAATGAATATTTTTTTTTCCCTGACGTCCTCAGATTTTTAAAAAATTTTTTCTATCTGAAGAACAACTTTATCTAATTACAAAAAAAAAGTTTTGAATTTTTTTCTTTATCTGTTAATTTTTTACAGATTTTTAAAGTTTTAAAAAAGTGCGAATTTTGGCCTGGTATGGCTTTACATTTTCTATCATATCTCGGGCTAGAAATAAGATAGAGAAACAAAATAAACACCAATCTACTCAGAACTGTCCAGGCTTTCATCAGATATGTCACAAGAGGATATTTGTTAATATTTTACCCATGTGATCGCAAGCGCAAAACTTTAAAACGCATTTCCGAAAAATCGGCGCGCTTTAAATATTTCAAAAACTGCCCATGTGTCTGCTGTGCTCTTAGCCACATCTGTACCAAATTTCAAGTTGGGATCGCAATGGGATCATATTTTAACATATTTTACTAGTAAGAGCGTCAATGGGTCATTCCATATCAAGTGATCTAAATATGAATATTTTTTTTTACCTGACGTCTTTAGATTTTTTTTTTTTTTTTCCTTTATGAAGTACTACTTTAGTTAATTACAAATTAAAAGTTTGGAATTTTTTTCTTCATCAGTTAATTTTTTACAGATTTTTAAAGTTTAAAAAAAGGGTGAATTTTGGCCTGGTACGACTTTACATTTTTTTTATCTCAGGCTAGAAATAAGATAATTAAGTGGGAGAGGCGTCATTTTACTCAGAACGGTAACAGCTTTCATTTGAGATGTTACAAGATTATGTTTCTTTATATCAAATTCAAACTATTGACGGGCAATTGTGAAAAAATGACTGATTGTGTTCTTGGTGACTTTTGAATTGACACTATAATAGTTAAATATTTTGCACTTAGGTCCAATGAATGCGTCCATGGGGTCAAGCTGGGACAGAGTCATCACAAATTAGCCTTATTTGCAGATGACCTGCTACTTTACATCTCCCAGCCCCTGGTCTCCATCCCTTCGGTCTTAATGGAGTTTGAACGGTTCGGACAATTGAGCAACTTTAAAGTGAATTGCTCCAAAACCGAGGCACTCAATATTTCTTTGCCTGGAGAATTGGTTTCTCATCTATCTAAACAGTTCCCATTTAAATGGAAAGTAGAAGCCATTAAGTACTTGGGAGTCCTTATACCAAAAGATCTTAAACAAATATTCAATTTAAATTATCAACCCCTTTTGACTAACGCGGAATCGGCATTTACCTCCTATAGACAATTAAAGCTATCCTGGTTCGGGAGAATAAACGTAGTCAAGATGGATGTCTTGCCCCGACTCTTATATACTTTTCAGACAGTTCCTGTTCTATTGGATAGAGGTTTCCTCTCCAAAATGCAATCTATGATCCTTAGATTTGTCTGGGGGGGCAAGAGGTCCAGATTGCGAATGAATATCCTATCCTTGCCCGAGACCAGAGGAGGGGTTGGACTACCCAACATACGAGCGTACTTTGAGGCTTCCTCTCTTGTTAGAGCTCTAGATTGGCATTATCATGCGTCCTCCAAGAAATGGGTAGGGGTGGAGCAAGAGGGTTTGGGGATTCCGCTGAAACACCTGCTTTGGATTTCCCCTAAAGACTCCACAGACCTAGTACCTTTGACAGACATGACCAGAAACACCTTGAAGGTATGGCACCTAGTGACGAAAACCCTCCGCTTAAACGACAGACTTAGCCCTTTGACTCCCCTTTTTTCCAACCCATCTTTCCACCCAGATTTGACAGGCAGAGATTTTTATGTTGGCGGATTGTGGATGACACCCGAGTAGGACAGACTCTGTCCAGTGGTGGTTTGCCCCTGATGGCAGAGCTACAACTCAAAGAACCTACGAGACCTCTTAAGTGATTCGAATTTCTCCAATACAGAGCATAATTATATTCAGCTGACCACTCTTGCAGGGTAAGATTGACGCCCAACGTATAGGAGAGGTTATTCCAACTGGAGGCTCCACCGAGGCGCAAAATATCATTTCTATACCAGGCCTTAGGGTCCATGAGAGAGCAGGGCACCCTTTACTTCCAACGTGCTTGGGAGAGGGAATTGGGGTGTAGCATTTCAGAAGCTAATTGGCAGAAATGCTTTATATTTACTCACTCACTAGCTAGCGCTTGTTCTGCACAAGAAAGAAGCTATAAGCTGCTCACTAGATGGTACTTGTGCCCGACGACACTCCGGAGCATGTTCCCTGGAACCCCTGATACCTGCTGGCGCTGTGGGGAAGAGAAGGGTACAATGATACACATTTGGTGGAGTTGTGGGGAAATCCGGCGGTTCTGGTCTGAGGTTTTCAATACATACGCCCGGATAACAGGTAAACAAGCCGAATGCTGCCCAGAATCGGCAATGTTATCCATTTTTCCAGGTCCTATTGGGCTACAGAAGAGGGATATTCTCCGCTTTTGCATCTCAGCTGCTCGTGCTGTGATCCCGAGATTCTGGAAATCAAGCCGGGCTCCATCTCTACTTGATTGGTTCAAAGAATTGATGGACATATATCAAATGGAGGAGCTCGCAGCTGATGCGTCGGGATCTCGGAACAAATTCTTAGGGATTTGGGTTGAATGGATTCTTTTTCACGACTCTGCAGAATGTAGGAGTATCTTTTCCAGCACAGATAATATTGCTTGACCTCTGGCTGATGGGGAGCCAGTGGGATGAGTACCCTTTCTCCTTCCCATACCTCACCCGTTCCCCCCCCTCCTTTTTTTCTTTTTTTCTTACGTGGCTTTCTTTCCCAGTATAACTTTTTCTAATGGTTTTTGTTTCTCTTCTCTCTCTCTTCTTTTCTATCTCTCTTTTCTTCCCATCTGATACATTCAGTCTAGGTATTTCCTTTCTACACCTATACCTTCAGAATTCTAGTGAACATTAGACAGGTATCGGAAACTCTGAGCTGTGAGTAGATCATTAATATTTCGGCCTTCCTTTCCGGTACACCAGTCGCTAGACTATTCCAACTAGGCCTCAACGGGTAATGACCCACTTACGTGGTCAACCTGTTAGAAGGGGCCAAGTGATAAAAATCATTCTGCTGGGGCTGCTTGTCCCCTTGACATCAGAACATCTCAAAACCCTGAGAAAGGTTGTATACTTGAGTGTTTGGAATTATATTTAGATTGTAGTATATATTGCACCAGAGATAAGCGCAAAAGTAAATTTGCAGCTTATCTTAAAGTTACTAATAACTTTGTGAATTCTCTTTTTGTATATTTTATATGTCTCAAGATTTTGTTAAAAGATTGAATGTATGTCTTTCATATGTTTTTTCAAAATTTAATAAAAATGAGATTAACCATAGTTAAATATTTTAAAATATGATCCCATCACGATCCCAACTTGAAATTTGGTACAGATGTGGCTAAGAGCATAAAAGACACATGGGCAGTTTTGGAAAATTTTTATTAAAATGTTTTTTTCGGAAATGCGTTTCAAAATGTTGCGTTTGCATTCGCATAGGTAAAAAATTAAAATTAACAAATATACTCTTGTGACATATCTGGTGAAAGCCTGGACAGTTCTGAGTAGAATGGTGTTTATTTTGTTTCTCTATCTTATTTCTAGCCCGAGATAAAAAAAATTAAAGTCGTACCAGGCCAAAATTCACCCTTTTTTTAAACTTTAAAAATCTGTAAAAAATTAACTGATGAAGAAAAAAATTCCAAACTTTTAATTTGTAATTAACTAAAGTAGTACTTCATAAAGGAAAAAAAAAAAAAAATCTAAAGACGTCAGGTAAAAAAAAATATTCATATTTAGATCACTTGATATGGAATGACCCATTGACGCTATTAATAGTAAAATATGTTAAAATATGATCCCATTGCGATCCCAACTTGAAATTTGGTACAGATGTGGCTAAGAGCAAAGCAGACACATGGGAAGTTTTTGAAATATTTAAAGCGCGCCGATTTTTCGGAAATACGTTTTAAAGTTTTGCGCTTGCGATCACATGGGTAAAATATTAACAAAGATCCTCTTGTGACATATCTGGTGAAAGCTTGTATAGTTCTGAGTAGAATGGTGTTTATTTTGTCTCTCTATCTTATTCCTAGCCTTAGTTATGAGGAGAAACGTAAAGGCAGGCAACAGCGAAATTCACACTTTTTCCGAACTTTGAAAATCATTTAAAAAAAAAATAAATTTTTTAAAAAATTTTTCTCTTCACATTTTGCATTGTCTGACATGCTATTATCAAATAACAAAATCTCAAAAGAATTAAAATATAGAGGTAATAATCATTGGTTCACTTGACATGGAATGACCCATTGGAAATATTTGCCAAGAAGAGAAACACATACAAGTTTTCAATAGAATAAACAAACTTTATTTTAACAGTATTACAGAAAGCAAAATATTCTTAATACAACTTGAAGCTGCTATAAATCTAATTTGGCATTTTAACTATACACGGTCAACTGTAAATCAAGACGAGAGACAAACTCAATACACGTTTTGCTAGTGATAACCAAAGTGGGTGTAATCAGTGGCAAATTCAGAAAGCATGGTATTTTCCTGTATGCCGCAACCTGTATAAATCATTACAAAGCATTGAAAACATACATCAATGTGACTATGCTTCTGACAGCTCTACCATGTACACATAGACGACAGCCAAGTGTTTTACAAATGTGAATTCAATAACAAGGGTCTAATATGGACACATTAACAAACAGCACAATATAGCTTTAAGCTGCCAAATATTTACGCCCCCCATGGGACTGATGGTACACATGTATCATCTGTCCTGGAATGTTTGTGTCTGAGTTGTCTTTCTCCAAAAGGGAGAGGCAGTGTTTGTAGCTAGCTGGACAGAATTAAATGGACGATATCTAGCTGGCTGCAGTCCCCTTTGCTGGCCTGCTCCCTACCATGCAGCAATAAAAACTTCGGATACGTATATAAAATGATCACGGAGAAGTTCTCAAAATGAGGTTTAAAAAACATCTGTATTGTGACTATTTGATTTGTCATATTGAAACCTTTAAAACCACAAGTGCTGGTATAAAAAAAAAAATAATGCCAATGAACGTGAAAGTGGATTGGGAACTTTAAGAAACGTGTACAAAAAAGTTGTTTTCTAAACATTTAATTCACCTGAATATTCTGTAAATATGCAAATAACCTCACAAAGAGGCTTCCATTAAGACAAGTTAAAAAAAAAATAAAAATATACAAAAAAAAAAGTGGGAAAACTACATTAGTTACACAGATTTCGGCATCCTCGGATTAGAGGTCTGTTTGTTTCTTCTTTAAAAGGTTATTTGTTCACAAACATACAACCAAGAATTACAAAAATAGAAAGTAGTTGTGCAAACAAAACTCTTACTATAAAGCTATGAATGTTAGGAAGTGGTTATAAAAATTAAACAAGCAGAAAGGAGTGAAGAGAGCAAGTCAGGTGTTAAGCTGAGGTTGTACGTTGGCATCATAACCTTCAGGTGTCCCGTCATGCTTGCTGAGCCTGGTCAAATCTTTTGCAACGTTAGCAGCAGGACATAGTTGTGTGGCTAAAATTCCTTCATACTGTAACCTTTGTAGACTTTAATCTGAAAAGATACAAAAGCATACAAGAAATCTGTAATGTTAGAAATGGCACAGGAGAGGAGACTATCATATTGATAGCAAAAGAAATGTAGAACTGATCCAAAGCCTGAAAGCACGTGCATCGATTTCCTGCATAGCAGGAGCACTAAATATTATAGGTCATATACATTAAGGACAAACACCTCTCAGGGACGAACATACATAGGAAATCTCACAAGTGAAATAGTCTAATATGTTCCTTCAGGACTAGTCATCCCATAAAACAACTTCATTCATTCGAAGATCCTAGAAAATGATTTTTTACTCAACCTCCCCGCAGGTTACAATTAGAGCAGCCAGTTTACATGAAAAAGAAAAAGCCTGGGGCTTGAGTATATAGAACTCAAGCAAGATACAGAAAATGGGATTATGAAGTTATCCATAAGCAGAGAGGTGAACAACAGATAGTTGATCTGAAATCTCGGCTCGTGTTCTAGCAGATTTTTCTGGTTTACAATAAACCACACTAAATGGCTACATAATGTTCAGTTCTTCATCCATTTATGTAAATTTCCTCCTTGCTTATATCACATTATGACCAATCCAGTAAAGCAATATAGCATAGCACATTGAGACAATAATTTGTATGCTAGTTAGTGCCGCACATTAGGACAATAATTTGTATGCTAGTTAGTGACGCACAGTGTAAGTAACACAGTGACACGCCATCCCTTGTAAGGCATTACAAGCCAGATAGGTAACACCCAGCACATGTACAGCGTGGCGAGGTGTCGTGGCGTCAGCTTTATCTGTGATGGATACTGCTGCACCTGCCTTGTAAACATGTATCCCAGGCTGTAGGATGTGAAGCAAGCAAGGTTGGCACCATTCCTATGCAAATAGCACATGCTACTTTATAACTTGTATTTATTTAATTACTAGTAAAAAGGCCCGATGCAATTGCATCGGGAGCGCGGTGAAATGAATTGTGTGTATACAGGCGGGTCAGTGGGTAGTAGAGCATCGAGGCGGCTCTGTGGGTAGCAGAGCATCGAGGCGGCTCTGTGGGTAGCAGAGCATCGAGGCGGCTCTGTGGGTAGCAGAGTATCGAGGCGGCTCTGTGGGTAGCAGAGTATCGAGGCGGCTCTGTGGGTAGCAGAGTATCGAGGCGGCTCTGTGGGTAGCAGAGTATCGAGGCGGCTCTGTGGCTAGTAGAGTATCGAGGCGGCTCTGTGGTGGAGGGGTGAGGAGAGATGCGGCTCTGTGGTGGAGGGGTGAGGAGAGATGCGGGTCTGTGGTGGAGGGGTGAGGAGAGATGCGGGTCTGTGGTGGAGGGGTGAGGAGAGATGCGGCTCTGTGGTGGAGGGGTGAGGAGAGATGGGTGTCTGTGGTGGAGGGATGAGGAGAGATGCGGCTCTGTGGTGGAGGGGTGAGGAGGATGCGGCTCTGTGGTGGAGGGGTGAGGAGAGATGCGGTTCAGTGGTGGAGGGGTGAGGAGAGATGCGGCTCAGTGGTGGAGGGGTGAGGAGAGATGGGTGTCTGTGGTGGAGGGGTGAGGAGAGATGCGGCTCAGTGGTGGAGGGGTGATGAGAGATGCGGCTCAGTGGTGGAGGGGTGAGGAGAGAAGCGGGTCAGTGGTGGAGGGGTGAGGAGAGAAGCGGCTTAGTGGTGGAGGGGAAAGGAGAGAAGCGGCTCAGTGGTGTAGGGTTGAGGAGAGATGCGGCTCAGTGGTGGAGGGGTGAGGAGAGAAGCACACAGTATATACATACATGAGACATTGTATAGACAGACAGTATGCAGAGATTACACATATTATACACACAGTATAGACACAGTATACACGCATTACAGAGAGTGTAGAGACAGGAGACAGAGTGTAGAGACAGGAGACAGAGTGTAGAAAGGAGACAGTGAGAAGAACAGAGTGTAGAGACAGGAGACAGAGTGTAGAGACAGGAGACAGAGTGTAGAGACAGGAGACAGAGTGTAGAGACAGGAGACAGAGTGTAGAGACAGGAGACAGAGTGTAGAGACAGGAGACAGAGTGTAGAGACAGGAGACAGAGTGTAGAGACAGGAGACAGAGTGTAGAGACAGGAGACAGAGTGTAGAGACAGGAGACAGAGTGTAGAGACAGGAGACAGAGTGTAGAGACAGGAGACAGAGTGTAGAGACAGGAGACAGAGTGTAGAGGACAGGAGACAGAGTGTGTAGAGACAGGAGACAGAGTGTAGAGACAGGAGACAGAGTGTAGAGGACAGGAAGACAGAAGTGTAGAGAACAGGAGACAGAGTGTAGAGACAGGAGACAGAGTGTAGAGACAGGAGACAGAGTGTAGAAGGACAGGGAGAGACAGAGGTGTAGAGACAGGAGACAGAGTGTAGAGACAGGAGACAGAGTGTAGAGACAGGAGACAGAGTGTAGAGACAGGAGACAGAGTGTAGAGACAGGAGACAGAGTGTAGAGGACAGGAGGACAGAGTGTAGAGACAGGAGACAGAGTGTAGAGACAGGAGACAGAGTGTAGAGACAGGAGACAGAGTGTAGAGACAGGAGACAGAGTGTAGAGACAGGAGACAGAGTGTAGAGACAGGAGACAGAGTGTAGAGACAGGAGACAGAGTGTAGAGACAGGAGACAGAGTGTAGAGACAGGAGACAGAGTGTAGAGACAGCAGGGAGAACAGAAAGAGTGTAGAGACAGGAGACAGAGTGTAGCAGGACAGGGAGGACGGGAGGTGTAGAGACAGGAGACAGAGTGTAGAGACAGGAGACAGAGTTGTAGAGAGCAGGAAGGACAGAGTGTAGAGACAGGAGACAGAGTGTAGAGACAGGAGACAGAGTGTAGAGACAGGAGACAGAGTGTAGAGACAGGAGACAGAGTGTAGAGACAGGAGACAGAGTGTAGAGACAGGAGACAGAGGTGTAGAGACAGGAGACAGAGTGTAGAGACAGGAGACAGAGTGTAGAGACAGGAGACAGAGTGTAGAGACAGGAGACAGAGTGTAGAGACAGGAGACAGAGTGTAGAGAGAGGAGAGACAGGAGCAGTGTAGAGACAGGAGACAGAGTGTAGAGACAGGAGACAGAGTGTAGAGACAGGAGACAGAGTGTAGAGACAGGACACAGAGTGTAGAGACAGGACACAGAGTGTAGAGACAGGACACAGAGTATACAGAGACATGACAGGGACAGAGTATACAGAGACATGACAGGGACAGAGTATACAGAGACATGACAGGGACAGCGTATACAGAGACATGAGAGGGACAGAGTATACAGAGACATGACAGGGACAGCGTATACAGAGACATGAGAGGGACAGAGTATACAGAGACATGAGAGGGACAGAGTATACAGAGACATGAGAGGGACAGAGTATACAGAGACATGAGAGGGACAGAGTATACAGAGACATGAGAGGGACAGAGTATACAGAGACATGACAGGGACAGCGTATACAGAGACATGACAGTTTATGCTCACCACTCCCCGAGCCCCCGCCGTCTGCCGGCGTCTTCCTGCAGTGTCCCGGTGGCTCCAGCAGGCTGCTGGTGTCTGCACAGGTCTGCTACTGCAGTTCAGGACCTGTGGTGATGTCAGAGTCACGTGACACCAGGTTAGCATGGAGTAAGCTGGTGTCACGTGACTGTGACATCACCAGAGGTCCTGAACTGCAGTAGAAGACTTGTGCAGACAGCGGGAGCCTGCGGGAGCCACCGGGACACTGTAGGAATACGGCGGGAGACGGCGGGGGCTCGGGGAGAGGTGAGCATATGTTTTTTGTTTGTAAACAGTAGTGCGGCTGCGCGTCATCGCTTGCAGTCGCGCATAGGAGCTTGGGATTCGGCTACAACGCCCGAATTCCCAACTCCCGATTATATAAGTAGATGCACATCAACAGCTTTAGAAATCTTTTACTATTCTGGATAGTTGTTTGGTAGCAGTTTACAGGCTGTATATGAGGTGACAGGTTCATATATCACACACAGAATAAGGGTTGCCTCTTGAATCAAAACACCATACTGGCAGCTGCTACACCCATCTCTGGTCCACCAGGATTTACTTTGGTATACCAATCTTCTGACACAATAAGGCCATGTGCACACGTTCAGTATTTGATGAGTTTTTTACCTCAGGATTTGTAGACAAACCCAGGAGTGGAGCAATAAGAATAAAATTCTAATAGAAACACCTGCACCACTTCTGTATTTAATTATCCACTCCTGGTTTTGGCTACAAATCCTGAGGTAAAAAACTCATCAAATACTCAGCGTGTGCATGTGGCCTAATGATTCCAAAGTCAAGCAGAAGACAACTCTACTTAGAAGGAAATCACCAATTGTTTGCCACTCACCAGAAAAGTAGCCATAGCCAATACAGGATAACTATGGATACACTAGCAGGATGCAGCAGGCATCCATTATAAAAGGTGGGGGTGACAGAGATCTGGATTTCAGCAATGTGTCACTTATTGAGCTGCTAGCTACAGTTTTGATAAAATCTCTATTTTATTATCACGAGATTATCACTAGTGGTCTAGTAAACCTGCTGCCATCTACTCCTCCATATTTATGAGTGCTGTATCACCCAACTACCCTAACTGTACATGGGCAGAAATCTGCCAATCAGTTGTGTGGGTTTCGTTATGCAGAGCAGTCTAGCTAACATCACTGGAATCAGAGTCTTTGAATCTACATTTTGATTCAGTGTTTAATGCAGTGCCACAAAAAAAAGATCAGTAAAATAAAATGAGAGAAAGTGAACAAAGGGAAAACTTGTGTAAATAGGTTTACAACTTGCTCAGTGATAGGAAACAAGTTTGTTATTAATGAAAAACATTCAAATTGGGCCACAGTTAGAAGGTACCACAGGGGTCAGTATTGGGTCCCCTTCATTTGAACATATTAATGACCAAATAGAGTGCATACAGAGTAGAATTTCAATTTTTGCAGATAATCAAAACAAAGGAAGATAATTTAATATTACAGAGTGATTTATGTAAGATAGAGAATTGGGCTGAGAAAAAACAAATGATGTTTAATGTAAATAAATGCAAATGCATATTATGCAAATTAAATGAAATAATTATGTACTAAATAGTAGAAGACTGGGTAAAACGGTCAGTGAAAAGTAGTTGGGTGTATGAGTGGAAGGCATTTAAATTTAGTTGCCAGTGCCAAGCAGCTGCTGAAAACGTAGATTCTGGTGAAATGGATTAAGTTTGTTTTAGGAATCCTATTTTAAAATAGGATCACATTAATCCAGCAATAGCTGGGTTGCAATTAACCATTCTGCTACTCCACCCTTCCCAATTTATTTTACTCCCACCCTGGATTTGTTTTCCTTTTCAAAAAAGGATCATATAAAAGGAGTTATGTGCTTTCCACCGGTCACTTTGCACTTTGTATTTACCTGATGAAGGCTTTTTAGAAAGCGGACGTCAGCATGATTTTTGTTTTTACCATCTTGGATTGTTAAGCAATAAAACATTTTACATTTCACAGAACAATGGCTGTAATGCATGACAACTATACAGTTGAATAGACTGTGTAAGCTCACTCACTGGCTACCGCGGAGTCTGAAATCCGGGCGTCTCTACTGCACTGATAGGTGCTCAATTGTGGATCACAGCAAAGTATCTTGATCAATATATAGAAAACAGGATGGCACTGATCTCTTTTGTGCAGATTTTATTCTAGGGACAAATCTATTTGACAAATTATGGCTAGTAGACAGCTTGCAGCAAGAAGGGGAGAAAGTGCAAGTACATGCAGCTTCGATGATCTTTTGTGCCTTATGGCATTTCCAGAAGTCCATGGTGGAGCCGTGGAAGTGCCAAAATCACAAAATGATCGTCATTCAAGTTGCATATACTTGCAAAACAATGGGAAAGACCAAAGAATATTCATGTTTTTGAAAGGCCCAATCAAGATTCAGACCTAAATCCCATTGAGAACCTCTGGAAAAACTTGGCAAAACTTGAAAACTGCTGTTCCCAATGTTTTTTCTCCAATCTCACTGAGCCAGAAATAGTTTGCAAAGAATGGGCAAAAATTACAGCCTCAAGTTGTGCAAAGCTGGTAGAGACATACCTCCAAATACTTGTAGCAGTAATAGCAGTGAAGGTGGTCCTACTAAGTACTTACAAAGGGGCTGAAAACCAATGCACTCAATTTTCAGATTTAGATATTTTTTAAATATTTAGAAAACCATGCATCCTTTCCTTTACAATTCACAAATAATTTACAATCACGCAGTGTGTGTTTTAATAAAATCAAAAGTCCATCATTGTGGCAATGTCACAAATTGTCAGGAAATACTAACATACTAACAATTACAGCTGCAAGTCCTTTATAAAATTTACTGTCTAAGGCTCTGTTCACATGTTCAGTATCTGGTCACTATTTTACCTCAGTATTTGTAAGCCAAAATCGGGAGTGGAAAAATCAGCGGAAAATAATAGAAATATTTGCAACACTTCTGATTTTTTTTTCACCCACTCCTGGTTTTGGCTTACAAGCATTGATGCAAAATACTGACCAGATACTGAACATGTGCACAAGGAAAACAGTAATTTAGGTAAAGGACTCGCAGTTGCAATTGTTAGTACGTCTCGCTGTCAGACAAATTGCTAAAGCAAAGTAATATCTGTTTACATCCAGCATCTAAAAATCCCCTTTCGGGGATGTTCAGCTAAGCAGGCAGTAAATATAAAGCCATAAACAGACAAGGCGATTACTAAAATTTGAGTCAGGGTTTAGGAAAACTGACAGCTATTTATCAGGAAGACACAGATGGCCGAAACTTAACAATAACATACTGGGAACATTTACCAAGATATTGCTCTGGATCTCACACAACCCAGCAAGCAAACAAAGCAAATGGTAAAAGAAATAGGAAGGAGAAAAAGTTCAACCCACAGCGTCAGCACTATGGGGTTTTTCATCTAATGTCTTTTTTCTTTTAAATTGGTGCTATTCCAAAATTATAATTTCGCTCTTGAATTTATACATCTAGAAACCAAAAGAGATTATATTATCTTGAAGCCCTGAAAATATAGGCAAAACTGTAAGAAAAATAGGTTTTCTTTAACACCACCAAAGAAAAGATATAGTTTTGGAAAATGCAAAGCACATCACCAGAGCTAAACCTTATTGAGCATTTGTGGGACATCCTCAAAAGGAAGGTGGAGGAGCGCAAGGTCTAACATCCACCAGCGACATGTCGTCATCACTGAGAAGTGAAAGAGAAGTCCATGTGTATATACATACATAAGGTAAACTGCTGCACACTAAACACTAAGAAAAAGCAGCCGTTTATCTTAATTAGAATGTTTGTTCCAACTAGCACCTATACACACAGGTGTCGCCAGTGGATCTTAACCTTCAGTTTTACATAGACATACAAAATGTCCTGGAAGGTAAAAGAAAACAAAGCCTTGAAGCTGATAATCAGCTCACAGACCCTGGCTACTCATCCACACCAGAGCTGTATGCTCCACCAGTCTACTGGGATAAGTCACATTTGTGTTGCTGATTGGCTGCAGTGCTCACATGACGCCCTCTCCAAATGTTGATCCCAGGAGACTGCCGATGTTTGATAAACTGACTATAGCGGTGCAATGCTTGCCTGAGAGTGGAATATTATTTCTCATTAAAGGTGAAAGGGACCCTGTCATGTCGGTTTTTGTTCTTAAATTGCTCTTAATGTTAGTTAGATCATGCATTAAACATCACTAGCCTGATTTTTGAAAAAGAAACAAAAAACACATGAATTTATCAATAAAAGCACTTTAGATTCTTATATGTTTGTATTAGAAACCTGCACAGTCAGTCATCGGGGTGAAGACTTCAGCTGGAATCAGTCACATCAATCCACTGCAGTCATACAGTTTTATAAACTTAGTCACTCTCCCCTGAACAGTAATATATTAACTCTTAATGACCATCAGAAATTCACATATGTCATAGGACCTGTAGTGATGTCACCACCATGTGATCATAATGAGCGGAACAAAGCCTACATTTTGCTCACGTCAGACCTACCTAGCTCCGCCCATTTATGGTCACATGGTGGTGACATCACCACAGGTTCTATTACAGGAAATGTGAAATTCTGAAGGTCCTTAAGAAATGTTAATATGATACAATTCGGAGGTATGGGGGAAGGGATTGACTACATGTAAAAAACTTCATCACTGAATGTGGATTGACATGACCGATTCCAGCTCAAATATCCACACCGACGACTGTATCTAATGCAAACACATAAGCCTCTATAGTGCTTTTTGTGATAAATACATCATTTTTTGTTTTGTTTTGAAAACCAGGCTAGTGATGCCCGATGCATGGCCTAAATTAGATCGGGGGCAGTTTAATAATGAAAGAAAAGAAAAAAAAAAGGAAAAGAAAACGACTTGACATGTTCCCTTTAGAGGGGTTTTCCCATGAACTCAGTCAATTTTAATCAAGAAATCTTGGAATAATAAGTTCCACAATTGGAAGTGTTTAAAAAAAATGTTCCTGTGCTGAGATAATCTTATATATGTGTGCCTGCTATGTACTGTGTAATGGATGTGTCTGACTGTACAGGGACATGGTCTGATCATACCACATCTCCTGTGCTGAGATAATCTTGTATATGTGTCCCTGCTATGTAATGTGTAATGGATGTGTCTGACTGTACAGGGACATGGTCTGATCATATCACATCTCCTGTGCTGAGATAATCTTGTATATGTGTCCCTGCTATATACTGTGTAATGGATGTGTCTGACTGTACAGGAACATGGTCTGATCACACCACATCTCCTGTGCTGAGATAATCTATGTGTGTTCCTGCTATGTACTGTGTAATAGCTGTGTCTGATCATACCAGATCTCCTGTGCTGAGATAATCTATGTGTGTTCCTGCTATTTACTGTGTAATAGCTGTGTCTGGCCGTAAAGGGACATGGTGTGATCATACCACATCTCCTGTGCTGAGATAATCTATATGTGTTCCTGCTATGTACTGTGTAATAGCTGTGTCTGACCGTACAGGGACATGGTCTTATCATACCACATCTCCTGGGCTAGGGAGTTAGCAAGAGTATGCAGACATTACAGCACAGGATCATGGATGATTATTTTTGTGAAGTAAAACATTTCCCTGTCTGTTTGTAAAAAATGTTTTACCTCAAAGAAATAATTATTTGCAATCCTGTGCTGTAATGTCTGTATACTTTCTTTCATCCTCCCATGCCCAGGAGATGTTGTATGATCAGTCCATGTTCTGTGCATAGTCACAAACAGCCATTAAACTGAGCATAGAGGGGGCACATATACAAGATTTTAAAAAATGTTCCTGTACTGAGATAAACACATCGAAATGTGGAAATTATTATTATTATTATTACAAGATCTATTGATTTAAATGATTAAACTTTACAATTAACTTTGTTCGTGGGAACACCCCTTTAAAAAAGGGTTGTCCAGCAGTGAAAACACCTTAAAGGACCATATCTGGGTCCTAAAACAAAAATAATGTCACTAAACATGTGAGCACGGGTCTGTCGGCACTCATTGGCCAATTGGCCAGATCCTACTGTGAATATGGGCATTAAATAGTGTGGTCTTTGAGAAGAAATCTTCCATGAAGGATATCCAATGCCCAAAGACTGGCACTGGTACTCCTTCACCAAACAATGGAATGTTTACAGACAAGCCCCTGCACAATCTTGTGTTGTAAAGCATCTTCATATTGGTCATTTACTATCATATATATTTGCGAGGGTTTCCTCCGGGCACTCCGGTTTCCTCCCACATTGTAAAGACATACTGATAGGATATTTAGATTGTGAGCTCCAAGAGAGACAGCATTACTGATGTATGTAAAGTGCTATGGAATTAATAGCGCTATATAAATGAATAAATATTATTATTATATATACAAATTTGTAAGTACACGTGGTATCAAGCAACTCATTCACATTTGTCCTATGTAATATTCAATCTTTATACATTTCTAACTTAGGGTATTTACTGGACTGAACATTGAATGGTAAACCCGTATCCACAAAGTGTAGATGAATCTACTACATGGACTATACAATAGCCTGCTAAAGGACAGAACAATTACAAATCTTGTGTGATTTGCTGCCATCTACTGGTTAAAATAGAGATTTATAAGTGGTCTGTGTAAGCAAGTGTCTGCTGTACTTTTTATTGTCTATGTTCATTGTATACACAGTGTAGATGACAAAAAGTCTAAGACACGGGCAAACAATTATTACTCCGTTTTTCTGCTGCACTTTCCACACCACAAACAGTCCTATTACTTACCATCCCCGGAGATCCTACAATGAGCCCCATCGATGTGTTCCTTCAGGGCATTGGCAGGACCTGCAGGTACATTACTGACAGGACCTGCCAGTGCCCAGAAGGAAGATATAGCTGGGGATCACCAGGGAGGGTAATAAAGTGTGTGTTTCTCTGTGTCCCCCAAAAATGGAGTAAAAAAGCAACACAAACGGATAATGCGTTTATAATGCTTTTCTGCAAAAAAAAAAAATATAAGAGGATAGGTTTCTAATGCAAAAACTGCAACAAAAACAGATCAGCAAAAACAGAGCACAAACCCTCTGTGTAAACGAGGCCTAAGGGTGAACACATCCTGACGTGAGAATTTTCTCACTAGTGGTTTAAACCAATCACTATAGCCATAAGCGAATTGTTAACATCAAGTCCATCTTGAACTGTCCTCCCACCTTTCCTGCTCCCTCTTTGACCGATTACAATCTAGCTTCCAATGGCATCTCCTAATATAACACAACAACTCCAGCTCTTAAATCAACCGCCCCCTTATGCATACCAAAACCCTCACAATCAACAGCCAACGCTGGCACACCAGCCTAACCAAAGACCTGAGACTTGCCTCCAGGTAGCTGAGAAGGGATGGAAAATATCACATTCCACAGACTTCATTGCACACAGGCTGTTCCTAATCAATTTAAAGTCCACACTCAATGTCACAAAAGAAACCTACTTGTCATCTCTCATATCCTCCCTGTCTCACAAGCCTAAACAGTTATTCAACATTTTCAATTCTCTCCTCCATCCCCCCGCACCTCCCCCCTCTCATCTCATCTCAAGACTTTGCCTCATTCTTCAAGTAGAATGAAAACATCACTGAAAACTTTGGCCCACAGTCTTCACACCCCTACTCGTAACTGATCAACCCTCTTCTTTCAAATCCACCATGACAGAACATCAACTCTCTTGTCTACTCTCCAGATCACATCTCACCATCTGTGCACTTGGCCGCTATGTCACCACAGTCTGCTTCCCAACCCTAAGGCTAGGTGCACACTTGCCGGCGTGTTGGTCGGCGGCAGCTGGGCGGACCCGCCAGGAAGCTCCGGAGCCGTCCACCGGCTTCCTGGCGGGTATGTGCGGCGGGTGACGGGCGGGAGCCGGGCGGTTGCACAGCGGGTTCTCGGCAGCGGTCTGCAGTGGCTGGAAGCAGCACATGATTCTGCTTGCAGCCACTGAAGAACCGGCGGTTTATAGAACATGCTCATTCTTTGCTAACCCGCTGGGAAACCAGCGGTTTAGCAACAGATGAGCCTGTGTAAACCGCCGGAGTGTGGACACCGGGTGTCGGTTTACATTGGTTTTAATGTTAATCCAAACGCCGGTTTGGATTAACATAAATTTACATAAAACTAATGAAAACCGACCGGCGGTTTCCGCTGCTAAAACGACTATAACCCGGCCAGTGCGCACATACCCTTACTCATTTACCCAACCTACAGTGGTCACGGAAAGTATTCAGACCCCTGTTAATTTTTCACTCTTTGTTTCATTGTAGTCATTTGGTAAATTCAATAAAGTTTTTTTTTTCAATAATGTACACTCTGCACCCCATCTTGATTCAAATCAGAAATGCAGACATTTTTGCAAATTTATTGAAAAAGAAAAACTGAAATATCACATGGCTATAAGTATTCAGACCCTTTGCTCAGTATTCAGTAGAAGCACCCTTTTGAGCTAGTACAGCCATGAGTCTTCTTGGGATACAACAAGTTTTTCACACCTGGATTTGGGGATCCTCTGCAATTCTTCCTTGCAGATCCTCTCCAGTTCCATCAGGTTGGTGGACAGCCATTTGCAGGTCTATCCATAGATGCTCAATAGGGTTTAGGTCAGGGCTCTGGCTGGGTCAGTCAAGAATGGTCACAGAATTGTTCTGAAGCCACTCCTTTATTTTAGCTGGTGTGCTTAGGGTAATTGTCTTGTTGAAACGTGAACGTTCGGCCAAGTCTGAGGCCTAGAGCACTCTGGAAGAGGTTTTCATCCTGGATACCTCTGTACTTGGTCGCATTCATCCTGTCCCTGCAGTTGAAAAACACCCCCATAGCATGATGCTGCCACTACCATGTTTCACTGTTGGGGTTGTATTTGGCAGGTGATGAGCTGTGCCTGGTTTTCTCCACTGCGCTTAGAATTATCACCAAAAAGTTCCATCTTCGTCTCATCAGACCAGAGAATCTTATTTCTCATAGTTTGGGAGTCCTTCATGTGTTTTTTTGCAATCTCTATGCAGGCATTCATATGTCTTGCAGTGAGGGGAGGCTTCCGTCAGGCCACTCTGCCATAAAGGCCCCACTGGTGGAGGGCTGCAGTGATACTTGACTTTGTGGAACTTTCTCTTCTCTCCCAATGCATCTATGGAGCTTAGCCACAGAGATCTTGGGGTTCTTCATTACATCTCTCACCAAGGCAATTATCCCAAGATTGTTAAGACTGGCTGGACGGCCAGGTCTAAGAAGACTTCGGTTGGTCCCAAACTTCTTACATTTAAGGATTATGGAGGCCACTGTGCTCTTAGGAACCTTTAGTACAGCAAAAATTCTTTTGTAACCTTGGCCAGATCTGTGCCTTG
>JARQOC010000001.1:356795056-356898750 GCA_033576535.1 Allobates femoralis
GAAATGGAGAAACATTTCGTGGACTGATGAAAGTAAAATAGTTCTTTTTGGATCCAAGAGCTGCAGACAGTTCATCAGACAATCCCCAAACTCTGAATTCAAGCCACAGTACTCTCTAAAGACAGTGAAGCATGGTGGTGCAAGTGTGGCACCCCAGTGGTCCAGTTGCCACAGTGGCTTTGCCTCCCTCACAAGGGGTGATGTCATGCCTGGAAGCAGGAGGAGGTCCCACGCTAAGTAACACCAGAATGTAACACTGTTCCTGACTCCAGGCCAGAAGGGGGGCTCTAGAACCCGACTTCAGGGGAGCTAAACTAGTTCTGGCAAGGAGGAGGGGTTAGTTAGTAAGTCTGAGGAGAAGGAAAGGAGAGGACGTGGAGAGTAGTGCTCTGGGGAGTGGAGCTGCGACTGAGCTCACCCCAGAGCGAAGCGCTAATGAAAGGACGCCAGAGTCCTTGGTTTGGCAGGTGCTGTACGTCCTTACAGCCGAATCTGGAGGGCAGGGAGTTGCAAGTCTCCTGGCCGCACCAAACACCCGGCGGCACAACAGTATACTAGAACCCAAAGTAGCCACCAGTTGAGTGATACCTGTGATAGGCTCGTGCTGCCTGCCATATGCGTCAGAACCCATACGCAGGAAGAGGGCCGCAGCATAGCTACAGGCAGCATGGACCCAAAAGGAAAGTGCAGCAGGAAGACCTCCAATCCCACCTGGCGAGGTGGATCTCCGAATGCTTCCAGGCTATCCGGACCTCATCTACCACAGTGCCTTGGACTACACCAAGAACTGCCGAATTAAGGTAACGGAAACTGCACCCTTCTGTGTCCTCTGCTTATTTTCTGCATCCTCTGTCCTGCACCCCAAAGACCATCACCACCATCTAGACTGTTTCACTTATCCCTAGGTCCCTGCTCCACCTGTGGGGAGTGATATCCTCCTGACTGCATCACCATCTGCCCCAGCAGTCCCAATCTGCAGCATCGGCCATCCCTGGCCGAACACCACAGGTGACGAATATCCCTGTAAATATCCCCCTTGACTGCATTCCCAGGTCACAGAGCCGGGTCACCACCACCGTGATCTCCCCCAAAGAACTGACCAACCCAGTTCTGAGTACCCCACGGTGACACAAGCATCATGAGATGGGCTTGTTTCTCTAAATATGGTCACGGGCCTATTTACCGCGTATCAGGTATCATGCACCAGTTTACATATATCAAAATACTTGAAGAGGTCATGTTGCCTTATGCTGAAGAGGAAATGCCCTTGAAATGTGTGTTTCAACAAGACAACAGTAAACACACCAGTAAGCAAGCAAAATCTTGGTTCTAGCCTAATAAAATAGAGGTTACGGAGTGCGAAGTCCAATCCCCAAATCTTAATTGGATAGAACACTTGTGGGGTGACATCAAAAATGCCATTTCTGAGGCAAAGCCAACAAGTACAAATGAACTGTGGGTTGTAGTCAAAGCATCCAGGGCTGGAAACACTGGAAAAACAGTTGACAGGTGCCAGAAGTTGGTTGACTCTATGCAACCTAGATGTGAAGCAGTTCTAAAAAAAAAAACTGTGATTATACAACTAAATATTAGGTTAGTGATTCACAGGAATGCAAAATCCTTAAAAAAAAGTACATGTTTTGAGTCTGTAAAGACAAATGCAGATACTGCTATTTTTTTGAACAGCCCAATGTTCATTGTTTTGTTATTTTCAGTAAAGAAGTTAAACTTTATATGCATTTCTCTTTGTTTGATTTAGAAATCAGTGTGCAGTGTTCCTAGTGTATGGAAATAAAATAAAAAAATGCATTAAGCCCAAAAGCTTTGTAACACACTGCTATTATTTTGAACACAACTGTATACACATCTGGATACTTATTGGTACAGTATACATAGACCATCTGCCCATTCAAAACAAATTTTCACTTGGTACAATAAATCTATTGAAAAGTAATTATTCTGTGATCAGAATATTAAATTACAAATTTTCCTACAATTTTTGTTTTCACAGTTAATGAAGAGCTTGCTCAGATTCCTGCTTCAAGAGATTCTCTGCGGGATTACTACCTTCAGTACAAGCAGTTAAAGTCATCCAAGAGCCGACGTGTCAAAAAGACTTCTTAATCCGGATTTGACTTCATACGGAAGGGCAGCGAATATAATGTAAATCTGCTAACACATCACAAATCACTAAGCAAAAAGGAATCTAAAAATGACTGCTCAGAGCTACAGGGGGAAGTAAAAGGTTTCGCAAATTAGGATGATTTTCCTGGAAAAAGTCTGCTCATAGGAGACTTGAAAGCTGGATCTGTCTGAAACAGAACACATGGTGATTTTCCCGAGGTTACTGGAGATGCCTGTGGACCAGGACATGCTGAAGTCATTTGAAATCTGCTTCTTTGCTTGTTATGCTGCTAGAAAACTGCACATATATGCAGTTACATAAGGGTAGCCATAGCTGTAAGCTAGGAATAACACAAAGCTATTATAAGCTGCGATCTCAGTCTAAGGACAGCGCCATAGTTTTTTTTATTTTTAGCAATAGTGATTCTTTTCTAGCCTTCATATGCTGGTAAAGCTGCCCCATGGATCTCATGACACAATTACCTGACAATTTCTGTTCTTATAGTATAATCATAGGATCACTTTACAAGAGCAATAAATGAGAGGAGAAACTATGATCTGACATGAGTGGAATGAACACCGCCCTGTGAAATATAAAATGTAGCAATATGATTATTTTATATACAGAGAAAATACTGATTATAGAGCCATATGGGGACATACCATATAGGCAACCTGTACTCTTAAAGGGTTAGTCCTGTTATTCTGTTTCAAGAGCACACCTTCTCGAGTGACAGTTCGGTCTAGCATCATTGTGCACTCCAAAGACTGCTGTATGTGACGTTTTGTCTTTGAAGTATTACAAGCACCGTGGAACTGAAACTGGTCAGGATTAAGAGCTAATAGTGCCCTTCAACAATTCCAGCTGGCTCCAATGCAGTGCTTACAGGCTCAATTGGAAAGAACTTGTAAGCACTTCACGTGTTCAGCCACTGTTGAACGTGAACAGTGGTCAATCCCCTGGGCAATGAGCAGTAAACAAAAAAAGATAAAGAGTAAACCAAAGATAGGAGGGAAAAGGAGGCAGAGAGATATAGCAATATAAATGCAAATGTGTTCATTTAGGGAAGGAACTCCTTATGTCTTAAGGCCCATTCACACAAAACGACGCACCAGCGATCCCGATAACGATGTGCAGAGATCGCTGGTGCGTCGGTTCTCACATCGCTGGTAAGATATTAAACAGGTATCTCACCAGCAATGTGAAAAACGACGCACTAGCGATCCGGAATTATACCGAGGTCGTTGGGAATTGTCACTCCATAGCATAGCATTGAGATCGTTGGTCATTGTCCCTGTCAATCACAACTATGTTGCGTTCCCAGCGGGAGCACAACGAACGTAGAAATAATCCAGAGCAGTATGTAACGATCAACGATCTCACAGCAGGGGCCAGATCGTTGGTGCGTGTCACACAGAAAGACATCGCTGACTGGATCGCTGTTGCGTCACAAAATCTGTGAGGTTAGAGCAATCTCGTTATGTGTGACATGGCCTTTACGCTTACTGCTATCTTGTTAGATTAAAAAATTAATTTATACAGATCTGTTAAGAAAAAGATGCCTATATTACTGTATATTCCATATGTCCTCTGCTATCCATGTACATTACTATAAAGACAAAAATTAAAAGAAAAAGGTGCACTCACCCATGTCTGACTTTATGCACGTAAATTTTTACTTACCGGTGGAAAGTTGCATACAGCAGGGAGGGAGGAAAAGGGACAGACAAGTCATTTCGCACTTTACTTAGCGCTTCCACCACTAAGTAAAGCGCAAAACAACTCGTTGTCCGTCCCTTCTCCTCCCTCCCTGCTGTATGCAACTTTCCACCGGTAAGTAAAAATGTTCGTGCATAAAGTCAGACATAGGTGAGTGCACCTTTTTCTTTTAATTTTTTGCTATAAGATGTACCCTTATAGGTAGCACCCCGGGACTATGATTTGTACTTGAATTTGTTGCTATTTGATTATAGTGAGATCACAGAGCTATTAGCCCTTATTGTGCAATATTGGTGCCCGGCTTCCTTGTTTATAACTAGTATTACTATAGAGACTATGTAGACTGATTACTGACAACACAGTGTAATTTCTGGTATATGACTGATACAACAGGCATCTGATGACACTCTTAAGGAAATCTACAATGTGAAATGTTCAAAACATTTGGCGCAATGGGAAGCAAAGAACTTGCATACATGCCTTGCATAATTATATTAGATAATTTAGACACTTTTTGCTCCTTATCTAGAGATGGTATATATTCATCATGAGCTACCTTAAACAATCTAGCCCATTTCAGAGCTGTTTTGCTCTATGTTGCAGTTAAGACCAGTTTTCAATTGTAAGAAATGTTTTCACAATTTGCAGCTGCAAAAAATGTTGTGACTTGACATTATTATGCCAGTTTCGCCAACTTTTAGAATAGTTGTTGTAACTCCACAGGGAAGGTTCGGTGATTCAATACTGAAACAAAGGGTTTTTTTGGTGTGCAGCTGTCCAGTGCGGTGTAGTCAAAAAGGGTGCTGCTTGCACAGAGGTGGTAGTAGAACTGAAAAATGGAGAAAAGAACCTCTGTATAAGAAGCGCACAACCAAAATAATTCATGCAAGGTGAAGTTTATTTAAGGAACATGTGCACCCCAGAGTTAAAACAAATAAAAACCACTGAGTCTGGAACATCACACGGCTGCTAGATCAGAGAATTTAACATATGGCAATAATTAATATCAAACCGTCATGAAATCTAAAAGTGACACTCAGTTGTTAGGTAAATACATAACCAAATGACAATGTCTAATGTCACCAAAAAAAATTGTTGTAGAAAAAGGATGATATTAAACACAGAAACCAAGCAATATGTAAAGAGGGCAGTGCCCGTATGATCTGAGTGTGTACAATGCAATACTTAGTTATCTGTGCCCGTCAAGGAATAGGGAATCAATAATGATCACAATTTCCAAAATCCTACCACAGTTATAGTAATAAGGTTCACAACCAGTGTCTTGGTGTGTCTAACAAGGACAATATACAAGGTGTACAAGCAGATTTATAATGAATGATATAGAGAAACAATACATAAAACCAAGAAACAGCTGTAGGCAGAGTTACTGCCGTAATTACTATTATTACTGTACACCATCATCGCTGCTACTGGTGTCCTATTTCTTCGGACACTAATCTGCCGCCTATGAACATGGGTGATTATTCCTTACTATACAGGGTACTTCTAGATTGCCTATGTAAAAGTAATTACTGCGGTAGCACATGGCAGCTAAAAGAAGCACCAAATTCATTAATGCCTCTGAAGAAAACACTTTATCATGAATGACATTTGAGCCCAAGTATTATACAAAATATGTACATTTTCCTTCAAGGCTTATCATGATGGATCTGTTTTGTTACATTGTGATGACCATTACGGTAAGATCTGATGGAATCAGCATCACAGGCCTTTTTGAATATCTGAATATAGTGAAACGTAAAGCTTTTTCCACATTTGCAGATTTGGTTTGAGGGCTGTTTTAACACCTGGACTATCAACAATAAACTTCTGCCACATTGAGAACTTGTTTTACTTAATACCTTTCTTATTTTGGTGTAGACAAGTAGACCTTTGAACTACACAATGTCCATAGCGTTTAACAAAAGCATGCGTACATGGCTTGTTGCAAGATATATTGCAAGCATGAAAGAAGAGTTGCCAATGCCAACTTTTTTCCAAATTACAGTCTGTATCAGAAGAACATGTAATAATCCTTTTACAGGTTATATTTGGACATACACATCATACCATTTGTAGGTAAATTCTTAAATTTTTTACCATCAACGTAACATTTTATCTTTTAGTAAGTGTTTGGCGCTTTGACCATTTTTTTTCTATTTAAAAATTGTTGTGAGTTTTATGTTTGCTTTTTTATACAGGCATGGAGGAGTTACAAGAACACAATGTTTATCTTGATGATGGGGCAATGTTTCAGTGTTAAGATATATCTATAAAATTCTGTTCAATTATCCTAAAGCTCAAAAGGCTATGTGTTCTGTTTTGTTTTTTTCCATTTAAATTTCTAGAATAGAGTATATGAAGAGAAAAAATGTATGCTGTTATTCAATTATAAACTTTATATCTGATGTAAACAATTAAAGCATTGTCTACAATATACTAATTAGGTACACATGGTTACATAAGGACAATTTTCAATAAATTTCGAAAAATCATATGTCTATATGAGTCTATATTCACGTGGAAAGTATTCCACTACCTCATCCTGCCCTTCTCAATAGTGATTGAAGGGTTGCTGTGTATTTCCACCATCCTAACAACATAATCGAGCAAGTCCAAGCAATTAGACTTAACCTTTTTTGTTACTCTCCAAATGTCCCATTTTATTAGTATTAGCTTTCATCATTGAATTTTTTTGTTACCAAAATCATGGAGGGTCTCATAAACAGAACCAAACTGAATCTAGACATCTATAACAAATGTGTTTTAGTCAATTTTTGCCAACATCAACAGGTAAAAAAAAATAGTTTTTGTTTTTCTTTCTAAATTTCAGAACACTCATTGATAGGCAAACAATACCAAAACTATCTCTTCACTTCCAATCACTTCCTTTCTCAGTCTTATCCATCATGTCATCCCACTTCTGTAAACAAAATATGTAGAGAACTGAGCTTTGTCAACCTTTTCTGGTCATTTCTCATTCTCATATTGTTCTTATTTACCAACAACAGTTCACCATTAGAGATGAGCGAGTACTAAAACGCTCGGGTGCTCGATGCTCTGGCAGAGCATCCCAAGATACTCGTGTACTCGGCCAGAGCACCGAGCCCAATGTAAATCAATTAGTGACAGGCTCCGCCCACAGACTTCCGGTTATAAAAACGAGTGTTTCTGGGAAAGGGCGGGAGGGTGGGCTTTTTCAAATCGCCGCAGCATACAACACCTTGCTGTGCCCCCCAGAGGGATCCTAACAATCAATCCGCTCTCTGTGAGGTGCCAGCTCACTGTGTGCACTGAAGGGAGCTGTGTATTTGTGTCAGAGCGATAATGAAAAAAGCATGCAGAAACGCATGCTTTTTTTTAAGGCACTAAAAAAACTCATGCCAAGTGTGACCCTAGCATAACATAGTAGGTCTTTTGTAGCAAACTAGGAATAATACTATATGGTGAACCAACAAAACGTATCAAGTTCTTAATGAGGATGTCATTTGTACCAAGCAAAAATATCTAGTATCTAGCAAAAACGCATGTCTTAATAGCAAAAACGCATGCCTAAAGTGCCATGCGTTTTTGGCATGAGTTTTTGCACTTATGTGAGTAGCTGACATCAAAAACGCATGCAAAAACGCATGATACATTAGTACCATTTAATACCATCCAATAACGCATGCGTTTTCCATAGGGGCCCATGTTAAAAAAACGCTGGCCCCACGGCACCCGACAAGGCCCCTCATGGCATCTCCCGCTATTTTACAGGAGCTGGCGGGAAGGAAGCTGCGGGCGTGGGAGATCAGAACGGAGGGGAAGGAGAGAGCGGAAAGTCTCCATGGTGCTGTACCCGGGCGTCCCCGGGAGAAGTGGTAGAGGCAGCTCATTCCTCCCAAGGTGGCCTCCAGAAACCACCCGGGACCTGCACATCACAGGGAGGAACCGCAGATCAGCAGGCAGTGCAGGCTGGGGACATGGAGAGCGGTCGCAATGGAGGGTAATCCCCTGGGCTCTCACTACAATGCTCTGTGGGGAATGCTGACACCTCCTCAGGAGCTAATTTTACCTCCCCCATTAATATCATATCACAGGGAGAAGAGGGGCCTCCAATGAGAGGACAATCAGACCATAGTACCTCATATAACAACATGGCTTTCCCGCCTGCTCAGCAGCCTCTCACCCTCCGCTGCCCTATTATATGCAACCAGCCCCCTTCCTCATGGGGAATCCCACCACTTCTATGGGTTTTGATTTAACACTGCTTTATAATAAAATAAAGGATATCCCGACAAAGCAGGACATGGACAATATATCGTGCGCCTAGAATCATCTTATAAAACGGAACTTTCCATACATAGAGATGACATTCAGCAATGTGGAGAGAAAGTGGAATCCCATGACCAACTCCTGGCTTCCCTAACTAATAGAATGGAGGTCCAAAAGGCAGCTATGGCTACTCAGGCATGGCAGATGCAGACCCTAGCAGACATGTTAGATGATTCCGAAAACAGGGGACGCAGGAACAACATACGGGTTAGGGGGTTGCCTGAAACTGTGCCTCCCCAGGACTTGGACGCAACCCTATGAGACATCTTTAACTCGGTGCTAGAAAGACCCTGTGACACCCCTGGAGCTGGACCGCGCTCATAGGGCGTTGGGTCCACGACCACGTGAACAAGACCCGCCGAGAGATGTAATTTGCCACGTCCATCGATATCAACTTAAAGATGCGGTTATGGGAGCAGCCAGACGAGTGAGGCCTATCAACCATATGGACTCACATGTACAACTTTTGCCAGACTTGTCATGATGGACCTTACAGAGAAGAAGAGCTCTCAGACACCTATTAAATATACTACGTCAACACGATCTCCCCTACACTTGGGGCTTCCCATTCTGCCTGTGAGTTCAGAAAGGAGGCAGAGTACACCTCTTGAACCACCCTAGTGGCGTCCCGGCGTTCTCAGCACCCTGGGCATCCCGGAGGTGGACATCCCAAACTGGCTGCCTCTGCCAACCTTCTATAGAGCCGATGCTCCGCGCAGGGGACAAGTCCCTCGGAGACAACGGAGACCTGGAGACAACCTAATGGACGCAGGCGAGAGGATCCAGAAGAATTGGGAGCCGATTAGAGTACCTGAATTATTGAATTTGGGATAGCCTTACCACCTTTGGGTGGGGGGGCGGGGATTTGGGTGAAGGGTTTTTTTGCTTTTTTTTTACAACAGGGGACCCTGCTATCTGTAATCGCAGGACTGCGAATATTCCCTACTGATCAGAAGCCGGATAGTCCTATTGTTGGACTAATATTATACGAGGTTCATATGGATGCGAGTTAAATAGACAAATGCACATCCAATATCCATGGAAATATTCGACTCGGGGTTATTGGTCATTACAACCTTAAAATGTCGGAGACCTGAGGAGACGGCCTCCTCTTCCCCCTTGTCACACACACAACCCCCCCAGAGGAGCTGTGCTAAAATAGTAGTACGTAGCAGTTGATACATTCCTCCGATAGGCTCCACATCATCAGTGGAAGCGCGACTATTCACGTTTATTGTTTGTATGTTTAGGATTTAATTTTCTGTCTTCTTTAAATTCTTTTGTCCGCCTTCTCTTCTTCAGTACTCTTCTCCCAACTAACCTCTCCTCCCTCCCTTTTCCCTTTTCTTAATTTTACTTTTCACAGCGGTTGCTGGGACCCAGTGCTGGTACATCTCTCTGAATGAAGCCTGCATACCTTGTACCCGAACTGCAACGGCAATGCCCGGTAAGACGGACAAACAAAAGATTGCACTGGGCTCCTTGAATGTGGGCTTTATTGTGCCACAGAAAAGATCACAAATTCTGTATGGCATGCACAAGAAAAAAGTGAATATTTTGATCCTACAGGAGACCCATTTTAAAGCGGGACATGTCCCTAATATACATGATATATTATACGAAATGGTTCCACAGCGCTAATACAGAGTCTCGATCTCAGGGAGTGTCCAAATCAATTCATAAGTCCCTCCAGCATTCCATATTAGACACAATGATTTATACGGCGGGGAGATTTGTGTTATTGAAAATTCAAATCTACTCGACAGTTTACACCATTGCGGGCTGGTACGCTCCCAGCCGGGACCAAGTATAGGCTGTTAGATCCTTTCTAAGAACAGTGGCCGATTTTGCAGAAGGAGTGGTTATAATGGGGGAAGACTTTAACCTGACTCTTAACCCGACAATAGACTCCAAGGCTGCAAGGTCCTATCTCTCTCTCCGCCAGCTATCCTCCTTGAAGAAAGACCTCCACGATCTACACTTAACAGACGTTTGGAGACTCATTAACCCGGCAGTGAAGGATTACACGTTCTTCTCCACACCACACAATTCTTATGGCAGGATTGATTTCTTTCTCCTAAGCCATTGTGCCTAGGCCTGGGACCCAAAACCGTCCATAGGTAGTTTCCTTTGGTCGGATCACGCTCTAATCTTTCTGGATATCAATTCCCCAGACTCAGTGGCACACCCGTGGTTGTGGAGATTGAACAATAATCTGTTAAAGGACCCGATATGCATAACTGACATTAAAACAACCATAGATATGTTCATTAAAGACCACGCACTGGACACCACAACAATGCCTATTAAATGGAAAACCCTCAAATGTGTCCTTAGAAGGGTACTTATTAAACATGGCTCCCATCTTAAACAAATGAAAAATAGAGAAATTTCAGAACTGCTCGACAGAATACAGACTCTAGAGGCGACACATAAGGTGGATTTGTCGGTGGGAGTGCAAACAGAATTGATTAAATGTAGAGATGATTTGAAATCCTTACTGAATGAAAAATATCTACATCACTGAAACCGCTTTCAAAGTGTACTATACGGACAGGCCAATAAATGTGGACACCTGTTGGCCCGATTTTTGCACCCACGCGGTCAAACTACTTACATTCCTTCTCTCCAAAGGCAGAATGGCCACAAGACGTCAAACACAACGGAAATTCTCAACTTGATGAGACGCTACTATCTAACTATATAACATTAACGGTGTTTAGCCCAACCCACTCTCCATTAGACCCTCAACCCCATATAGAGACATATATTTTTGACACTGCTCTCCCGACCTTAGATACAGCTATGACAATGCAACTGGAGGAGGACTTTACAGTCACAGAAATTGACAAGGTCATTCAGAATACCCCAACGGGTAAAAGTCCCGGCCCAGACGTTTTTTCCCCTCATTTCTATAAGCTGTTCCGAGAACAATTCAGACCCACCTTGGTGAAGGTCTTTAATTCGATCACGACTGATTCCCAATTTGTCCCGCAATCCCTAGAAGCTGTCATCACAGTTCTGACAAAACCTGGCAATCTTTTACTTAGTTGTCATTTCCCTAACAGGTTACAAGTCTCCTTATGATCAGTTATCCTATAACTCTCTAGGGTTATGACTATGCATTGGACTCATACAAACTAAGGTTAGGTTTTAGTCTATACATTTCTAATCAATCCTTTCTATATGATCCACTACTATATCTCTTTGTGATTGATCCTAAAGCTCTGTAAACTTGTTCCTCCCTTTTGCTCCTGTGGTTTGCCTTCACTTCCCTAGTGGTTCCTGTCAGTCTGTATAATTGATATGTATTATATGGGATCCTGGACAAACGTTTACAGATATATGAGTTGTACATATTTTGTAAATACGATGTAAATACGATCCTAAACAAATTATTCTGATTTTAATTTTTTCATATCTTACAGTGACTTTGTGATCAAGGCCCACATGGGCCGAAACGTCAATTGTTTTGTCGCAAGCAACCGACACTGTAAATAAACTTTTCACCTTAAGCATAACCTCTCGTACGTGTGCAGTGATTCCTACCTACATAGAGATTTGGAATCTTTGGTTCCTTTTCACTGGCACTGTCACCCTCACCAAGTTGAGTGCTAGCCATTAATTCTTTAATTACATTTCTGTTTGGCTATAAGTACCGCTGGGACCCATGTCATCTAATACACACATGTATGACGATGCAGCAGGACCAACTATCCTGTCAAGAATAAAGACAACTTCTGACTTTCTTCACATACCTAGCCGTGATATTAAAACCAAGGACTGGGAAAAGGAGCGGAAGAAGTTAGTGGCGTATGAACTACATTGTGCCACCCTCGGTGAATATTTCCGCCAAGGCAAAATACCACGTGGCTTACGCAGCAACCTAAGGCCAACACTCTTTGCTGACAACGAAAAGTTCTGTGATACATTCCAGAAAATACTCAATAAGTGTCCCTTCGACATCATCCTTCTCACTATCGAATATCTACAGGAGGCCATCAAGGAAAGCGAGGAAAAGGTAACAGCGATTGAAACACAGCTAACATCAACACTCAATTCCACCGAACTCACATCTCTAAAGAATAAGGTGGACTCCATTTTGGCAACCCATCGAAAAACCCTTGAGGAACGAAAGAGGTCTAAATTTCAGCGTGACACTGAGGACTACTTGACAAACAAAGTATACAGATGGGAGGAACCAGCACCGCGTCGGCCCCGTCCAAAACCCCGCCGCCCAGCTGGCGGCAATACACCATCTGGAGGTTCATCACCTGCCGGGGGCTCCTCGCCGGGATCCGGGAGCGATACTGGAGGCGCAGCTATCCCAAGGCCTCTTTTTTTAGGACCACTCGCACACCTACCCGGAGGTCCAGGAGGAAAGGAACCCGATCGCCAAATGGTCCTACGATCGCAGGTAGGAGTCCAAACGCAGTAGTCAATATTTCTGATTATTCCCTCTCTACTCTAGAACTCAGGGTACTAAACAATGGGTTATCATTCTGCCCCACTCCTCGATGGGACTCCTTTCAACTAGAGAAGGACCTACAATCATTTTATCGTAATCTTAGATTGAAGGTACACTTTGAAAATAACCCCTACCCAGGGGAAATACACTAGGTACTTTACCAGATCACAGCCCGGCCTATTCAATCAAGTTAGATTCATTGGGACTTAGGAATCCCAGCACTTTTATGCCCCCTAAAACCAACCACGCAGTTGAGGCATTTATTGACTTAATCAGCAGGGACGTTAAAAAAGTTATTCATGACCAACAAATTGGCCTTCTCCCAATCCGCCACAACCTTACACCCTGAGAAACAAGCCATTACATCTCTCAAAGAGAATAAAAACCTAATCATCAAACCAGCGGATAAGGGAGGGGCTATTGTGGTGATGAATAAGACCATGTACACTCAAGAGATCAGGAGACAATTGTCCGATACCACAACATACAAACAAATCTAGTCAGATCCAACTTTTTCCATATGCAGAAAAATCGATAGCATCCTGACCAAACATATACAGAAAAAAACAATTGATGACAAAACAAGAACATTCCTGACAAATCACCATCCCATCAATCCGGTTATCTACATCCTACCCAAAATACACAAGAACATACAGAATCCCCCAGGTCGACCAATAGTTGCTTCCACTGACTCTATATTAAACCCACTATCCATCTTTTTAGAAAAACTACTGACCCCATACACTCACAAGACCAAATCTTTCATTCTTGATACAGGTGCCTTTTTGCAAAAATTGAAGGACATTGGCAACATTCCCAACAACTGTATCTTAACCACATGGGATATCAATAGTCTTTACACATCTATAGATCACAATAAAGGTATAGATGCAGTTGCTATCACCCTACAAGAAGCCCAGGCCGACACTAAGATCCAGGAAATCTGTGTGGATCTATTAAACATTGTTCTACGTGAGAACTTTTTTCTATTTGAAGACGAGTTCTATATCCAGACCCGCGGTACCGCGATGGGATCCAATGTAGCGCCAGCTTACGCCAATCTCTACATGGATCGCTTCGAACAGGAATTTGTCTATCCCAATCCTATATTTAAAGAAAATTCTTTAATGTGGGTCAGATACATAGATGATATGTTTTGCATATGGAAGGGAGACACACAGAGTCTATTTGATTTCTTTAACACCATCAATAGTGTCAGACCTGAACTCCAGTTCACTTTATCCCACGACAATAATGCCATCATTTTTCTGGACACCACAGTGCTAAAAGACCAACACGGATTCCTTATCACTGACATCTACACCAAACCAACAGACTGCAATAGCCTACTCTCCTATGAGAGTTGTAATCCCAAATCCACCAGAAACAGTTTACCGAGGTCACAATTCAAAAGAGTCACTAGAATAGTATCTAACCCCCAAGTTAGAGACACTAGATTAAACGAGATGGCAACTAAATTCAGTAACCGCGCCTAATCCAATGACCTATTGAACAGTGAGTTACACAAAGCCAAAACGGAACTCAACAACCCAGCTGTAGCTATTATCAAACCAGCCAGACTCCCATTTGTGCATTACCACCATCCGTCCATACAAAGAGTTCACAATCTGATCAAACAACATTGGCCATTACTCAACAAGTCATATCCCAACATTGATACATTTAAAACGCTTCCCATCATGTGCATGAGACGACCCCCAAACATACGGGATAAACTTGTTAGGGCTGATCTAGGATCCACTAAATTGCATCCAACAAAAACTCTTTCCGGACAAAAACGCACGGGCACATTCCCCTGTTTGGGTTGCATGTCATGCTCCAATATCATCAAGGGCAATGAGGTCATACACCCCCGTTCAGGAAAATGCAAGACATAATGTGTCCCAACTTAGATTCCAGGTTCTGGAAAAAGTCCATAGACCTAGAAGGGGTGGTAACCACGTTCAATTATTAAAACAGCGAGAACCATACTGGATATACACTTTAGATACTCTAACACCCAGGGGTTTAAATCGTGAAATTGATTGGTTGAACTAATGTATATGACTTTCTCCTAGGTCACCTAATACTTAGAATATTCGTTCATGCCTACATCGCTTGGGTAAGATTATAATTAACAAACTACAGTGAAAAATGGCCCGTTTATAAGTTTCATTTTTCCCCCCTTCCCCCCTGCCCCCCTTTTTTAAACCCCTTTTATTTTTTGGTTTGGACTCCTACTTGTTATATTTGTCTTATGTTTCAATTTATTATATTGTGTACTTATACTATGCATCTATCTCTTTGGATATATCAATGTCTGGGCTATTCTATCACCATACTGTAAAAAACTGCCCCACCTGTTACAGTATTGTAATCCCCTATGAATAGTCACTTGCATACACTTGTTGCTACATAAGCTTTGACATCATGAGCCCATTCCATTGTATCAGATTTAGGGATGAGCGAGTCTACTCGCTAGGACTCGTTACTCGGCGATTCTTAAGGGACTCGCTGGACTCGGGAATCGGCGAGTCTTTTAGCGAATACTCGCTCAGTAACGAGTCCAATGCAAGTGAATGGCAATCTTAGTTTTGTCATAGTTTACTTTCTCTCACTCGCTAGACTCGCTAGACTCGCTCTATCACATCGCTATATAGCTTGAATCTCCCCAAACAGCAGCGAGTCTGAGCGAGTCTACGAGTCCGAATCCTAGCGAGTCTGCGATTCCGAGTCCTGTATTCTCTATTCGGGACTCGCGAATCCAGAATCTTTTATGTTACTAGTCAGCATTGCGTGTTAGGTCAGAAAACTTGTGAAGATAGCCAATCATAGTCAGTAATGGCATAGCAGCTTTGGTTGTGTCAGGACTATGATTGGCTGCTGTCCATCGTGATGTATGACAGGCAAGGCAGTATATAAGGCTTGCCCCCGCCATTTTGGGCACATTGCTGAGAAGAGCTGACCTAGTGCAGGGAGACTTGGAGCAGATCTAGGGACAGTTAGGCAGTGTAGGACTCACATATAACCCAAAAGTTCTTTTCAGAACTAACAGGACGGAGTGTAGGAGTCAAGATTCCTCACACATAACCCAAAAGTTCTTTTCAGAACTACCAGGACGGAGGATTGCTGTACAGGACTGTAAGGAAGGGAGATAGGAGCAGCCTTACAGTGAATCCAGCACCATCCTCAGAGCTTAGTTCACCCAGCTTTCCGCAGAGCTGTAATCCTAAGCTTTTTCTTATTTTTGGCACTAGTCTACCAAATAATTTTGGTGCCATTTTTCCACAAAAAATTTCCTGTGCCAGTGCGTAGCTGTACGGTGTCCTGCCTGCAGCTCGCACGGTACTTGTAAACTTGCACGCAGCCAGCACCGCAGCCTAAGTGTGCCTGGTTCTGCGTACTAAACAATTTTTTCCTGTGCCAGTGCGTTGCTGTACGGTGTCCTGCCTGCAGCTCGCACGGTACTTGTAAACTTGCACGCAGCCAGCACCGCAGCCTAAGTGTGCCTGGTTGTGCGTACTAAACAATTTTTTCCTGTGCCAGTGCGTTGCTGTACGGTGTCCTGCCTGCAGCTCGCACGGTACTTGTAAACTTGCACGCAGCCAGCACCGCAGCCTAAGTGTGCCTGGTTGTGCGTACTAAACAATTTTTTCCTGTGCCAGTGCGTTGCTGTACGGTGTCCTGCCTGCAGCTTGCACGGTACTTGTAAACTTGCACGCAGCCAGCACCGCAGCCTAAGTGTGCCTGGTTCTGCGTACTAAACAATTTTTTCCTGTGCCAGTGCGTTGCTGTACGGTGTCCTGCCTGCAGCTCGCACGGTACTTGTAAACTTGCACGCAGCCAGCACCGCAGCCTAAGTGTGCCTGGTTCTGCGTACTAAACAATTTTTTCCTGTGCCAGTGCGTAGCTGTACGGTGTCCTGCCTGCAGCTCGCACGGTACTTGTAAACTTGCACGCAGCCAGCACCGCAGCCTAAGTGTGCCTGGTTGTGCGTACTAAACAATTTTTTCCTGTGCCAGTGCGTAGCTGTACGTTGTCCTGCCTGCAGCTCGCACGGTACTTGTAAACTTGCACGCAGCCAGCACCGCAGCCTAAGTGTGCCTGGTTGTGCGTACTAAACAATTTTTTCCTGTGCCAGTGCGTTGCTGTACGGTGTCCTGCCTGCAGCTCGCACGGTACTTGTAAACTTGCACGCAGCCAGCACCGCAGCCTAAGTGTGCCTGGTTGTGCGTACTAAACAATTTTTTCCTGTGCCAGTGCGTTGCTGTACGGTGTCCTGCCTGCAGCTCGCACGGTACTTGTAAACTTGCACGCAGCCAGCACCGCAGCCTAAGTGTGCCTGGTTGTGCGTACTAAACAATTTTTTCCTGTGCCAGTGCGTTGCTGTACGGTGTCCTGCCTGCAGCTCGCACGGTACTTGTAAACTTGCACGCAGCCAGCACCGCAGCCTAAGTGTGCCTGGTTCTGCGTACTAAACAATTTTTTCCTGTGCCAGTGCGTTGCTGTACGGTGTCCTGCCTGCAGCTCGCACGGTACTTGTAAACTTGCACGCAGCCAGCACCGCAGCCTAAGTGTGCCTGGTTCTGCGTACTAAACAATTTTTTCCTGTGCCAGTGCGTAGCTGTACGGTGTCCTGCCTGCAGCTCGCACGGTACTTGTAAACTTGCACGCAGCCAGCACCGCAGCCTAAGTGTGCCTGGTTGTGCGTACTAAACAATTTTTTCCTGTGCCAGTGCGTAGCTGTACGGGTGTCCTGCCTGCAGCTCGCACGGTACTTGTAAACTTGCACGCAGCCAGCACCGCAGCCTAAGTGTGCCTGGTTCTGCGTACTAAACAATTTTTTCCTGTGCCAGTGCGTAGCTGTACGGTGTCCTGCCTGCAGCTCGCACGGTACTTGTAAACTTGCACGCAGCCAGCACCGCAGCCTAAGTGTGCCTGGTTGTGCGTACTAAACAATTTTTTCCTGTGCCAGTGCGTAGCTGTACGTTGTCCTGCCTGCAGCTCGCACGGTACTTGTAAACTTGCACGCAGCCAGCACCGCAGCCTAAGTGTGCCTGGTTGTGCGTACTAAACAATTTTTTCCTGTGCCAGTGCGTTGCTGTACGGTGTCCTGCCTGCAGCTCGCACGGTACTTGTAAACTTGCACGCAGCCAGCACCGCAGCCTAAGTGTGCCTGGTTGTGCGTACGAAACAATTTTTTCCTGTGCCAGTGCGTTGCTGTACGGTGTCCTGCCTGCAGCTCGCACGGTACTTGTAAACTTGCACGCAGCCAGCACCGCAGCCTAAGTGTGCCTGGTTGTGCGTACTAAACAATTTTTTTTCCTGTGCCAGTGCGTTGCTGTACGGTGTCCTGCCTGCAGCTCGCACGGTACTTGTAAACTTGCACGCAGCCAGCACCGCAGCCTAAGTGTGCCTGGTTCTGCGTACTAAACAATTTTTTCCTGTGCCAGTGCGTTGCTGTACGGTGTCCTGCCTGCAGCTCGCACGGTACTTGTAAACTTGCACGCAGCCAGCACCGCAGCCTAAGTGTGCCTGGTTCTGCGTACTAAACAATTTTTTCCTGTGCCAGTGCGTAGCTGTACGGTGTCCTGCCTGCAGCTCGCACGGTACTTGTAAACTTGCACGCAGCCAGCACCGCAGCCTAAGTGTGCCTGGTTGTGCGTACTAAACAATTTTTTCCTGTGCCAGTGCGTAGCTGTACGTTGTCCTGCCTGCAGCTCGCACGGTACTTGTAAACTTGCACGCAGCCAGCACCGCAGCCTAAGTGTGCCTGGTTGTGCGTACTAAACAATTTTTTCCTGTGCCAGTGCGTTGCTGTACGGTGTCCTGCCTGCAGCTCGCACGGTACTTGTAAACTTGCACGCAGCCAGCACCGCAGCCTAAGTGTGCCTGGTTGTGCGTACTAAACAATTTTTTCCTGTGCCAGTGCGTTGCTGTACGGTGTCCTGCCTGCAGCTCGCACGGTACTTGTAAACTTGCACGCAGCCAGCACCGCAGCCTAAGTGTGCCTGGTTCTGCGTACTAAACAATTTTTTCCTGTGCCAGTGCGTAGCTGTACGGTGTCCTGCCTGCAGCTCGCACGGTACTTGTAAACTTGCACGCAGCCAGCACCGCAGCCTAAGTGTGCCTGGTTGTGCGTACTAAACAATTTTTTCCTGTGCCAGTGCGTAGCTGTACGGTGTCCTGCCTGCAGCTCGCACGGTACTTGTAAACTTGCACGCAGCCAGCACCGCAGCCTAAGTGTGCCTGGTTGTGCGTACTAAACAATTTTTTCCTGTGACAGTGCGTTGCTGTACGGTCTCCTGCCTGCAGCTCGCACGTTACCTTCCATCTGTCTTAATATATCTTAGCCTCTAGTGTGTACCTTTCACGAAATAGTACCTGCTACTTGTTTTACAAGCCCCCAGAAAGCCACCAGAAATTATAAAATGTCACACAAAAAACCAAATCCCAAAAAAAGTCTTGCTAAGGGACAGGGAAGAGGTACAGGCATTGGTAGTCGTGGCCAACTATCCACCAGTTCGGGCAGACAGACGAGGATTGATCGATCGTTCCTCCTGTCTAACTTTCCCCGTCAGGAAAGTAAACGAGTATTGAGGCCGGAAGACGAACAGCATCTAACGTCTTGGCTGGCAGACAAGACCTCAACAACAGGTTCTTGCAGCACTCAAGGTTCCTTGAGCACTGTGTCTACTGTTGGTACATACCATGCTGGGTCATCTAATCCACAACCTCTTCACAGTTCCTCAGACCAACAGCAGCCCCATGAAAATGTTGACACAGACATGGGTCACTCAGATGACTTATTTGGTACATATAATCCTTTACATGAATCCGGTTTGCCAGACTCCGTAGTAGATGAGATACTTGACGAAGAATTGTCCAATCATGGACAAGTTTTAGAGACACCCCGGCCACATGAACGTGTCTTTCAGCAAAGTCTTAGACCGTCTCAGGAGTTGGAGGATGATGATGATGAGACAGTGACACACTTGTCATCTGGGGAGCAAAATCTATCTTGTTATCGGGAAGATTTAGAAGAGGAAGGGGTTGATGATGAGACAACTGATCCCACGTGGAATGTTGCGATGCAGAGCCAGCAGAGCAGCACGGAGGAAGAAAGTGTGTATGTCCCACCAACAAAGGCACCAAGGCCTACTCCTCCACCAGAACTGAAAGAGTCACCACTGTTGCCCAAAATGTGTCCACTTGGGCTCAAAATTTGTCAACTGTTGGACAAAATGTTTCAAATGTGGGCCTCAGTAATCCCTCAGGGAGTACAGTCAAGCCTAGAGGTCGGTCAGCCACTGTGTGGAAATTTTTTAAAGATGGGCCTTCTCAAGAAAATGTGGTCATCTGTACCATCTGCCATGCAAGGCTAAGCAGAGGCCACGGGAAAGGAAACCAGAGCACCAGCAGTATGCGGAAGCACATGGCTGGTCAGCACCCTATTCAGTGGTCAAAAGTGCAGCCTTCCACAACAGTGTCATCTGACCCAAAGACTGCGACGGTAACTCAGATACGTCCGTCACAATCAAGTGTTGCTGAAGCTGGTCCAGCTGATATGTACTCATCACAAGCAGCGGTTGCAGAGAGACTGAACACGAGTGCAGACAGTTCTCGGTCATCAACATCCTTACAGTTATCAGTGACACAGCTGTACGAAAGGAAGCAGAAATACCACTCTTCCCACCCATTAGCCAAAAAAATAAATGCCCAGATAGCTAAGTTGTTAGCAGTCGAGATGTTGCCGTTTAGGCTTGTGGGTACAGACTCTTTCCGTGAGCTTTTGGCTGTGGCAGTACCACGCTACTCGGTTCCAAGCCGCCACTACTTTTCACGTTGTGCCGTCCCGCGTTACATGAGCATGTCATTAACAACCTCAAGCGTGCCCTCACCAACGCTGTAACCGGGAAAGTACACCTTACTACGGACACGTGGACAAGCAGTTCAGGACAGGGCCGGTACATCTCGCTCACCGCGCATTGGATCAACGTTGTGGAGAGTGTGCCAAACGATGTTAGTGTAACATCAAACATCCTACCCACGCCACGGATAGCTGGCACAACCTCATTCAGGGTCTCTGCATCATCCTATATGTCCACTACCCCATCTTCCGCTTCCTCGACCAATCCTCAATTGCCCTCAACATCACGGCCAAGTTGGGAGGTTTGCTGCAGTGCTTCAGCAAGACGCCAACAGGCTCTGCTGAAGCTGATCTGTTTAGGTCACACACCGCACACTGCAGTAGAGCTGTTGAAAGGTCTGAAGGAACAGACAGATGAGTGGCTATCCCCACTCCAACTCCAGACCGGTCTCGTGGTGAGCGACAATGGTCGTAACCTAGTGGCTGCACTAAAGCTCGGAAACCTTGTGCACGTGCCTTGCATGGCTCACGTGCTGAATCTAGTAGTGCAGAAATTCCTGCGTACATACCCAGAGCTATGTGACCTACTGGAGAAGGTGCGTCGAGTTTGTGCACATTTTCGTCATTCGTCAACAGCGGTTGGAAAACTTTCATTGCTTCAAAAGCAATTGAATTTGCCCAACCACAGACTCATTTGTGACATGCCGACACGATGGAACTCGACATTCCATATGTTATCGAGGATCAATGAGCAGCAGAGGGCAATATCCGAGTATCAGTTGCAACATGCCCGTCAGACCGGCAGTCAGCCACGACATATTAGTACAATGGAGTGGGTGTGGATCGCTGACACATCTGAGGTTCTTGATAATTTTGACTACTGCACAAAACTGGTGAGCGGTGATCAGTCCATCATCAGTGTCACTATACCCATGCTGTGTCTGCTGAAAGAATCCCTCATTAATCAGAAAAATGAAGCATTGAGAGCCCAGCAGATGGCTATGGAGCCAGATTTAAACAGCGCAGTACCTAGCCAGCAGAGCCAGTATGACCAGGCAACTATGGCTCCTGAGGAGGAACAGGAGCAAGACGATGAAGAGGATTTATTTTTTGTTGGTGCCGATGTCAACCCAGATGGTACTCACAACCCCAGCTTTGTGTCTGTCCACCATGGGTGGCCTGGAGAGGAGGAGGCGGAGACAGACTTTGCGGATACAATGGGTATTGAACATCGTTCTGAGGACACTGAAGACATGACTCTATGCAGCTTAGGACACATGGCTCACTTCATGTTGACTTGTCTGCTAGAAGACCCACGAGTGGTTAACATATTGCACAACGACCTCTACTGGTTGGCCACCTTTCTGGACCCACGTTATAAAGATAAATTCACCTCGCTGCTGTTTCAGTCACCACGTGGCTTGACAATTGACTATTTCAAGAGGGTTCTTGTGGATAATATGCTTCGAATATCACCGTCAGACAACACTCTGCCCATGGTTAGCAACTCTGTGCAACAGCAGCCTTTGGTCGGGGCACAATCATCCACGCTGTCCAGAAGAGATGCTGGAAAGATGTCCGCAAAGTGGGCTATGTTCAATAAGCCATCGAACCTGCAGCGCCATGTTGCTCCAGTAACCATCTCTCGGAGACAGAAACTTACCAACATGGTACAAGAATACTTAAGTGACAGTACCTGCTTCCTGACTGATGCCGCAGTCCCGTTTAATTACTGGGTCTCCAAGCTCCACACTTGGACAGAGCTCTCGTTGTATGCCTTGGAGGTGCTGGCATGCCCTGCAGCTAGTGTGACATCAGAGCGGGTTTTCAGTGCCGCTGGGGGTATCATAACTGATACCAGGACACGTCTTACTCCAGAGAATGCAGACAGGCTTACTCTAATAAAGTTTAATAGGAACTGGATTTCACAAGACTTCTTGAGCCCTGAAGACGACAGTACTCAGAGCTGAAGTGCCACGTTCAACATCAATATGATATAATTAATCATTGTATTATATTGTGTCTTTTTGGTACAAGCAGTATGTACAAGACCAGTAACGATTTGCGTAACCATGTTCCTGCAACCTGGTAATGAGGCTGCTTCATCTTAAACCAACACTACACCTTAACTTCGGTTTCATTAACCATCACAACACCTTTTCACAAGTAATCAACCTTTATTTTCTGTTAGCAAACATTTAAAAGCCCCTTGGGCTAATTTTTTGAGCCACCCTGGCTAAGAAGCTGATCATGGCCCTTAGGCCTGCATTTATAACCAAAATGCAAAACAGCCCCTTGGGCTAATTTTTGGAGACACCCAGCCTAAGAGGCTTATCATGGCCCTTAGGCCTGCATTTACACTCAAAATGCCAAACAGCCCCTTGGGCTAATTTTTGG
The DNA here is from genome assembly GCA_033576535.1 of Allobates femoralis. Taxonomy (NCBI): domain Eukaryota; kingdom Metazoa; phylum Chordata; class Amphibia; order Anura; family Aromobatidae; genus Allobates; species Allobates femoralis. The sequence goes on from JARQOC010000001.1 coordinate 356,817,953, forward strand.
AGCCACCATGGCTAACAAGCTGATCATGGCCCTTAGGCCTGCATTTATACCCAAAATGCAAAACAGCCCCTTGGGCTAATTTTTGGAGCCACCATGGCTAACAAGCTGCTCATGGCCCTTAGGCCTGCATTTATACCCAAAATGCAAAACAGCCCCTTGGGCTAATTTTTGGAAACACCCAGCCTAAGAGGCTTATCATGGCCCTTAGGCCTGCACTTATACCCAAATTGCCAAACAGCCCCTTGGGCAAATTTTTAGAGCCACCATGGCTAACAAGCTGATCATGGCCCTTAGGCCTGCATTTATACCGAAAATGCAAAACAGCCCCTTGGGCTAATTTTTTGAGCCACCCAGGCTAACAAGCTTATCATGGTTTGGGAGACACCCTGGCTAACAAGCTTTGTATGGCCCTTAGACCTACATTTATACCAAAAATTGGAAACAGCCCCTTGGGCTAATTTGTCGAGCCACACAGGCTAACAAGCTTATCATGCTTTGGGAGACAACCTGGCTAACAAGCTTTTTATGGCCCTTAGGCCTACATTTATAACAAAAATGCAAAACAGCCCCTTGGGCTAATTTTTGGAGCCACCATGGCTAACAAGCTGCTCATGGCCCTTAGGCCTGCATTTATACCGAAAATGCAAAACAGCCCCTTGGGCTAATTTTTTGAGCCACCCAGGCTAACAAGCTTATCATGGTTTGGGAGACACCCTGGCTAACAAGCTTTGTATGGCCCTTAGACCTACATTTATACCAAAAATTGGAAACAGCCCCTTGGGCTAATTTGTCGAGCCACACAGGCTAACAAGCTTATCATGCTTTGGGAGACAACCTGGCTAACAAGCTTTTTATGGCCCTTAGGCCTACATTTATAACAAAAATGCAAAACAGCCCCTTGGGCTAATTTTTGGAGCCACCATGGCTAACAAGCTGCTCATGGCCCTTAGGCCTGCATTTATACCGAAAATGCAAAACAGCCCCTTGGGCTAATTTTTCGAGCCACACAGGCTAACAAGCTTATCATGCTTTGGGAGACAACCTGGCTAACAAGCTTTTTATGGCCCTTAGGCCTACATTTATAACAAAAATGGGAAACAGCCCCTTGGGCTAATTTTTTGAGCCACCCAGGCTAACAAGCTTATCATGCTTTGGGAGACAACCTGGCTAACAAGCTTTTTATGGCCCTTAGGCCTACATTTATAACAAAAATGGGAAACAGCCCCTTGAGCTAATTTTTTTAGTCAACAAGCCTATGCTTGCATCGTCGGCGTTGCTTGTACTATCATCCTGCTGTAGCCTGGTGAAGGGTCCCACTGTACGCTCTGTAGAAAACGCGTAGACGCGATGTGTAGCAGGTAGATGTCCCAGCCTCTCACATGTGTGTTCCTAGTCTTGTTGCCATAGCGAGGCATTAAGTAACCCCCCAAACACAGGCACTGTTTATTTGTCAGCAACATTTGTATGTGGAGTCATGATTTTACACTTAGTAACCAAGGTGACTTCATGCTCCATGCGGCCCGTACAGTACTTGCTAATGATGCTCTCTCTCCCCTGTCCCCCACGTCAAATGTCTCGGGGTAATCCTTGACTCCTCCCTCTCCTTCAAGGCCCACCTCGAGTTCCTAACCAAGTCACTGTGACTCCAACTCAAAAATATTTCAAGATTTTGCTCGTTACTCAACCCTCACACTGCTAAAACACTCATTAATGCCCTCATCATCTCCCGCCTTGACTACTGGAACCTCCTTCGCACAGGCCTCCCTGCCAACTCTCTTTCACCTCTCCAATCTATACTAAACTCTGCTGCCCGACTAATCCATCTGTCCTCACGCTACTCCCCTGTCTACCCCTCTGCCAAGCCCTTCACTGGGTCCCCGCCCCACAGAGAGCTCACTTTAAAACACTGACCATGACATTCAAAGCCTTACACAACCTATCCCCACCATACATCTCCGACATGATCTCCCGATACCATCTCTCACGCAACCTGCGTTCATCCCAAGAACTTCTCCTACACTCCCCCTCATCTCCTCTTCCCACAACCGCATACAGGATTTCTCCCGGGCATCCGCCATGCTCTGGAACTCGATGCCCCACCTCATCAGTCACTCGCCTACCCTGGGAACCTTCAAGAAACACCTAAAGACTCACTCTTCCGAGAGGCCTAAAACCTGCCATCCAACCCCGCTACACGCCCACGCCCACCCTTCCCCACCCAAATTTTATCCCCCCCCACCCCTCGGAATGTGAGCCCATGGTACAGTGTCCTCTCCCCTTGTACCTGTATGACCTTATTGTCTATGTTTATTGTATTGTCCTTTTGTACGTTTTATCCCCATGTAAAAAGGGCCCCTGGAAAACCCATCGGGGCATAAATAAATTTAAAAATTATAATAATGATGATGACTTTAAGCCCACCCCCAAAAAAAACCTAACATATTCCCTGAAAAAAACAGCACAAAGAGTTTTTTTAAACTGGGTTTATTCGCCTAATGGCAAAAATGTCAGAATTTTTTTTTTTTTTTTTGGTTATAATTAGAAAAACAAATAATGATAACAAAGAAATTGTGCAATGCCGGGAAAAAATTTTCAAAAAAAAAATGGGGCTAAAATTTGGTAGGGTTCCAAATTTTTGGGGTTTTTTTAACGGGCAATCCCCTTCTTTTGGGGGCAGGGGCCCCATATACCTTTTCCCCCTGGGTTAAAATTAGGCTGGGGATCTGGGGGTTCCTTTCTTTTAACCCCCTTGTTACCCCAACCCCTTTTTCCACATCCTGTCCCGGGGTTTGTGGCCCCTTCCTTTTGTCTTACCTACTCCTAAAAAAGAAATATTTTTGGGGGTAAATAACAATTTTTATTTTTTTTCCCCTTTTTTTTTGGAATTATCAAAATTAATGGGGGGGAAAAGTAAATTTTTTTTGGGGTTTTTTTCCCCCTTAGAGATTCGGGGGTTTATATTCCCCCCTTTTGTTTTATTTAAATATTTTTATCCTCCTTTTTTTTATCTCTAAATGGGTTTGGTTTTTCGTTTTTGGGGGTTGGTTCTTTGGGGGGTTGGGGGATTTGTATTTCCCCCCTTCCTTTTTTTTACCTTTTTTCCTCCTAAAACTCTTTTTAAGGGTCCCTAGTTTCATTTTTGGGGAAAAATTAAAAACCTTTGGGGGATTTTTTGGGGTTCTTTTCAAAACCTCCAAACATAACTTTTTTATTTTTTTATTTTATTTGATTCTTGTTTTTTTCTTTTTCCCTTAAGATAAATTTCCTAAAATTTTTTTTTTGGGGTATCCCCCAAATATTTTCTATTTTTGGGTTTTTTTCTAATTTTTTTATTTTTTTCTTTTAAAATTTTCCGTTTAATGTGCCCCCTTGCGCCTTTTGTCATTGAAAACATATTTTTTCCCAACTTTTTTAGTTTTTGTAAAATTTTACAAAGCTTGCCTCCTTTATAAAAAATTAATTAGGGTTTTTGATTGCCAAAAAAAATTGGGGTTCTAATTTTCCTAAAATTTTATACATACAAAACAAATAGCCCTACAATTTCAATGACATTTTTGGGTTTTTTTATTTTTTTTTTATTATCTAATAATAATTTAAATAAAACACACCAAACAGTGGTTTTTATTTAAAACCCAAAACATTTTGGGGTTGTTTTTACACATCACAAACCCCTTTGCCAAACAAACAAATACAGACAATTTTTTCCAACCCCAACAAAAAACCCCAAAAAGCAAGGAAAAACTTTTAAAACTTAAAAATAAAACCTTTATTTAAAAATCCTCTTTTTATTTTTTTTTAACAAAAAAACAAATATTTTTTCCAAAAAACAATGTAAAAATTACAAAAAAACAAAAACATCCAAATAACCAACCGACCCAAATAAAAAAACCCATAAAACTAACACAAAATAAAAAAGGGGGCCTAAATTTTTAATTTTCAAAAAAATATGGGTTTTTCAAAAAAACAAAAAATACCTTTAATTATTTAAAAACCAAAAAAAAAACCCCCAAAAAAAAAAAATTATTGGGGCCCATAATCCAACCATTAAACTATAAAAAAAAAATAACAAAAACAAAACACCAAAACAACAGGGAAAAAAAGCTTTGTTACAAAATTTCCAAAATAACCCCAAAACAACACCCCCACCCTTTTAAAAACCCAAAAAAAATTTCCCAAAGGTTAAAATTGTTTGTTTTGAAAATTCCAAATAAAAAAACTTTTGAACCCCAAGAAACAAACCCCATTTATGGAAACCAAACCCATTAAACTTCAAACCAAAGGGGTTTAAAAAAACCCCCTTTTTTTAAAAGACAAACCTAAATTTTTTACAAAAATTTTTTTTTTAAACCAAAAACCCCAAAAAGGCCAAAAACCAAAAAAAAAAAATAATAAAAACAAATTGTAAAAATATTAACCCACCTAAAGGAAACAACCGAAGGTTTTTAAAAAACACCATTTCAAAATCCCCCCCAAAAAAAAATTATCTTTTAAGGGTCCCAAAAATTTTACTTTTTTAAATCAAAAAAAAATTACAAAAAAAAAAAGGAAAAAACACCAAATTTTTTACAAAAACAAAACCCTTTTTTTTCGGTGGGTTTGGGGTAAAAACTAACAAATTTAAAATCAAAAAAAACAAAAGAAAAAAAACAACAAAACAAACTTTACCAAAATAATATTTCCCAAAAATTTCAATTTTTTTAAAAAACAAAAACCCCCCCTTAAAAAAAAACCCATTAAAAAAAAAATTTCTTTTTAAAAAAAAAAAAACGACCCAATAACAAACCTTTAAAAACCCCCATCCGATAACCCCCAAACCCTGAACCCACCTTTAAAAACCCCTGCCGTAAAAACCCCCCCCGAACAAACTAAAAAAAAAAAATCGGGGGCCCGCCCTTTTTTCCCACAAAATCCAACAATAACACTAAATTGTGAGGTCACGGAACATTGTGTCTGCCCACCCTGCTTTTTGTCCCAAACGTCCAATGGACTAAAAAATGTGTTGCCCTAGACATTGCCAAAGGTAATAGAAAATCTGTTGCAACCAGGCAGAAAAAACCCCCCAGTGTGGGTAGGGGAAAACCCACACCTCATTATAGAGCTTCATGTACACGTGTCCCCCTCTGGACAAGGCCTTTTCTTCTTTACCTGTACGACCTGATTGTCTTTTTTTACGTTTTTTGTATTTAAACCCTTTACCCTCATGTAAAGTGCCATGGAACCAATGGCGCATATAAATAAATAATAATAATAGTAGAAAACAGTGCTGCAGACACATACCTTGGCATACGGGCCACCGGTCCAAGGAAGGACAGCCGGTCATAGTGTTTGTAGATCAGCTCATTTGCTACTCCCGGGTCCCCCTCTGCGATCTTGCGATGCTGTTTCTTATGCTGATCGCGGCAGCTCTTCCAGCGTTTTTGAAGATGGTCAACTGTGAAATTATTTCAAACCGGGTTTAGACATGTGTAATATTTGAAACACCAAAGGTTTGTGTACAAATCAACAATAACATTTTATTCATGTTGTGTGTGTAATGTGTATACAAGGCACAGTGACACGACAGTGTCGAACATCATCAACAGCATTACGGACATTGAGCTCATGTGGACACTATCACAAATGAGGCAGGACACATGTCGACGCATCGAGAAGGTAATAGTGCGGGCACCAGACTCTGCTCATTAGTGGTATTAATATACACCCAACCCCCTGGCCGTAAGAGCCAGGAGCACCAGCCCTTAAACTAAGTGTACTGTTGTGACCCCATCCAAATATAGGCAACTATGCGACGGCGCATGATAACACATTGAGGGTCCTGTATACCCTGCTATGGGGGGCCTGTATACCCACGAGGACCCTGTATACCCACTGCTGGGGGCCCTGTATACCCACTGCTGGGGGGCTGTAGACCCACTGAGCGCCCTGTATACAGGGACTGACTGGCACCCTACAGTTTGGGTGCCAGCCCTCCCTCACCGGTCCGACACAGGTGAGGACGGGGGTGGGGGGGAAGTGATGACTGGCGGCCGCCTCACAGTCACCGCAGCTCCCGCAATCTCCTAGGGCTCGCTCCCATCCGCAGCCGCGCGCTGATGACGTCATCGCGCGGCCAGGAGCTTGCGGTTCCGCCTGCTGCTTCGGGGTCATGCGCTGCTTCATGCTCCTGCAGCCGCATAACCCGTGCGGGCGGAAGCCCTTTTCATGGTCCAGGCGGCCCAAAATAGGGGAAAATACGCCGGCCTGGGAGGCAATTGCCCCCCAGGCACCTGGGCCAGTCCGCCCCTGCCTGTATACCATAATATGGGGGCATGTATACCCATCTGGGGGCCTGTATACTCTGCAGGGGGAGCTGTATACTCTACTGGGGGGCTGTCTACCAGTGATAGCCGCTGTATACCAGGATGGCGGTCAATATGTTTTCACAGTTTTTGGGGGCAAAAATAGGGGGTCGGTTTATACACAGGTCGGCTTATACACGAGTATATATACAGTAAATCCAATATATAACGGGTGAACTCATTTAACTTACTCATATTGCTCTGCTCATCATGGCCACTCAGATGGAACGCAGGGAACATCACTTGGGCGATCTCTCTCCAGGCAGTAGTCCTCATGATGTTATCACCATAGTCAGGGTCTGTTGGGAGCCATAGCAGTGGCCGAGCCTCCACCAGAGGAATCAAAAGAAGCGTGTTGACAGTGACACGGCCGGCCATGATCTCTCTGGGGAATGGATTGCTCTGTGTGTGCGCCTGTCAGAGCGAGTCGTTTCCTCTTTGTGTGTGCACAGGAGAATCGCTTCCCCCTAGCATCATCGGCTCCAAATAAGAGAAAAACCAGCGAGTTTGGACTCGCTCACTTTCAGAGACTCGTCAGCGATTTGTAAATCGCATTATTCGCTATTACTCGATTCCCTATTCATTAACATTGGACTCGCTGGACTCGCAACGAGTCCCGAGTCCTTGACTCGGACTCGTTGGGGTCTAGCGAGTCCGAGTAATTTAGGACTCGCTCATCCCTAATCAGATTCATTAGGCCATTTCATATGTAATATAGAGACTTTGTCAGTTCCTTTACCACAACCATTTCTACCCACAGTGATGCTCTGACTCCTTTTCCCCTTTTTCTCCTAGCTGTCTTGTAAACCTTTGTGTCTTGACACTTAATTGTGCCTTTAAAACGCTCCTTGTATTACTACAATTGCAGATGGCATTTCTCCTTGTGGACATGGTGAAGCGCATCTGCGCATGCGCGAGCACCATGGTAACACTATACACAAAACAAGCCGCACTGAGCCCGCATGCGCGCATGAGGTAATGCAATTTCCGGTCACATGACCGCACCAGCGCTTAATAGAGGCGCTCTCCAGCGTCTTTCTGTCACTCCCTCCTGACAGCTAGGGTGGAGACACCCTCCACTGTGCCACCAACGTATGTGATGCTTTGTAACTACAAAGAAGCTAAGTATACTTCACTCTTCTCTATACATCTATCCTAACACTGTATTCTGTTCATTTCTCAGCCCTACATGAGCGCAAGTTCCTGGTGTGACACACTACAACATAGTGACACTTCTTAAAAACATCCTTTGCATTTTTATACCTTAGGGCCCCTTTACACACGGCTACATTTGTAGCTTGTCACCAGGTAACTTACTGGTTGCAGTGAAATCATGGATACATGATTCCATTTGTACACAGCAACAAGATAGAACCTTGTATCCATGATTTCACTGCAACCAGTAAGTTACCTGGTGACAAGCTACAAATGTAGCCGTGTGTAAAGGTACCCTTATGGTACCTTTACACGCCGCCACAACAGGATGGATACAACCCGCTACAGGCTACAAATGTAGCTTGTCGCGCCAATATTGCCCGTAGTAGCGGCGTCTGAAGACGGGACGACACAGCCGGCTACAGATACCTCTGTATCCGTGCACTGCCCATAAACATATGGCAACATCGCCGATTGTAGCGAGCTGTATCGGCGTGTAAAGAAGCTACAGAAGGGAACTCTGGACACCCGGCGATGTAGCTGCAATGTGGCTAAGGCGTCACCCATGCTGCGTGATACCGCGCCCCTTCAGCGATCATTGGTGGAAGATGCTGCGTTACGATTGGCCCTTGCCTCACAGCCCTCCATCTTGGATGAGCTGTCCCTTCAGCACTACACATACGCGCCGTATGCACGATCAGATAGTAGTACAATTACGCGGACACACACTTGAACGTAAAATCATAAATGGCCCATGATCTACATACAGTGTGCACATCCTATCAACATGAAAACGAATAATGCGGGACACAGCGCACAAGTGTGTGTTACGTACCGCTCTGGCTTATTGCACAGCAGCTGCCGTAGAAGTGTTCCGGGTCTGGCAGTGCGCGCAGCGCGCACACAGATGCACACAATCCCATACCACATCGGAGGAGATTACCCAGTAGACAGATCAGAGCCGTGTTGTACGGACTGCACTGTGGGTCTTCTGCAGTAGGGGCCGCATAAGTGTGTCGGCCGAGTCACTGCGTGTTGGGCTACTTATAAAGGTGCGTCACCCCCACAGCGGTCGTAATGACGTCATGACGTTGGTTTCATTTTCACTCTGCCTGCAAGGTGCCAGCCCCGCCTCTGCACACACCCATAGCAGTCATGGCAGCCGTGCACCGCGCCGCAACATGGGGGATGGCGGAGCTGATCATCCTCATTGATCATTGTGACCGTCGGGACTATTGGGGCCACCATCACCACCGCCACCCCAGGCTGCGCAATCGGTGCACCGTGCGGCGGATCCAGCGGGCCCTGCTCTGCCAACTGGGGGTACAGAGGACAGTAAAAGCGATCCAAAAAAAGATCGCTGACTTGAAGCACAAGTGCCCAGGTCGCATACTGGACATCCGTGCCAGGATTGCCAGGCTGCGTGGTGAGTAATTGTTGCCCCAAAACACACACCGCCACATGTGCATGTCCCACAATACACAAAAAATGATGGAAACATATGACAAGGGACAGTGTGGCCTACACAATCAAACACATCTTCACAGTGTTGTGCTCATCCAGTCAGGCCTAAAAATGTCTCACACGCACAGTCCATGCATACAACATGAGTGTATGCATCCAGCATCACCTGGTTGATGCTAAGTAAGGCTGGGGTCACACACACAGATATCTGCCCACATATTGTTTGCACATCTCTGTTTGCAGTCAAATCATGGTCACATGTTGACATTTGGAGAGAGCCTCAAAATGGAACAATGTGTCCATGCTTTCACTGCAACCAGAGATCTGTCAACAATATCTGGCCACATATCTGTGTGTGTGTGACCCCAGCCATAGCCGTCAAATACATACCCACACAAGCTCTTTGTAGGACAACAATGTGTAGGCATGATCTTATTACGTCTTTTATGTTCAAATTTCAAACTAGATGCTGAATCCTCATCAGAAGAAGGGCCCCATGCCCCACCCCCAGGTGGCCCATCAAGAACCCCACCACATCAGCCTCAAGTGGCACCCTTGTCCCAGGGTCAACACCTTCCCCGGGCCTCAGGAGCCAGACGTCCCGTCACCCACCGGGACAGAGGACGTGGAGGACCAGTCCGCACCTGGCAGCCCGCTGGAGTGTGACCAGCTGTCCCCATCTGCCTGGCTGCTGGAGGAACACATCAACTCCCCACAGGAGGGCGAGGAGCAGCAAGTACCTGGCGGCCCAGAGGAGTCTTTGCCCCGTAGCCCAGGACCACTGTTACCCCTGAACCACATAATGTGGCCACGGAGCCCCAGCCCGGGAGTAACACCACCTCCCACTGTCTCCAGCTCAGTGGCGAGTCCTGGGGTGACCATGTCCCCACACAGTGACTATGGTGGTAAGTGTGTTATGTTGCCACAGACACCCTGCACACTGTTGCTTCAATTTCATCTGGGGCCAAACAATTTATGTAAACAAAGTAAACCATGTTGGTTCTCCCTTTTTCCAGATGGTGAACGTGCGGGCTCATATGGATGGAGCTTGACCCCATCTCCCTCCCCGTCTGATGGTGAACTGGATTTGGAGGAACAGGGTAAGTGGATGGTTGCGGCCAGTCATGACTAACCATCAGCAGTGACGAGTGTGTACTAAAGTTTGTGTTTACTCCCAATACAGGTGCCCCTACCATGGAGGAATTCATCCAGGCCCATCAGGCATTTGTGGCCCGTTTGACCACGGCTCTACAGCGTGGCCTGCAGGACCTTGGCCGCCTGGCTCAAATGCTGGCGGACCTACACCCACACCATGGTTCACACCCATGAATTTGAGGGATGCATTGTATCCTGGCCAAACATGGCCCCACAAACAGTTGTCCTTGTTGGACCCTAAAATTTTCACACGTTGGCTTGTTGCCTTGCAAAAGTGAAAATATTGGTTTGTATTTTTTTTTGCCCCCGTTGGGCTCTTTTCTTATAGTGTCCCACATTGGGACCATCACAAGTGTGGACTGGCTAGCCCCATCTGGCCTACAATCCCTATACTGTCCCACATTGGGACCATCACAAGTGTGGACTGGCTAGCCCCATCTGGCCTACAATCCCTATACTGTCCCACATTGGGACCATCACAAGTGTGGACCGGCTAGCCCCATCTGGCCTACAATCCCTATACTGTCCCACATTGGGACCATCACAAGTGTGGACTGGCTAGCCCCATCTGGCCTAAGCCTTCCTTGTATGATGGCAAATGTCTGTGACACATGTATGTTTACAATAAAATGCTGTTCTAACTTTGTTATACGCTCCTTCATGTGACCTTACTAATATTTGGTGACCAAACCTCACCATAACCTAACTATGTGAGGCACATCACAACATCCCTTTGTGAATGTGCTAAGACATTCCAAATGAACCGATGGTGATCCTGCTGAGCGAGCACTGGCCCATATTGTGTGGCTTGGGGAAACCTATTATTGGCCACAATTACATTCACCCCCAAAAACCCACACAATCCTTATTCTGAAATGAATACACAATTGTGTTAATAAATAAAATTTATTCCAGCCTGGAATTTAAAATAAATTACAAATAATAGAATTTTAGTGGAAAAAAAAATTAAAAAAAAACCACTAATTTTGGCCAAAAATCAATCAACAAAATATACATATAAAACGCAATTCCTGAAATTATAAAGTCCAGACTGCCAATTCTGTGCATTGGCTACTAGTGTCCAAATTACTCCTCTTCTGTCGGCTCTGACAATGCCGCATCCCCCCTCCTCTGAGGGCAGCCCCGACCTGCCCCAGAACGTCTGGTTGAACGACGATGTGTTGAGGGGGGATGGGGTGACTGTGGCGGGGCCGGTCTTCTCACGGGCCGAGATGGGGCAGCTGGTGAAAGGGGCCACAAGGTGTGTTGCATGGGGGAGGGGACGTGGCAGCCCCATTGAAGGGCCCCATCATCGGCAGCATCAGCGGCATTGTGGAACACCCTCAGAAGGATCTTCTTCTGGAGCGGCTCCATCCCTCGCATTCTGTTGCTCATGTAGAGGGTGTCGGGGTCCATGTGGGTCCGTTGTTCATCCAACAACACGCGTCGGGCCCAGGTCGCCAGCTCCGTCTCAGGTGGTGCAGGACGTCGGCGGCGACGGATCCCGGAGCTGGGACCTGGGCCTGGACCCACATCACTCGCCGCGCCCTCCTGCTCAGCCCCAGATGTCATGGGCTGAGCATCATCAGCAACAGAATCCTCGGCAATGGAGCCGTCCTCTTCTGGGGCCTGTGGGTGGGGAAAAAATAAAAAAAAAATCCATTAGTGGAGGCTATATCAACTGTATACATTCACAACAGGACTCTATATACCACTCCCACACACACCAAGCCCAACTACCAGAATGCAAAATGAGGAATAACACAGTAAAGCAAATAAGGTTCAAGACCCCAACACCAGTGGTTCTCCTGTACACTCACCTCGACCATTCCAGGAGCTCAGCTAAATACATAATTAGTTGTTTGTCACGTAGCCGTAATCCAATATTAGGACATGTCACCACAACACCTTGATACTGGGGGCTGTGCTGGCCAATGACACATATTGGGCACCTTCCCATTAGGACTCCTTTATGGTGAGAATCCACCCCTCACTCAATTACCTTTAACCCACTGGCAACAAAGCCAACACACATGTGAGACAGCACCATTTACTACATGGTACTATGTGGCTGTTTGAGAACAAACCACCTGCTATCTTGAAACCCTTAAATAACTAACCTAAACATACCAAGATGTTGTGGAAGAAGCAACATTGCAATACGGCTGGAAGCATAGAATAGAAAAGTCTGGTAAGTCATGGAAGGAGGGCAGATAGATTGACACCCCAAGGTGTGCCGCAGCAAGGAGGTAAATATGGCAACACATTTGGTGTGAAGGATTTATCGAAACACACATGTGAAGGAAACATTGTGGCCCACCACTGTCACACAATTACCCACCTCCTGTGGCGCAGGTGGTGATGCAGCCGGGCCTACATGGGACGCAGCAACGGGGCAGTTGGTGGTCGTTCGATGCGGGCGAACCTCGCCCAGGATGAAGGTGAACAGGGGATAGTACCATAGGGTAGGTGATGGTACCCCTCCTGCTCCAGCCCCTGAGCGACGACGCTGGTACTGAATGTGAGCCCGCATGAACGCCGACCTCATGTTTTTGATCTTAAGTGCCACCATAGGCTGGTCCCACGTCTTGCCTACCCTTGGCTCCAAGCGATTTGCCAGAGCCACAAGACTCCTGTAGGCCTCGGCCCTCGCTGCCCGATTTTTATATTCGGGCAGCGAGCTGCGCCACAAACATTCGTGCCGCTGATACTCCGTGAGAAGCTGGGATTCCAATTCCACAGTACCCGTCGGCATCTGCCGATGAAAAATTAACCAAAAAAGAAACAGTCACAACACAAGGCATACCGACATTTCAAAACTTGCCACAATCATACACATAATCATTAACTTTCTACAGTGATCATCTATGCAGCTATTTTGTGGAGTGAAACTGGCCATGAGTGTGCCATTTTCTCAATCTCAGACCGCTACTAACTCAAACACATGTATGCAGCCAATCTCAAGCACCGGATATCGGTGTCCACCTACAGATGTTTCAAACATGATTTCTGTCCCCAATGTACCTATTGCAACACACCTTGACACGGTGTGTGCGTACATACCTGTAGAGGGCAACATGTGACCTAACACGTTGTGTGCTAACTAGTACCTGGCCAGTGTCCACAATGGTAAGGGGTCACTATATCAGAAAGGCGGGCTGGGTGTGTGGCAACACTGCACATACTACATGTAATGTGCACCCAGATGATCATGTAGGTGTTCCTCCAGACGTGGAAGTCCCATTTTAACACATGTACCCAACATCCCTGGAATGTCCGCCACAATTCTACCACCCCTGAAATGTTGATGTGAAGTACCAGCCAAAGAAATAACAGCGTGCTCTTTTACCATTGCCAAAAAGCAGAAGGTGCAATACATACTTACACTATATAAGTAGAGGCACTACCTGGCTACTGGGCGACACAGAATAAGGTTCACATATTTAATATTACGTGTTCAATATTTGCATGCCGCTTCAAACATGGCCATACACACATCGCCTAAGCTGCCTGTGCCAGAACCAGCTGCGTTCATTACATTTTCTTACAAACCGCTAAAGAGGCTTACCGTCAGAGCAACAGAAGTCAAACAGGACACTAGTAGCTCAATGCACATCGACGTCTGGACACGGAGCAGTGGCCATTGACCTGCCTTTATAGTCCGGGACACCAATCACAGCGGACACAATAATGCACATCCTGAAGGGGCACCTGGGTGCGGATTTGCCTTCCGCTAATTGGTGGAGATCGCTGAATCGTGATAGGTTGGCGGCCCTTTAAAAGTTGGCCATCCCGCCAAACATTACGCTTGCTGGCCAGACCCATTAGGTAAGTTTTTGTGGACACACATGGAATTGGCGCAGGGTGGGGTGCATATGTTGATGTTCTTGGAGAGCGCCGGAGACTGGTGTAGCGGCCGATATAGGGGTTTGTATTGTAGGGGACGACATATAGTGTAGTGTGTGGGTTAGGATACGGCATTTTGTGTGGGCCTTGACACTTTTGTTGAGATACATTGCTGTGTTTGTTTGCAGACAACATACAGGAGAATGGATGCATGACTGTAGACGGAACTGTGTCACTCATGTCGACTGGATCGATTTCTGCATACTGGTTGTGGCCAATGGAGACTGTGTTCAACGGGAATGGGATGACACAGGGCTTTGAGGTGTTGGGCGCCAGACATGGCATACATGTGTATTTAAAATGACACCTTCAAAAACCAATTACACCATGGGTAACCATCCGCAGTCATGTGCAATGTTGTTTGGTTCATGTAGCCTTCCTCAACCTTCCATATCGGGGTACGTCACATTCGTTATTCTTCTCATTTTTACTGTAATCAATTGACATTATGGGCTGTGTAATGGATTATGGGACCTGTTTGACCAACATTATTGGTGACACATGTCCCTTTCTAACTCACCTAGGTGCAGATGTGTGAATTTTGGGAGCTCCCATTGACGTTGATGTAGAGGAGGCCACTCTCAATCGCCGTGTGCCATGTTGTTTGGGGTGACTACTGGGTGTTTGCCGTCCTTGCTTCAGGGTTGTGTTTTGGGCCCACACAAGAGATCCCATCCTCTTGGCTATAGTGTGTAATGGAAAAGAGGTGTGGGTTGCTGAACCTGCTGACTTGCACACATTTTGGTCTATGTACTCATGTTGTGCTTTCACATCTACAGGTGCTGATATTGAGGATGCAGAATATCCATGACCGCAATGTTATCGTGGCTCTTGCGTTGGTGGAAGAGCAAATGTGGTATCAGGATCGGTATGAAAGGTTGATGAGGCGCAGACAGCGGCGGATGTGGACCCGTGATTGGCTTCTGAGGCGGGAAACCCGGGGCCACATGCAGCTGTTGCGGGAGCTGGAGCTTAACTGTCCTGATGATTACCGAAACTATCTCCGTATGCCCGAGGACTGTTTCACCTTCCTATTGGAGCGTGTTGGGCCAATGATAGCGCGTCAGGACACTATAATGCGCCCATCAGTATCAGCTGCTGAGCGGTTGGCGATCACTTTGCGGTTCCTGGCTACAGGGCAGTCCATGACATCCCTCACATACGTGTCACGTGTCTCCCTGCCCCTGCTGAGCCGCCTGATCCCTGAAACGTGTTGGGCCATCTGGAGAGCTCTGCAGCCAGCCTACATGAAAATGCCATTAACCGCTGCAGAATGGCTGGAAGTGGCCCAAGGGTTTGAAACCCGGTGGAACTTCCCCAACTGTGGCGGGGCATTGGATGGTAAGCACGTGAGGATTACCAAACCTGCCCACTCTGGCTCTTTGTATTACAATTACAAAGGGTATTGTAGTATAATCCTCATGGCTGTAGTAGATGCCAACTATGAGTTCCTCTACGTGGATGTTGGAATGCCTGGTCGCAACTCAGATGGGGGGGTGTTTGCCCTAAGCTCCTTGGCAACACTACTAGGGAATGGTGGGCTAAACTTACCCTCAAATGAGCACACGACCGAACATCTCAACTTTGCGTTTGTGGCGGATGAAGCTTTCCCACTTCAGGAACACCTACTGCGGCCATATCCCCAGAGGGCCCTTACTTCTGCGAGACGCATTTTCAACTACCGGCTATCCCGGGCCCGCGAGTAGTTGAAAATGCGTTTGGGATAATGGCCAATAGATTCCGGATTTTTCATACACCTATACATATGAAACCGGAGTCTATTGACGCGGTAGTGGTGGCCTGCTGTGTGCTACATAACTTCCTGCGTCGTAGGGATAGGGCATCATACACGCCAGGAGGTTATGTAGATAATGCAGACGCTACAACAGGGGAGCTCCGTCCAGGGTCTTGGCGTGATGAGGCCCATGTGATTGTGCCACTCCAGCCGCAGAGCCATGGCCGCACTCGGCAGGAGGCCAGGGACAGTAGAGAAGCTTACTGCTCCTACTTCAATGGGTCTGGTGCAGTGAGCTGGCAGGACCAGGCCATATAATGTGGCTGGCTCTGGGAGTTGCTTTTTGTGTTTTCAATGAAGGTGACAGCAGGTTAGCTGCACCCCTTTAATGTTTGGTTGACCTTTTCCATTCTCTTTGTTTTCATTATGTGCATGAGTTTTCATTATGTAGTTATTTAGTTAGTTAGTTTAGGTTATTTTTGTATTTTTTCCATGCACAGTTTGCAATGTGTGGTGATTTGCTTATCCATTGAATTTGCCTGATGAATCTCACCTGCTCTTGAATTCTACAATGTTTTTACTTTATGTATATTTTGTTTGCACAAGACAAGGTCAAGATTCATGCAATATATTAAACCTTTTTCTGTTGGATCCAACATAATCTGTGTGAGCCTGATTACTTGGTGGAGGAGGGCAATGTGATGCAGGGTTGGGTGGGGGCCTGGGATGTCATAGCCACCTATTGGCTGGGATTGTGCACACAATATGTGTGGGTAGCCATGTTTTTCTGAAAGTCTTTTGCCCAACAGTGTTTGTGGCCATTGTGCGTACATGATCCTTTATTTTGTTGTAGGCAGAGGGTCCCCTGCACACAGCACATTGATGCAGGACATATTCTTGTCAGGTGTTTGCTAATACACTGTCACACAGATCTTTGACTTGGTGCCTTGGAAGCTGATCCACTACATTCACATCTGTCAGCACATATATTAAACCCCATTCAGCCTGTATACATACACATACTTCGCCACAGTTGTCACAGATTTTTGACAGAAAACGCACATACTGTCTTTTGTAAGACGCTAATGTGTGGCACACAAACGCACCTCAGTTCAATCTGCACACGCGGCTGTCACAAGCGCTGATCGTGCGTGACACGGCAAACACTTGTACTACGCACACATAGCCCCGGACCGCTACTTTCATACACACGGGATATGTGACTGGCCACCGCTCTAGCGTGACCCATTACCATCGATTTGGATGCATTCGCCAGGCTCCGCCATGTCACAAGCGCTTATTCCGTGCCACACTCCGTTCACTAGTACGGCACGTCTCGGCCATCCGCCCTTTCCGTCATGCCCAATCACAACTCCGTAGTGTTGGCCAATGGTTGTGGTTTGGGCGCGGCGTACAGGTCTGTGGCACGCCTATTTGTTTTACGTCCTGCCTTTGTTGCTCCCAGATCACTCTGTGGTGGCTGTGTGTAAAGCTGGTACGCTGAGCTACAGACGGCTACTTGCGACACCCGGCGATGTATGTAGCTGTAGATGTAGCGTAGCGTAGCGCACCTTGTGGCGGCGTGTATAGAGGGTGCGGTTCCCGTTGGTAACCGTTCGGCCGTGCTCGTGCACGTGAAGTTGCCGTTGGTATCCATCCTGTTGTGGCGGCGTGTAAAGGTACCATTAGAGCTGATCCTCAACTGCAAACCTAAAGGGTAATGTTATCTATGTATATGCTATTACAGCTCTTTCACTGGGGTTCAACACTAGATAACTGTTAAACTGCACTTGTAAGTGGTACACCCTTATACTAGGCACCCTGTGATTATTCCATCATTTTAAAGAATCCACCAACTATCACAGTAGCCCTAGGACCTAGCAGTATGTCCTTACTTTATCTAGGGTCAATATTTAACTCATTTATTTCAGTTATTGATTATAATGCCCCTTATGTTTTATCTTTTACTTAGTTGTCATTTCCCTAACAGGTTACAAGTCTCCTTATGATCAGTTATCCTATAACTCTCTAGGGGTTATGACTATGCATTGGACTCATACAAACTAAGGTTAGGTTTTAGTCTATACATTTCTAATCAATCCTTTCTATATGATCCACTACTATATCTCTTTGTGATTGATCCTAAAGCTCTGTAAACTTGTTCCCCCCCTATTTCCCTTTTGCTCCTGTGGTTTGCCTTCACTTCCCTAGTGGTTCCTGTCAGTCTGTATAATTGATATGTATTATATGGGATCCTGGACAAACGTTTACAGATATATGAGTTGTACATATTTTGTAAATACGATGTAAATACGATCCTAAACAAATTATTCTGATTTAAATTTTTTCATATCTTACAGCGACTTTGTGATCAAGGCCCACATGGGCCGAAACGTCAATTGTTTTGTCGCAAGCAACCGACACTGTAAATAAACTTTTCACCTTAAGCATAACCTCTCGTACGTGTGCAGTGATTCCTACCTACATAAAACCTGGCAAAGATCCTTCAGTGGTAACCAATTATCGCCCGATATCCCTTATCAACATTGATGTGAAGCTTTACGCGGAGATTCTGGCCAACAGATTAGCACCCCTTCTACTCTTGGTTAACCATTCCGACCAAGTGGGATTTGTACAGGGGAGAGAGACGAGAGATGGTATAGGTAAAACTTTAATATTGGCGGCACACGCAAAGTCAAAGCGCAAACCATTGGCATTATTATCAATCAACATGGAGAAAGCCTTCGACCGTATACACTGGGGCTTCATGTTTTCGGCACTTAGACACTTAGACAGATAGCCTTGTGGAACCGCTTCCTTCATAGGATCGCGGCTTTATATTCTGGCCCTTCTGCAAGAGTTAGAATCAATGGAGCAGTGTCTGATCCTATAACCATAGGCAATGGTACCAGACAGGGCTGCCCTTTATCGCCTCTTCTATACACAGTGGTTATGGAACATTTAGCCGTGGCTATTAGGAAGAACCCCAGTGTGCAAGGTCTGACGGTAAACCACACTCATTTCAAAGCCTCTCTATATGCCGAGGACATCACCCTGTACATATCCCAACCATACATTACCCTCCCATCATTATTGCCTGAATTTGCAAAATACGGAGAGGTCAGTAACTTTAAAATTAACTACCACAAAACTGGGAACTTGCTATCTACCTTATGGAGACAGCTAAGTAGGTGAGGAGATTGTAGCCACATCCCCCCTCTAGGAAATATGCAAATTTGCACTTCAGTAAGGAAGTGGAAAAACTCCAGTGCCACATTTAAGCGTGAATATGGACGGAAGAATGTCTCATGGTTTGGAAGAATGAATACTTTCAAGATGGACATACTTCCGAGGTTTTTATAACTGTTTCAGGCGGTTCCGATCAACCCACCGAAAACATTCTTCCAGACCATTAGATCGACCTTGATCTGCTTCATCTGGAAGAACTCTAAACCCCGTCTGAAATATACACTCCTGACCACACTAAAATCCAGGGCAGAGCAGGCCTCCCTGATCTGCAAATATATCACACCAGGCCTCTTTACTGAGGCGACTGTTCAACTGGCAATTTGGCATTGTTCTAAACAGTGGGTTCCATTGGAACAGATGGACTTTAACGTCCCTTTACGGCACCTTCCTTGGATAAGACATATGGAGACCGCTGCAGAGAAGGACGAAGGTTCCATTGGCTTCTTGGCAAAAGAAGCATTGCGGCTATGGGACCGCCTGAAGGTCAAAAAGAAATTGATCAGCTCGTTAAATCCACTGGCCCCAATTTTTGGGAACCCAGATTTTCCCCCAGGCAGACATAGGAACAGATTCATGGGCTGGCACGTCAGTTCTGATATAAGTCTGGGGCAGATCAAAACAGAGGGAGAGTTCCCAACTTTGGAATCAGAGCAGGAGAAGTTCCCAAACAAGGTGATTTCCTGTCTAGAATACGAATGACTGAAGTCGTTCGCCAGGGGGGATTCGACCGGTCGCACTTCTCACCCCTCCATGACTCGACTAGAATGCTTACTTCTGCAGCAGACCCCTCCTTCTCATCGGATCTCCCTTCTATACAAAGAGTTCACCACAGGTGATAAAGATGAGACCCAGAGTTATAATTCGTGCATGGGAGGAGGAGATGCGTTATGTGTTTTCTACGGAAGACCTTGATAGGACCTTTCTTTTCACACACAAACTTTCTCCGGTTGGGAACGCACAGGAAAAAAAATTTAAGATATTGACTAGATGGTACCTGTCAGATTGAAGGCCATTTTCCCATCGATGGATGATAGATGTTGGCGCTGTGGAACCAAGAAAGGTACACTATTCCACATATGGTGGCAGTGCCCTGCTATACAGACCCTCAGGGGAAATGTGTTTAAGGCTTTTGACAAAATTTCAGGGAACTTTGTTCCCCCTTCCCCACAGATAGCTATCTTCTCGATCCTATATCTACTCCGAAATGGAGGCTCCTCCGATTCTGTATCACCGCAGCAAGGATGGTTATTCCACGCCACTGGCACTCAGCAGAACCGCCAACTATGGCAGAATGGATGACTGAATTCGCAGACATATTCCGTATGGAAGAATTGATGGCTGAAATGGAAGGTGACAATACCCACTTGATTCGTACATGGCAACCCTGGATAATGTTCAAAGAAACTACTGAATTATCAAGGTTGATTGAGGAGGCTTCATAGGACCAGTGTCGGGCTCCGATTCCTGCTTTCCCTTTGGGCCCCAACCCTTCCCAACTCCGCATACATGGTGAAGGGACTAGTCACTACTACTCCCTCCCATCTTTCCCTCCCTATATAATCTTTAACTTACTCTCATTTTTTCTATTCTAGTTTTGACCGTTATTGTTATACACATTGTAATTATATTTAGCTTTTT
The DNA here is from genome assembly GCA_033576535.1 of Allobates femoralis. Taxonomy (NCBI): domain Eukaryota; kingdom Metazoa; phylum Chordata; class Amphibia; order Anura; family Aromobatidae; genus Allobates; species Allobates femoralis. The sequence continues at coordinate 356,838,593 of JARQOC010000001.1, forward strand.
ATTTAAAACTACTTAGCCTCAATAATTTGTCTCCATGTATAGATATTAAATGCGATTTAATAGGGGTTGAGCACTACCCCTACTTCTCCGCTTATTTGTCATGTGCTTATATACTTGGAGGGAATGCGGTACATGGACTTAGTAGCCTATCTATCCTAACATGCTGGACTGATTATTATAAACCGCTGTGTATAAGGTCTAATACCAGAGATCCGTCTCATCAGGGACACACGGGAGTCCAAGGCCACCGATGGTGAATTAGATCATTTATATTACTGATTGAAATTGGTCACCTTTGTTTATTTGCTTTTGCTGCTGTCAAGTTTTGTATGTTGTCTTAATTTCTTTAATAACATAGATTCAACATAATTCACCTAAGGTGGTTAAAGATGCAACAATTTTTATTTGTATCCGTTTACAGTGTAACAGCAACTAAAGGCAGATGGCTACAATGTGATGCCCCGAGTCCACAAGATCCCAAACCAGCCGGCAACAATAGTCCTTAATTTCATCCAGATGATAGCTATCACGATCATATCTCATGTATCAAGTTCCAATCAGCAAGAATAGTCCTTAGGATAGTTCCTCAAATCTAGACGGTAGATATATTGACCATAGCATGTGTATTCAGCTCTAGCCGGCAACAATAGTCCTTAGGATAAACAGTGAAGGTAGGGAAGAGAGGGATGAGGAAAGTGCCAACACCTTAATTCCCGAATAGGATCCTTGGAGTTGTCGGATGTGGCTAGCTTCCGCTTGCAAGCAACAGTGAAGAAAGAAATAACAAACATGGATCTCATTTTTCTACCTCTTCTAGGATCAGTCCCCTGGATGGTCAAAGATATGCAAACCTCCCCTTCTTAAAGATGAAGTACATCCAATTCAAAGTTCTATAAGTTTACTAAAGGCCCGGTTCACATCACGATTTTGGAGCTTCCAAGTGTATCCGTTTCAAAACGGATACACTCGGATCCAAAATCGGATCTCATGTGTTCTTATGGGGCTCGGATCGGATCGGATGTGTGCCTTTTGACATCCGATTTTGGCACCATCCGATCCTGTCCGATTTCATCATAGACACAAAAACGCAGCCTGCTGCGTTTTTGTGTCCGAGAATGAAATCTGACAGCCTCGGATCAGAGCTGATCCGAACCCCGATAGAATAGGAGCCTATGGACATCGGATCCGAGCTGAACTCGGATCCGATGTCAGCTCCGTTCTTTATGTACTGAGCATGCCCAGAGGCAGTGCTCAGTACATAATTAACCCTATCTGTCCCTGCTTTTTCTCAATCTGCCCCTGTCTGTCCCTCTTCTATCTATGCTCTCCCTCTCCTTTATGCTTTGCCTCGTCCTCCCCCCTGTGCTCTCCCCTCTGGAATGTGTAAACAAAAGAAAAAAATCCTCCCAGAGGATATTTACCTTCCGACGCCTGCTGCAATGCTGTGACCGTCCCTTCATCTGCTGGTGACTAAAGGACCTCTCATGATGTCACAGAGACGGCCACCTGATGTGTCAGGTGACCAGTTCTGTGACATCACCACAGGATCTTCAGTCACCAGCAGATGAGGGGACGGTCAGGGACAGGCAGGGAGAAGAGGATCCACACGGATCCTGCACAGACACGGATCGGATGGCTATTTGCCATCCGAGTGCAGGGATCCGTGTGGATCCGTGCCTGTCCGTGGGATCCTCCTTTCAACACGGATCCCATGGACAGGCACAAAATCGTGATGTGAACCGGGCCAAAGTCTCCAGCCAGTCCACAAAAGTGTGAATTCAGGAGGCCACCTGCAGGGAGGAACAGAAGACTTACAACCCCCCAACCAGATGTAGTACAATGAATGGTAATGTGTACCTGATTGCATTATGGTCTATGAAAAAAGGTTGAAAGTGACACGCTGGTACATATCCTTTCCCCCTTTCAAATTGTGTACCTTAAACTTAGAAGTAAACAAATCCCCAATAAAACATAAAAACAATATGTAACCAGCGCTCAATGCTGTAAAACGTCCGCTCTACATCCATTGGTCTAATAGTCGTTAGTCCACAGCCAGCTCCTCACAGCTGGTATATGTAATGCATAATGTTTTTACTTATCATTTATTAAGATGGTAATTTAATAAGATGTAGAGGGGATACAACCACACTATACATAAGGAAAGCAAATTTTCAAAGGCTAAGGCTATGTGCACATCAGTCGGTTCTGCATTTCTGCAGACCGACCGGGAACCGGTGGACACTGGCAGAAACTGAGTTTTCTGTGCTCAGCAGTGTCCCTCGTTTTTTGCTTGTTTTTTGCTCGTTTTTTGCTCGGTTTTGTCGGCGGTTTTTCTGAGCGGTTTTAAAACTGAGTTTTTTGTGCACTTGATCAGCTGGAACCGCTGGAAAAACTGAGGAAAGAAGTCACTTGCTCTATATTTGGAAACCGGTGGAAAAACCCAGATTTCACTGAAAACGACCAGAAGAAAAACGTTGTAATGTACACAGCGTTTTCTAAACTCCATTGACTAGCATGTTAATCCAACCGGAGGGTAGGATTAACATAAATTAACATAAAACTGAGCGGAAAACGCCGACGGAAAACGTCCAAAAGCAGCCCACAAACGACTGATGTGCACATACCCTAAGGCTATGTGCACATCAGTAGGTTCTGCATTTCTGCAGACCGACTGGGAACCGGAGGACACTGGCAGAAACTGAGTTTTCTGTGCTCAGCATTGTCCCTCGTTTTTTGCTCGTTTTTTGCTCATTTTCCGCCCGGTTTTACAGCGTTTTGTCGGCGGTTTTTCTGAGCGGTTTTAAAACTGAGTTTTTAGTGCACTTGTTCAGCTGAAACCGGTGGAAAAACGGAGGAAAGAAGTCACTTGCTCTATTTTTGGAAACCGGTGAAAAAACTCAGTTTTGACAGAAAACGACCAGAAGAAAAACGTTGTAATGTAGACAGAGTTTTCTAAAATCCATTGACTAGCATGTTAATCCAACCAGAGGGTAGGATTAACATAAATTAACATAAAACTGAGCGGAAAACGCCGACGGAAAACGTCCAAAAGCAGCCCACAAAACGACTGATGTGCACATACCCTAAGAGATAATCTTTGTGCCATAAACTGCAGTATTGTCTTTTAAAATAAAAATACTCAAACCAAAGGGGAAACTTTTATAAACACCCTGAAAACGATCTGTGCACAATATATACTCTGAGAATAAAGAAACTAGAAATAGGAGAAAAAATGCTATAGATACATAGCACTGTATTAAATTACAAAAAGAAAGTATTTAGGTAATTAAACCAAGAGCGTAGTGACGAAGCATTAAGGGGTAGATCAGGTTAGATTTGTGAGTCCTTACAGTGCATACTATGAGGATTTTGAGCTGCTGGCAGTGAGACCAGGAGGTCAAGTGACCATAAACATCCAATATGCATACTAGCAGCAACATTCTGACTAGCAAAGAGTCAGGCTGCGCACATCTTGTTGAAATGTTGCAGGGAGTATGTGTGATGCCCACAGGCCTTCCTAGAACACAGATGTATAAATACAAAAAGGGGGAGACAAGAGGTGCAATAGTGCCCTACCACTAGTGACACACTGAGTATATCAATAGGTGTACACTCACCTGGTCCAGTTGTGTGACCCACAACTGGTTTATAAGCCTTTGGTTTAAAGCAGCTGCAGGACCTCCTCCAGCCACTCGTACGTGGAAAAATGCTCATATATAGGGAAGATGGTGTGTCACGGTCCGCGCTGCTGTCTCAGTGGAATCCCAAGGGATGGATGTCTCCAACAAGTCACAAGGAAGGCAATGGTACCAAAGCAAAGATCGCCTTTATTCACCTACTCGTATCGGCACCTATCCTGGCACCTTCATCAGGGTATAAAATACCCTGATACCCTAATGAAGGTGCCAGGATAGGTGCCGAAACGCATAGGTGAATAAAGGAGATCTTTGCTTTGGAACCATTGCCTTCCTTGTGACTTCTTGGAGACATCCATCCCTTGGGATTCCACTGAGACAGCAGCGCGGACTGTGACACACCATCTTCCCTATATAGAACACAGATGAATTTCCACAGCAGGTACACCAGTACAACCAACACCTTCCACCTCAGCATAGTAGGGGAGCTTAACTTGCTGCCTTTAGGCAAGATCCCCTATAAATACTGATGCTGGGGAGGAGTTAGTCAGAGTGTGCAGACGCTAGGAGAGCTGCGAATACATCCTGGTGATCAGTGCCGTGTTAGGCCCGAACCGGTGACCCTGAACAGCCTTTGAGCAGTCCTGCCAGGCCCAAGAGTGGGGACGGAATGCAAGGAGAGAAAAGAGGAAGGAAAGTGGGAACCAAGGAGCCAGAATAGGTTCGCCCAAACAACACATGGGACACCGGGGTCTGCGTCTGCAGGAGAGCTACACGCCCAGCAGAGAACCCCGGCAAACCGTGGAGACTCCAGTCACCCGGTCACCTGCTTAATCACTGTTCAGGGAGCCAGACAACGTGGAGAGAGAAAAGGCAGTAGTCATCAAAGGTGTCCTGTTGAAAGCACAGGTGAAGAGAGAGAGTAGCGGAGTTTTACACGGGGCAGGGGCTTCAACATGAGGAAAAGAGGACACAGAGGCCTTACACCCACTTGCTGTGGAGATTCAACTGTGTTTCCTGGTCACCCGACAGTGCTCCAGACTTTTACCTAATATACCACCAGTAAAAGGTAAAGAGACATTCAACAGTGTGTGTGTGCGTTCTTCACCCCCTGTCCCCGTTACCTGCAGAGACTATCCCGTTAATCCACAACCTGGCCAAACCCCTGCTCCATTCCTAGCAATCATTACTGCCCCAGAGCTTTAGCTCTACCTGTAGGGAGCTGCTCCACCCTGGCCACAATACCACCACCCTCCGGAGGACTGTGGCGGCGCTGGTGTCTAGTCACCAGGTACTACAGGTGGCGTCACGAGACAAAGACTCTTATCCCTTGTAAATAAAAAAAAAAACCTTCTTTTAGGCTGTCCCCCGGGGCCACGAATTTGGCCTACCGCCAGTCTAAGCCAATGTGCCTTTTGGCACCTCCCCAATGCTGTTGATTGAGTGTCCCGGGAGACCGAAATTTAGTTTGAAAAAATTGTTATTCCAAGTAGGCATTCATGCCTGAAAACTCTAGCTAGTAATAATGGAATAGGACTCTGGATATATTTTGTTGGTTGTCAAAACTGGGGCCATGATTAAGAAGGGACTCTGCGCTTGGTAGAAAACTAATAGAGAAGGGACTGGAGGAACTCTAAAGGTGCCTTTACACTGAAGTGTAGAAACTACCTGGGAATCGGGATTTAAGTCACAGTTGCCTTGAAATTGCTGCAAAATAGCGGATTGTAATTGGGGAAAGTGATCAGGTTGCTCGCAGTTGCTCTGGGTAGCGGTTTCCAAGCCGTGTTCTAAAATCCGAGGCAACCCAAAGGGTGAAATCCCCTGGTATTGGCGTGTAAACAGGTGATAGGGATGGAATCTGCGTTGCCTAGTGATTTCCCGGGGCGTGCCACAGCGTGTTTGATACTGCGCCCCATCAGCGATGATTGGTGAGGGCACTGTGTAACCATTGGCTGTCCCTTCACAGGGCACCATATTTGAAGAGTTGTCCATTCACACTCCACAATTGGAATGGCATCATTTATTAGCCAGCCTTCCTGCGCAGGCTGGCCAATCATGACGCTATTGCGTTGTCTAATCAGCGTATTAGCGTCACGGAATGAACCAGTCTGTCACGCCTATGTTTTAGCGCCGCATAACATGTACGCCCACATTCCCCTACTGATTGCGGCGTGCGAAGCGGCGTCGGGATTCAACAAGATGTTTCCCGCAGGATCTGTTGGAACATCCGGGGAACCATGTTCCCTAAAGGTACATTTACACGCCACCACAAAGGTAGCAACTGCCTGGAATTGGGGATAGTTATGCCTGTTGCTATGAAATTGCTACGAAATGGCGGCGTGTTCCTTCCTGTGTCCTGTAGTGGACTCAGATACCTGTTGCTGAGCTGTGCTCAGAAACTGAAGACAACGGAAAGGCACTGTTGCCATGGTAGTAGCGTCTAAACGGGGCACAGGCATGGATGTTGCGTCGCCTAGTGATTTCACAGGGGCCTGCCACAGCGTCATGAATACCACGCCCCATCAGTGATCATTGGTGGGGGCTACTGTGTTACCATTGGCTGTCCCTTCACAGGGCGCCATATTTCAAGAGCTGTCCATTCACACTACACATTTGCAATGGCGTCATGTATTAGCCAGCCTTCCTGCGCAGGCTGGCCAATCGTGATGCTAATGCGTTGTCTAATCAGCGTGTTTGGGGCGCGGAATACACAACTCTGTCACGCCTATGTACGTGCGGCGCTAAAGATGTACGCCCACATTCCCTTAGTGGTTGCGGCGTGTGAAGCGGCGACGGGATTCAGCCGGATGTTTCCCGCAGGATCAGTTTCAATCTCCGAGGAACCACGATACCTTGGGTTGACTACGCAATTGCGGCGTGTACATGCGGCATCGGCGATCGTTAGCAACCATTAAAAACGTGCACACGCACGTACGGTTGCTACCGATTGCGAGTGATAGTTGCGGCGTGTAAAGGTACCTTTAGCCACTAAATCTAAAACTGCCTCTACTTGTTCTGGCCTCACCATTTGTACAACGGTAATCGGGCCTACGCAATTACGCAGATCCTCCTGTTGCCTGCATCAGACGAAGGTGTTTTATTTGGGCACGTAGCAGGCACAGATCGACCATGCCCTCTATCTGCAGCTGCTCCATAATCACCTGCAGCAGCACCATGGCACCATCCCCTGTTTGATGCTCTCTTCATTCTTTGCAGTGCGCAGCAAATTATTATATTGCCTGTTTTTACAGTTCCTCCACAGAATCAACATTTCCGCTCCAGTAGCATACACTACAGCTGCTGCAGTTAAAAAGCTCTTATTAGTTTTTTTTCTCATCATATCCTTTACTTCAATGTCTGTCTTCAATACCTAAAATATCTGTGGTACGTGTAACTGCACAGTCCTCCACTCATCTCTGCTGTCCATGTGGTGCAATATCCTTGCTGAAATATATTGTATTTCATTAAGAATATTCCTCTCCATTTCATTGCCCCCTAATATTTCATGATCCTTTGTGTTAGCTGGCTGTGAATCACCGTGTGTCTATGGCCTGATTGGTGATGGGCTAATGAAGCTCAGTTCCCTCCCCCCTGCTCCTCACCGGAATTCACTTTTTGGGAGGATATCTGTTGCCAGTTTTATTCTGCTCCAGTTCTGCGACAAAGTGGCTATTTAAAGTGGCAAAATATGAAATAGTCCAGAAATGGACCGGAATTGACTGGAAGGTAATGATATAGAGATGCACTAAAATAATGTGTATAACTCTATTCACTGCTAATCTTTACCATGTCTTTTATTTCATTGTTTGTTTTCCTATGTGGTCTTACCACCAACTTTTATCACCCTATCACCCCTCCATCACCACTCATTCACATCAGCCCCTCTCTCCTGCCCTACTCTATGTACAGCTCCCATGCTATCTTCAGTTTACTGAAGACTCTCAGCCCATCGTATTCCAAAGTTTGTCATAATAAATCATGTTCTAAATCCAAAAACTATTTGCTCTTTCTCTTTTTACTGCTGCTCTTGTCAGGTGATATCTCTCCCAACCCTGGTCCACCCTCTGCTAACTCCAACCCATCTCCCACCTCACACAGAAACCCCACTAATCTTATTAGCATTACCTGCACAATTTCATCTCCCTCTTTTAATTGCGCTCTCTGGAATCCATGGTCTGTATGCAACAAACTTCCCTTCATTCATAACTACTTTCTCACTAACTCCTGGCCATCACTGAAACCTGGATCCAAGATTCAGACACTGCTTCCCCTGCTGCTCTTACTTATGGCGGATTACATTTCTCTCATTCCCCGAGACCTGGGAACAAACATTGTGGTTGAGTTGGCTTACTCCTGTCCCAACAATGTGCTTTCCTGGTCATCCTTCCAGCCCCAGCAGTCTCATTCCCCTCTTTTGAGGTTCATACCATTAGGCTATTCCATCCTCTTCCCCTCAGAGTAACGGTAGTATAACCGCCCACCAGGGTCACCCACCCAGTTCCTCGACCATTTCTTTGCGTAGTTGATACACTTCATGTTCTCAGAATTACCATCCCTCATTCTGGGAGACTTCAACATCTCCATAAACAGCCCCATCTCCCCATCTGCATCCCAGCTCCTATCGCTAACCACGTCACTTGGCCTCTCACAGCTCTCAACCTCTGAGACCCACAAGGATGGTAACACCCTTGACCTGGTCTTTACCCGACTCTGTTCAACCTCCTCCCTAGAGAATTCATCTCTTCCCCTCCCTGACCACAACATTCTCTCCTTCACGCTCACTAACCCTCACCCACCACAGCCCACCCTACCTATCAAACATCCAAAAATCTACAGGCCATTAACCCTCATGCACTCACAGACTCCCTCATCTCATCACTGTCCCCAATCTCCTCATTCTCCTGTCCAGATCTGGCAGTAAATCACTATAATAACACTCTCAAAAGCACCTTGGACCAAGTAGCGCCCCTCACCCTCAGAACCTCCAAACATAGAACAAAATAGCCCTGGCTCACATCACAAACTCAATGCCTTCAGCGATGCTCTAGGAGTGCTGAATGCCTATGGAGGAAAACTCGCTCACCAGAAGACTTTATCCATATTAAATTCATGCTAAATACCTACAATTCTGCCCTTAACCTTGCCAAACAAATCTACTTCACCATCCTAATTTCCTCACTATCCAACAATCCAAACAAACTCTGACACCTTTCACTCTCTCCTCAGTCCTAAAGTGCAGGCCCCCATCACTGACCCCTGTGCTGATGATCTGGCCTCTTACTTTATTGAAAAAATAGACATCAGTTAGGAAATCAGCTCCCAGCCTCCAAACGCTGCCACTCCCATTCTTCCTCACATCTCCTCCGGCTCACTCTCCACAATTGTCCCAGTTACAGAAGAAGAAGTTGCCAGGCTCCTCTCTTCCTCTTGTCCCACTACATGCACACCACTGACCCCATTCCCTCACACCTACTCCAGTCTCTCTGTCCGGTTGTCACCACTCACCTGACCAAAATCTTCAACCACTCACTCTCTTCTGGCATCTTCCCCTCCTCCTTCAAACACTTGATCATTACTCCATTATTAAAGAAAGCTTCTCTCGACCCTTCCTGCACAAATAACTACAGACCAGTCCCCAATCTCCCCTTCATCTCTAAACTCCTGCAGCGCCTGGTCTGCTCCCGCCTCACCCATTACCTCTCCACTCACTCTCTTCTAGATCCATTATAGTCTGGCTTCTGCCCCCTTCACTCTACAGAAACTGCCCTCATCAAAGTGACCAATGACCTACTGACAGCAAAACGTAATGGTGACCACTCTCTGCTTATTCTTCTTGATCTCTCTGCAGCTTTTGACACTGTTGATCACCATCTCCTACTCTCTATGTTGCACTCCATTAGTATAAAGGACACCACTCTCTCCTGGCTCTATTCCTATCTTTCTGACCGCTCTTTCAGTGTATCATTTACTGGCTCTACTTCCCCACCCCCTCTTCCTCTCACTATTGGGTCCCTCAGGGTTCAGTCATTGGACCTCTTCTCTTCTCTCTCTACATGGCCCCGATTGGACACACCATCAGCAGATTTGGCTTCCAGTACCATCCCTATGCTGATGACACACAATTATACACTTCAGCCCCTGACCTTACCCCTGCGGTTTAAAGAACACCAATGACTGTCTAGCTGCAGTTTCTAACATCATGTCGGCTCTCCATTTAAAACTCAACCTTTCCAAAACTGAACTTCTTTAGCTCCCGCCCTCCACTAACCATCCTAAATCTGATATCTCTCTCTGTGTGTGCACCACGATAATGCCTAGGCAGCAGGCTCGCTGTCTGGGTGTCATGTTTGACACCGATCTCTCCTTCACCCCCTATATACAATCTCTCGTCCGCTCTTGTCGCTTACACCTGAAGAACATCTCTAGAGTCTGCACCTTTATCACCATGGAAACAACTAAAACCCTTACCTTGGCCAAAATCCACTCCTGCCTTGATTATTGAAGTTCTCTATTAATTGGCCTCCCCTCTCTAAACTTTCCCCTCTACAATCCATCTTTAATGCAGCAGCCAGGATCACCTACCTGGCCAATCGTTACTCAGATCCCTCCGCTCTGTGCCAGTCATTGCACTGGCTGTCTATACACTACAGGATAAAGTTCAAATTGCTTGTTCTCATCCACAAAGCTCTTCACAAAGCAGCAGCCCCCTACATCTCCTCCCTCATCTCTGTCTATCACCCCACCCGTTCTCTATGTTCTACAAATGACCTTTGACTAACATCTGCACTAATCCGATCCTCCCACTCCCGGCTCCAAGACTTCTCCTGAGCTGCACCAATTCTCTGAAATGCTCTACCTCAAGAAATCAGGACCATCCACAACTTGCATGGCTTCAGACGCTCACTAAAAACACATCTTTTCAAGGCAGCCTATCATGCTCCCTAACAAAATTCCTTTGTACTGTACATAGCCCATTCACTCTCTCGCTCGACATAACTCTTTTTCAAACTCCACCAAACCCAAAAGGTCTACACAGATTGACTGGTGACCATTCATGTAACTTTATTTCTATCCTCCATTTCCTCAAGATGCCTGGACCATCAGTGTAATAAGCCCCTGCACTTTGTGTAACCCCTATCTTGTTGTATATTGTAAGCTCTTTTGAGCAGGGTCACCTTTACTTTTGCTTTATCGATTATATTGTATTTTTACATTGATTCTATGCAGATTGTATTGTTTCCTATTATTGTACTGTATTCTTTCTCTACTGGAATCACTGTATTACATTGTGTATTTTCTTACTGTATTATACTGTGTATTTTCATCTATTACCCACTGTATTGTAAAGCGCTGCGGAGTATGTTGACGCTATATTTAAACATTTATTTATTTGGGATGAAGCTAGTTGTATGCCACGAGGCTTGGTAGACTTTCCTCACAAAGCAACAATTTTTAAAGTGCCCTACTTTTCAAAGTTAACCCACACAAGCAAAATTAGAAGAGTTCCCCAACAGAACACACAGGACCGCTTTCAAATAACAGAAAAAAATAACAATACTTTGCACTGCTGCATGTATTTGCTCATGTGTATCAGGCTACCAAGAGGCAATGACAAGCTGTCCTCAGTGGGGAGTGTATTCTCTGTGTCCTCTGTATCCCCCTAGCCACACTCAAGTGATGCCAGTGAGCTGATGTTGGTGTCATCCTGCAGGGAAGATGGTTTCTCCTCCTCATCTTTGAATATATCCATTGGATGGACAGGTGTGTATCTGGCTGCTGTTGGTATAGGAACCCACTGTTCAAGACATTTTGTGGACAACGGGCCTGAAAATTGTTTGAAGGGCCCCTGTTCCTCTTCCTCTTGTGCCACTGTAGTGACCCAGACCAGATTATGTCTGGCCCTTTAACTACCCCTGGACCATGAGTAACCCTTTACACTGCAGCTTACTCCTTAGTTACCTCTCTATGTTTAATCCATAACATTGAAAAGCTGTAGATATCTATTTCTTTTTTTTTAAACATTAAATTTTTATTGAAAGAAAAATTTTTTTTGCATAAATTGAGCAACAAACATACATAACAGTAGTGGTTCTCTGTCGGAATTAGATATCTATTTCTAATCACCATTAGCTTACATTTTAATGCTTTTCCATTTGGTGTGTTGCAGCACCATCTGCTGGTGAAATGCTTGATTTATATTAATCTCACAATGTACAATCTGACAAAGAATTGAGAGTCGATTCTATTGGTCAGTGACCCTGTCACCAGCATCAATAGGAGGTGTTACCATTAGTCTTTGTCTAGACAAGACTGAGATCTGGAAAGTCCTCAAAAGTAGTCTGGTACAAGATGTGACCCAGAGCATACCTCATGTGAGAGGTCTCCTCAAATCCTCCTGGCTCCATGCCTGAGGGTCCATCCTTCTATTCCTATCAAGATTTACAGCCAGACCTAATGTCTAGGATAGTCCTCTGACTTCTACAGCCAAGATAGCTAAAGACTTTTAACCCCATGTACTTGGCTGTCCAGATTAACCATGCTTCTCCTGCATTAGGTCACACTAAACGTGTACACGACTGGCTCCAGGCTTTTGTGGGCTCTGGGTGGAAGAGTCTTAGTGGGCCCTCTTTAGCACATACTGCCATTTATATATATACATATATATCCCTCACAAATATTATTTCTATCATGCTGTCTCTCCCTCCACGTGCTGGCTCTCCCCTCTTTGTGTGGTCTCTCCCCCCCATGTTGGCTCTTCCCCATGTTCTGTCTCTCCTCTCTCTGTGACTGTTACACCTTGCACATTGTCTTGCCTCCCTCTGTGCATGTATTTTTCCCATGTGCACAGTCTCTCCTACCGTGTGTGCTGTCTCTCCCCTCTCTGTGCCTGTTACTCCTTGTGCATTGTCTCTCCCCTCTGCATGTCTCTCCCCCCGTGCACAGTCTCTTTAATCCCGTGTGTTGTTTCTCCCCTCTCTGTGCTTGTCATGCCATGCATGGTCTCTCCCCTCTCTGTGTATGTCTCCCTCCTGTGTGCAGTCTCTCTCCCCTGTGCACTGTCTGTCTCTCCCCTGTTTGCATTCTGTACTCTGTGCCTGTTCCCCCCTGTGCGCTGTGTCTCCCCCACGAATGTTGTCTTCTTCCTCTGCGCTGTCTCCCCCTGCGCTTGTCTCTCCCCTGTGCCTGTCTCCCCCTTGTGCGCTGTATCTCCCCCATGCACGATGTTTCCCCCCTGCACCTGTCTCCCCCCTGGGAGATGTCTAATTTGCCCCTAACAGGGGACCCCCTGGGCACTGTGTACTTTGCCCCTGACAGGGGGCCCATTGGGTGCTGTGTACTTTGCCCCTGACAGAGGACCCCCTGGGTGCTGTGTACTTTGCTCCTGACAGGGGCTACATCACACTACATCACAAGCTGCGATCAGTGGCTGCCACTGAGGTTAGGAGGGAAAGAGCGGGTGTGAGGAGGCAGCACTCAGGGGGTCCCAGGGGTGGTTGGATGTCGAGGCAGCACTCAGGAGGTCCCCTGTCAGAGGCAAAGCACACAGCACCCAGTGGCCCCCTGCAGTCCAGGCACCAGCCTTTGCCCGGGTGCTGACGCTGGCCCAGTGTGTTCAGAAGAACCTATTGCCCTCATGTTGAGGAAATCAATGGTCGCCTGGCTCACCGCATTTATTCGCTAATTGCTTCAAGAATATTTTCTGCATGGAGTGTAACAATGTATGAAATGGATATAGACACCAGGTCAGTAAATACTCTTGCCATACATCTCTTCTACGTTTATGCCACCAAAAGACTCTGAACTTCCTTCCATGTTTCTATCTACTAGTGTCACACTTAAAAGGGTTGTGCCACCATGACATATATTGTTGATGCTGGACATATCGTGCAAATAAGTGTTTTTGTAAATTACACCCATTAAAAATGATGCCTTATTCAAAAACTATGTGCCTTTGAAGTACAGTATGGCGCCCCCTGCTGATAGCATACATGGTTGATCTGTCCGACTTCTAAACCCTCTCTTTAGATCGTGCATGCCTGGTTCCCTCTCTTTGAAGTGTGTGAAGATCCCTCTGCACCTTCAGCCGGCCGCCGGATCCCACGCTGACAGCTGGTATGTGTCAGGATACTCCAGCATAGGACCAGGCTTCTCACCCTCCTCAGCTGTTGTCACGGACATTGCCAACCTCCCGCACCGCATCTCCTCTGTGCAGGAGATGAAGCAGTAGAGCACACAGACTATCAGTGCTGACACACTATGTGTAATGAGATGTGAATAGTGTGAAATGCAATGCGAGTGACTGACATCGCTCACTTTAATACAATGCTCTGCCATCTCCATCCCTGGCTTTGTATTGTTCACTAGTCAAACCACAAACTCCTCACCGACACCTACGGCCCAGCACTGCTATGCTGCAGCCCCTGCTTGCCTTGCTTCGCAGATTAACCACCCCCACAGAGAACGAGCTAGGCCAACCCAGAGGGAGAGAGGCGGGAGGGGGCAGCAAAACCGCTCTCTGCTCTGTGGTACATCTCCTCTGGAAGGGCCCATGCACACACGGCCAAAGCTTTAGAGAGAGGGGTTACAGCAACAGGTCGGTCAAGAGAGCTCACCTGAGAGCAAAACATGCATCACGTGTTGATCTTCTATATAGGCAACGGGCGGTTGATGCGAACTCCACACAGCCGACCCAATTTATTTCCACCTTTAACCAGAGTTGGGAATCATTATGTGATATACTGAACAGACACTGGTCGATCCTACAATCAGACTCCCTTTTAAGGGACTTGTTACCCGAGAAGCCCCTACTGACTGCTTGACAATCACGGAGTCAGGAGTCATTATGTCCCTGTTCTGCCAAACCCCTTTGGCTCCGTAGGTTCCCGCCGGGGTTGTTTTCCCTGTGGCCACTGCGTTACCTGCCCGAATGTCCAATGGATTAACTCCTTCACCTCCTCCGATGGCTCAGGCACCTATGACATCAGGCAGTATATATCATGCGGGTCAAGCAATGTGGTATATTATGCCACATGTGCTTGCCCGGTGATATATGTCGGTATGACATCGAGGGAGCTAAGGAGGAGAGTGAGGGAGCACGTAAAGGACATTCTGGCGGCACTGCAGGCGGAGGACAGGGCTACCCTGAAGACACTGCCACGGCATTTCCTGGAACATCATGGTAGCGATCCTACTTCCCTGATGTTCAGGGGGATCGACACCATCCATGGAGGTATCTGGGGTGGTGATACCAGTAAATTGCTGGTGCAGTGTCAGATGCGGTGGATAGTGTCTCTTGACACTATGTCACCACGGGGTCATAATGAGCACCTTTGCCTCTTTTCTCTAGCCGTCACCATCCGATTCATTTTATGGTATGTTTACCCATTGTAAAACTCCCCTCTTTTGGTCCTTTTGGACCATTTTTATATGAGTTATTATGTGTGTGTTATTTTGTGGTTTACAGGCTGCCTGTTCCCCTGGTGGATTCTCTATGATGTTGCTACCGTGGCATTATGGAATTATCAACAAGTAAACATGGACTCCCTTACCACACAGGAAATCAGAATGGAGGAATGCTAAACTTCATCTGAATATACCATAGCAACGAACTTTGTAATCTCTTCTGGGTGCTAATAAGGGTTTTCCATGTTGGGGGTTTTATCTATTGTATTGTCATATGACATTTCTCCTGGCCTGATGCCAGCAGTCATGTCCCTGGTGTAGACCTCTCCCTCTCCTCTGCGCCGGCCCATTTAGTTGCAGCTCGGCTTCCTGGTGACGCGTCCCAGGTAATGCCTGAGCTGTGGCTGGCCTGCGCTAGATGGGCGGTCCCGAGTGCGATCACCACGGTGACGCGATGCTGGTAGTCACGTGACCGGGATCTGATGCACACGGCTCCGCCCCACAATGACGCGGTTTGTTGCCGGTGTGTCACTTCCGGTTGCATGACTAGGCCGCAGCAACTTTTTATTCAAGAGGGATTGAGTGATAAGGGACACTTGGAATTCTCATTAACATTCCCATAACCCACCCTCCTGTTCTCTTAAACCAATTTGCAGGGTTAAATATTGAAAACATATCACTTCACAAAGCATAGCCTATTCTCAATAATACCTTACACAGCAGACGGCCACAGATATGAGTTACATATATAAAATTACAATAATTGAACAATGGAATACAAAAGATCTTTAGTGAAGGAACACCAACTGGAGAGATTAGTAATTAAGGAGATATTTGGAACAGTGTAGAAATAATAGAAAGTCAGGCAGTAGAAAGTTATAGAGAATAGCAGATAAAAAAAATTACAAACATTTAGACCTGTTCCCAGATATATAGATAAGGAATAGAGAATAAACACTTATCCCATCCACCTGCAAAGACAATGACTCTATGTTCTACATAGTTCAGATACCAGAGTAGTTTACATTATCTAACTAGCAGTAACTAGCAATATACGTTTTGGGTATTAATACATTAATAAAAAACATACATTTTATAACATTCTCTAAGCTATTAGGAATAATCTTTTATAGTAGAAAAACTGAAATCATCTGCTTTATTGCATAGGGTTAAATGTCCATAGGGAAAGTCCTCAGTAAAAGTCTTTGGAAAGTCTATATCCAGGAAAAGTCTTTAGCAAAATTTAAATCCAGAAAAAAATATAAAGTCCCGAACATAGTGGTATAAAAGAGTCCAAAAAAAAAAAAAATTCTTAAAACAAGCATAGAAAAATAAAACAGCAACCATGACATCCGTAAATACGGAACATCCAAAAATAAGGCACAGTACCATAACTCGATCCCCAGGCTGTAGGGAATATCTCTGATCTACAAAACCTATTGAAAAAAAGAAAAACCTCAAAATATGTGAGAAACAGTCTGAGAAATTGTATATCAGAGATTGTTACATTACATATAGATGTCACATATAACCTTAAAAATACAAGTCACCCCCTTGGACATTTTAGTAACTTGTATTATATATATCACCATCATTAAAGAGATTTAACAAAAGGATATGAAACTTTTGAAGTATCTGCAAATAAGCACAATAATCCACAAGAGAAGAGATACACAACAAAAATCATATTTCATTGATTTGTAATATAAAAATAATCACCCAAAATAATACATAAGAACAAAGACATGAAATTTACGATGTCCTTAAAGCTGGAAACCTACCTACAAAGTGGAGGTCGGCACCCTTTTGAACGTTTGACTCGCCCTATCTATCCCTGATCTTACATATATATGAAGGTACCTTTAGACGCCGCTACAGAAAGTTGAAAACAACCGGGTTTCGGAGACAAATGTATCTTGCACCGTCAAATCAACCCAAGGTAGCGGCGTGTAAACTAGCTTGTTGCCACCCGTCACTTTCGGTACCTGTTTCAGAGCAGTGCTCTAAAACAGGTTGATTTCAACCCGATGGTAGCGGCGTCTAAATAAGGTGCGGTAAGGTTTTTTCGCCACCTAGTTAACTCCCTGGGGCGTGACACAGCCTCCGGGAAACCGCCCCCCTTCAGCGATCATTGGTGGAAGCTCCTGCGTTACGATTGGTTGACGCTGCACAGGGCGGCATATTTAAGGAGCTGACCAGTCACACTACACATTTGCTATAGCGTCATGTATTAGCCAGCCTTCCTGCGCTGGCTGGCCAATCATGATGTTATTGCTTTGTCCAATCACTGTACGAGCGTCTCGTAATCCACAACTCTGGCACGCCTATGTGTTGTCCCTGCTGCATCAGGTCCTCCCATATTACCTTCTGTAGCGGCGTGTAAATGAGGGACAGTGCTGTACAAAAGGTAACTTCTGGCACCCGGCGGAGCCTCCAGGGATAGATTAAACCTTCTGTAGAGCACCTTGTAGCGGCGTGTAAAGGCGGTATCGGGTACCGTTTTCAACCGTTGGTGCGTGCTTGTGCACGTGAGACACCCGGTTGTTTCTAACCTTCTGTAGCGGCGTGTAAAGGTACCTTAAGGGTCACCAGGTACATACACAGTCAATAATCTGTAATAGAAGCAGGTCATAGCAACCTTGTCAAAGAACAAATAGAAACAATATAACAAGATAGAGTCAGATATAATATTAGAAAATAGAACTATACTGATCAATGGTCTTTCAGTTTTCCTGAAAAACAGGTAAAAAAAAAAAAAAAATTGCATAGAAAAGAACATACAACTATTTATCTACCATAGCATGATTAGTATCTAATTAAGCGGCAAAAATCATATTATTTACTCATTCATTTACCTACTCTACTTCAGAACATTTTAACCAATGTATTTGACATCTTATAATACTTTGTATAGGAGAGAGAGATCCAACACATATTAGGACATTTTAATACATTTTCTTCTCTTTCTCCGCACTCTATTTGCAATTTTTTAAAGCTTGTGGAGCGGCTGTCTTCTCTGAACCTCTTACCTTTCTGAGTTGTGTTGTGTGTAGGAATAATGCAGGATTGTACACAAGGCCTTACCTGTGACCAGGAGCGATCCAGGAGATATTCATCTGATTTCACTTGTGACCTGTTGAGGCGTAAGCAGGGCCAAGCAGAAACTATTCTAACTTTTGCTGATGAGAGACAGACGTCATGGCCAGCCCTTTTCCCATCTCATAGCACGGCTCCCAAATTATTTTCTTTAGTATTTGTTCAGTCCTATCCAGGCAGTCCGATACCAAGACGGTGCGCAGGCAGCCAGATGCAACGAGGCTGGGATGAATGACCTCCCGCCACTACCTATTCTAACTTTATTTTAACTTCAAATTTTACCTTGCCCTCCACCTGTAGGGGTCATCTGTAGTGATTGTCAGTGTGATTATACCATTCTAGACTGGCAACATGGTGTCTACCTCACCGTGATTTATCAATTCTGCATTTTGTATGCTTACCGTGTTGTAAGAGTTCATCAATCCAAGACCGCTCCAGTTGCTTCCAAAAATTGCAAAGCTCAGAATCAATTGCTCTGATTACCTTATGCGAGGATTCTACCGGCATCCAGTATAAGATCATCTCTCCTATACATACATCTGAAATAAAACACTCAAAAATGTACATTAATTTGAAAAATTCTTATTCAACAATATTATTGCAATTCTCTATTAACTATATTAATAACTAGGCAACAAATAATACAACGCTGCAGAATATGTTGGCTCTATATCCAGAACCTTTTGGATTCAGTGTTGACTCCATCCCCCCCTCCCTTGCATGAGAAAATCAGAGTATATAGAAACATTTTCGCATAACCGCCAGATATGGGGAGAACAGCAAACAAAGAATACTTTGACAAGAATACCAGGGAGATATGGGGGTGAATTACTCCTTTCTATTTCTCACACATCCCTGACCTTGGACAGATACATGCGCCACTGTGAAACTCCCAACCTGCTCTCCCCTCTCACTGAGAACAATAGGTGATTTTTGTGTTGTTTGCTATTGCTCCATACCAGCACACACTTTGGGATACATTATTTTTAATCTCACACACAAACTATCAGGATATCTTTCTCTCTCACACACACACACACACCTAACGCTCCTAACCCTCCCTCTCCCGTTCCTCACAACAAAAATCATTGTCTCTAAGTGAGCACAGAAGGGAGGGAGGGGGGGAGCGACTGATAAGGAAAACAGCAGAAGCAGACACACAGAACAAAGCAATTCCTAGCTAGTTTTCACAAATTATATTAACCCTTCTATTCTTGTATTTACGTACAACTAATAACTCTAGTCATTACCTGAAACCCGTGACTTAATATCTAACCCTTCACTTCACTTCTAACACTTCAAAAACTTTTCATGACGGGAAAATCACTTATAAAAACTATAGTTATTATTTGACATCTCAATTTACATTATGAATAGGTCTCAATATTCACAGCTTGATAAAACACAAAACAAAGAAACCCTTCACCACTTTACAAACTATTTTACTCTAAGACGGCACCTGGAACACCACATGTGGAAGTTAGACCCAAGAGGACAATTTTCGGGGAGACACTAAGGGTATCAATACCTTTTTGCTAGAGTTTTCCAATTTAGAAAATTAATTTGCTAGTCAAATCAGGGGAATGTAGAATACACACTTGTGTCACATGTCATACATATCTTTAATTTCTCCTTGATCACTCAACACCTCAGTCACACCGTCAGGTGTCCTCTGCCCCTCCTTCTCCATTAACTACTTCCTAAACATTTTTTGTGTTTATTTGCTCACGCGGAGAATTGCCTGTAGCAGTCCCCAAGCAACCTTCTCTCTGGCGGCTTATGCTCTCACGGGGAATTTGCCTCTAGCAGTCCCCAAACAACTCACCGGGATCGAAGGGAGGCTATGTTTTTACTGAAAAGACGCAACATCATAACGCCTGTACCGTGTTTTTTATAGGTGCAGCTGCTCACCGACCCGTCTGAACGCTAATCGTCCTCCGGTACACCGGTCTCACGTCTCCTCCTCCCGAGGAGAACAACATACAACTTCTCACACGTTTCACACGGAGACCACCCAGTCTCCAAGTTCCCTACACTCCAATGTTGAATGATGATGCGCCGTAACAGTAATACATATGCAAAACGGCCTTCCCTCCTCGTCCAACACAAGTAGGCTATACTTTCTATGTCTGATCTCTCAACGGGGCAGAGTACCGTGTATCATGGCTGATGGAGTTGGGCGGACGGTTTGTGCTTAATCACGTTCAATTCCCGATATGGGCAACCAGGTAGTTACCGTCACCTAACACCCTCGTGCTCCGGCCACACCCCTATAGGATCACATCCCCCCGAGTTACTGGTAAGTAATCACATATACATGATACTTACCGTGATCTGGGGTTGATCAGGTCCCTTCGGTGAGCGGTGGGTCTCCGGCAGGAGCGCCGTGCGGGACACGGGGGCGCCTGGTTCCCTCATGGGGGTCCCGTTCGGGCAGCCAATTGTTGAGGGTCTCAGTTCAATCACAAGTCCATCAGCCACTCCTAATTATATATATTTAGGCAATTGTACATGTCTGCACACTGCAAGAAAATGATACGGACACCAGAGCCGTCTCAAGCCTTACTCATGCCTACGCCGTATGAGATTAAACACTGCGCAAGCGTTTACTGAAACACACATTTTTATACAGAAAGCAAGAGGCGTGTTAGAATTCTGGAACTTTCTACAAAGTAATCATCTCCTAATTGGTCAATCCTTATCAAACTATTCTAATATCTAAATTCCTTCCTTAATGGGCTGGTTCATATTTCAGATATAGTCATGGAGCGTGGGCGCCATCTAGTGTATAACAGATAACATGACATTTCCAAATTAAAATATATGGCAAAAGAGAGAAGAGTTGTGATATTTTTAACCCTATAAATTCCATCCTTAACACTATTGCGGTCAGTATAAAACACTATCACAAAACCACCAACAGCAGATAGTACAAAAATTACCCAGAGTCACTAAGACTCAGCGCCCTCTATATCTGCAGACTTCTATAAATCAAATGCCAGCAGAGCTGGAAATAACAGATAATAGTGAATGGTAAAATTCCTAGGAAGAAAACTTCCTAAACTTCCTATCTGAGAGCAGATAAACAAATATACAGACTAAATTGCAAATCCACAACTCAGAATAAGACAAAACATAAGCAGAACCTTAAACAAACAAAAGTTTGCCACAAAATATAAAAAATACATCCACTTAGCTTAAAAAGAATTCTACAGAGCAGAAGAAACCAGAGAGATGTGAACTCCTCCAGGAACCAAAGACAACTGGCAAGGATTGATCCACTTCAAACCATTATATGCTCTATGAACCAGATTGTCAATCATCACCATCACCTATGAAGCCCACAGTCAGCTGCATCACCAGCAACAACCACCGGAGGGAGCTCCAATGAATTCACAACAGTTATGTAAATAAAGGCTTATAACCCGACGTTAAATTCATCCATTGGTTTTATAAAGTACTCTTCTGAAAGCTGAAACCCTGTCAAATGTGGTTTAGGTTAAGAAAATAAATTGGCATCAATGCTGAAATATTGATCATTTAATGAACACAGAATGGTCAGATTTTGGCAAGACAAACATTTTGTCGCCCACAGAAAGTAATGTGATATTCAAACAAATAATTAACTTAAAATACAAATATATGTTGCATAACATTGGTGAATGAAGTTGTGGTGCTATTAGAGTCATATTTAATATTTTGTGTGACTTCCATGAGCTTGAAGGACTGCATCCATGCGGTTCAACAATGATTCATGCAATTAATGACATCATCAGGAATAGCAAAGAATGTAGTCTTTCATGCCTCACAGAGTTCATCTAGATTCTTTGGTTTTGTCTTCCAAGCTTCCTCTTTCATCCTACCCCAAACATGCTCAATGATGTTCATGTCTGGTGACTGGGCAGTCCTTGAGCACCTTGATCTTTTTTACCTGGAAGAACTTTGTTGTAGAGATGGATGTATGAGATGGAGCACCATCCTGCTGCCCCTTTTATGATTTGGAATGTAAGAGGTAGCTAATACTTCTTGATATTTTAGGCTATTGATATTGCCTTCCACCTTGAAAATGTTTTGCACACCCCCATGCTGAATGTAACCCCAAACCATGATCTTTCCACCACCAAATTTGGATCCATACGGGCTCCAGTAGGTCCCCTGCAGTATTTGCGGCAGCTGTGGTGTAATTCTACTGAAGATTCATCAGAGAAATCCACCTTCTGCCACTTTTCCAGCATCCACCTGTTTAGCAGGCTGTGGGACTTTGCAAATGCCACATGGTTTTTTAATTGCCTTTTGTTTAATGCTGGCTTCTGGGCACTGATTCGACCATGGAGGCCATTTCGAGACAGAATCTTACAAACTGTTCTAGTTGACACAGGGACTTGAGGTGACCAGGCCTGTTGGAGCTCTGCTGCAGTGGAAGAGGGTCTTGCTTTGGATTTTCTAACCAACAAACGTTCCTCCTGAGCAGTTGTCTTGTGGGGTCTGCTGGACCTGGGCTTGTTAATCACATCTCCAGTCTCTTCAAATCTTTTTCTAATTCTTTGTACTTGAGGCTGACACATTAAAGGTGCCAGCCACCTCTGCAGTGGATCTGGTCTTCAGCCTCTTGATAATCAAGGCTTTGGTTGCAGGGTGGATTTTTGGCATGTTGTCAGAGCTCAAGTTGCAGTTCAAGTGAAGGTCTGGGGTGCTGGGTTTCTTTTTATACATACCCACTAAGTACCCGATCATTTACGGAGCACAGGTGAGAATGTAAACTAGGATTGGGTGCATTATATACCCAAGCGACAAAACTTTTGTCTTGCCAAAATCTGACCATTCTGTGTTCATTAAATGATCAATATTTCAGCATTGATGTCAATTTATTTTCTTAACCTAAACCACATTTGGGAGGGTTTCAGCTTTCAAAAGAGTAATTTATAAAACCAATGGATGAATTTAACGTCAGGTTATAAGCTTTTATTTACATAACATAGGTAAGCGACATAACTTTTGTCAGTGACTGTATGTCAAATATGGTTTCATGGTTATGAAATTCATGATAAAAAAAACACGTTGTTTCTACCCTTAAAAATAAGCAACGAGAAAAAAAATTATTTTGCAGCAGCGTAAGTGCTTTGTTGGTAAATTGGTCTTTTAGATGTGCCACTTCTGTAAATTGGTATAATGGACAAAATTGCTAAAAAGCAACATAATAGTACATTATTAATAAAATTTAGTTTGACATTTACACTTTTCTCTTCATACTTCTTTGTTATTGAAAATTGCTGCATAATTTCCCTATGCGTTGATATACTGTACAAGTCTGTGTGTATATGATATGTGGAATGGTCATGAAAATAAACGTGCATAAAACAGTATACCATTTAATGTGAGGATCCTATCTGTGCTACGGTTAAGAAAATACAGGAGTCTGTAAAAGGGTTTAAATTAGCTTTAAATAGATTAATATCTTATTAATATACTGTACATATCTTACTAATATACTGTACTACAATAAAAACTTGCTTTAGTAGACCAATAAAAATGTAGTTATTAGCTTTTAAAAGTTAGCTATTTTTTAGTCATTGTTAGAACATATCAGGTTAGAAACAGGACAGCTAAAAGAAGGGAAATAGAACAGGTACAAAAACCCTATGGTATGTGCCCACTATCCAGAGACACTGTGTCCTGGACCCATCTTCTCTACTTCCGCAGAGACTCAAGTGTTCTCCATAGGAGAAAGCAGTGTCTATGCCCATCATCAGCAGATGCTGTGTTCTGGGCGCAGCAGATTTTCGCTGTGTTCTTCCACTGTGAACACTCGTGTCTCAGCAAGCATAAATTGAAATGCTGTGACTCGGGGAACCGCACTGCTTGTCAGTTTATGCTGTGGAGAAAAGAAGCACAGTGGGTAAAGGAATTCTAAAGAATCCCATTCACTGTGTTCTATTGTACAACGCAGTGTTTTGGAGGCAGTGAAAATATACTTGTTTCTCTGAGACATACCTTCCAAGAGGCTGTAAAGAACTGCTACTATTTGCAATAAGACTGCTAATTACACATTTCTACATAAAAAGCCATGTTGTCTACTAGTTTGATACAGCAGTGTTGTAGAAATATGACAAGTATGGCCACATAAATCCATCTGCCTCAGCCCAATCATATATAATCTTTGGCCCTGTAATCAGGGGCACACCTATTATGAGGCAACCTGAGTAGGTTGCCTCAGGCGGCAGTAAGAAAGGGGTGGCATTGGTGGGGAGTCTGACCTGCTGCTAGTGCTGGCCCCCCACAGATGCCGCTTCCACTCCTATAGTGTGATTCTTGGCTGCTGCTCTGCAGATCAGCAAATAATGGCGTGCACACTGAGGTATTTCATTGGTGGAGGTGCCAATTGAGGGGATTGGGGGACTCCCTCATGCAACATAAAGTAAATAACAATTGCACACTTCTTGTTTGAATGCAAAAAAAAATTCTTTATTTGAAAACAACAGAGCAACCTCGAGATGTCAACGCATTTCGGCCTATTTACGGACATTTTCACGACAGTTGCTACAAATGAAACAGAAATAAAACAATTTAAGTATTTACGAAAAGGTGAAAGTCTATATATGACATATACAAAGGGAAATGGAAATATTGTTCATATTTACAGTGAGATAATGCCATTATGAAAGTGTAACAGTGTCACTTGCTGTATCGATCTTAAGCTGGTCTTAAAATACAAAAAAATAATTTGATGACAGCATAGGAGCTGTGAAGTAGAGGAAACAAGTATACTTAGATGTAGTAAGAGCAGACCATAGTAGTCAGGATATTAAAGAAACAAAGAGTTCTAAACATGAATGGATGGAAAGATGCAGAGAAAAAAAGGCAGATACATAGATATAGGTTACCATTCGATAGGTAGTCTCCTCATAGAAAGGGAAATCTTCCCTTTGTTCTAGTCGTTTATTGAAATCTAAAAGAATATTTATAAAAATGTCAGTTTCAGTTTATGGGAGAAAGGTCTTGTATATTAGATCTACAATATATATACCTTTCCAATATATTTCATAGACTATCCAAGGATAGATGGGAGAGGATGATAGGCCTATGATAAAAATAATATGATTAGATTATAGTGGCACTCCACGGTAGGCAGAGGAGCAGGATTTGTGCCTTTAAAGAGGACTTGTCACCCCCCGGTGCATGGCAAACTAAATGCAGCAATGAATGCAGCATGTCTAAAGGTACCGTCACACACAGCAATATTGCTAGCAATGTCACTGGCAATTTGCTGGTTGCAGTGAAATCATGGACACATTGTTCTATTTTGCTGCCATGTACAAATGGAACAATGTGTCCATGATTTCACAGCAACAAGCAAATTGCCAGTGAAATTGCTAGGAATATTGCCACGTGTGACGGTACCTTAAGAGGTCATCTTTGTTGGATCTTATTAAGAGGTCCTCGCTACTAGGACAGCCCTCACTGACTCCTGCTTGTGTGTTTCGCTCATTCTATGTGTCTACCGAAACCTCCTCTTCTTCTGGGTCTGTCCTCCTGACATCACACAGAGCAGCAGCAGAAGAGGAGGGCAGACCCAGAACAAGAGGAGGCGGCGGCAGACACAGAGGGGGCGGTACACACAAGGAGGAGGCAGGGAGGGCTGTGCCAGCAGCGAGAACCTCTTAATAAGATCCCACTTTTTCAATTGCAATATTCATGTGTCAGCATGAGGAAATTGGTAGTAATGTAGCGGTCCTCAAAATGCCCCATAAAGACATTGGAATAAGATGGCGCCACATTACTTCCCATGGCTGTTCCTTTTATCTGAGCAAAAAAATGATCTTGATACATGAAAAAGTTCTTAGTCAGTACAATGTTGAGGAAATCAAATCTAGACAAAAAAATTTCTTTATATCAGATAATTGAGAAAATTTCTGAAGGAGTCACTGCATGGATAGTAAGCCCTCTGTATGAGCAATACTAGTGTAGAGATTATTTACATCTAATGTCACAAGAACACAATGTGAAGGAATTCTCCCAATGGCATGCAACTTTGAAAGAAAGTCTGCAGTGTCCCTGATGTAGGATGGAATCTGAGGGATGAGAGGAGCAATGATTTTATCGATAATAACATCCAACGGTGACAAGAGAGAGTTGGTTAGTGCAACTATCGGACGGCCAGGAGGGTTATAGAGATCTTTATGGATCTTTGGCAAAATAGAAAATACAGGTATAGAAGGGTGTGAGGGCTGTAGAAAGCTAGCCACCTTTGTGCCAATCACTGCATGGGAGATGTAGTGATCAACTCTCTCCTTTATGAGGGCTTTAATGGATCTAGATGGGTCACGTGGGAGAGGCAAATAAGTAGAAGTATCTTGCAACTGGCTACAAATTTCTGCAATATATTTTGTGATCCATAACAGCTATGGCCCCTCCCTTGTCATCCGGATTGATTACAATCTTGCGATTTTGTTTTAACTGTACAAGTGCCTGTGTTTCATGTTTGGAAAGATTATGCCTAATTTTTAAGTCACCCCTCTCAATGTGAACCCTCATCTGCTCTACTTCAGTCGCTACAAGAGAGGAGAAAGTTTCAAATGCATGGCAATTCCTGGGTGGACAAAAGGAGCTCGGGATATGGAGATTTAAGTTGTGCAAACAGAAAGTCGGGTCTGAGGGAGAGGAAGCTGAGGGTCACAGGTAGTGTTAATTTCCTTATCTTTATCAAAGTGCACCCTCAACCTTAATTTACGAAAAAAACGACATAGATCTTCATCAAGATTGAAAGCATTACATTTAGGTGAGGGGCTTAAATGAACCCATTCTATAAAATAGTTGTAAATCAATAGGAGATAGGATGCATGATGAAATGTTAAACACTATATTTTCCATATCCGGGAGCGATGTTGCACGGAATGACATCCACCACCTTGGCCCCCTCCCCTCCTCCTCTTATGAACCTCCTTGCAGGGCCTAAAAAACGCCCTTGGTGTAAATAAGCATAATCAATGCTATCAAGACTACTACCGGATCCATAAGGGTCATAATGAGGGGGATACCAGGGATTAGGGCACCCGGGCTGAATTATCAGATTTTTTTGCTCACATTAACCAACTGACACCTGGTCTTACCTTTACCCTGCATTCTGATTCTAGACAGATTCATTTTTTGGATACCCTAGTTTAAATTTCCCAAGATGGTCACATTGAAACTGATTTGTATCGTAAACCAATAGATAAGAACAGTCTTCTCTTATTTAGTAGCTGTCACCCTAGACACACTAAACGGGCACTCCCTCCCAGCATGTTCATATAGACAAGATTGTCTCCAACCCCGCTTTAAAGCAAGAGGAAATAACCTCTAGATTTCTAAGCAGGGGCTATCCTCCTCATTTGGCTATCTGCCGGGCTCAAACTGAGGTACCACAGAGAACAAGTACACCCAGGGTCACTTTTGTGTACTTATACCACCCCTTTAATAATATCATTAAGGGTATCATCAACATACACTGGTACATTTTGGGTGACTCTTAGCTAACAATGCAACAGTTTAAACCTCCACCTCGTTGGTACTACAAGAGGGCACCCAATTTACACGATCACATAGTTTGTGCTGATGTTGGTTCTAACATCATTAAATCTAGACAAACGTTCTTATCAACACCTAGAAAATGTAACTTTCCATGTCGCAGTTGCTTACAATGTTCCAATATAGTTAGGGGCAACACTTTTTATCATCTCAGAACTGGGAAAATGTATTATATTAATGACTATTTGACGTGTGAATCTTCATATGTTGTGTACCTCATAAAGTGCCCGTGCGGTCTCGGATATGTTGGGGAGACTGCCCAACATGTCCAAGACTATATATGCAAACACAAATCAACTCTATGTTGTAAGAATATGCTTTACCCATTCCGCAGCACTTTGTAACTACTGGACTCCATGTGGCACAACTTAGGTATTACATTTTAGAGCATGTGCCTCCTTTAAGGTGAGGTGGGGACAGAATTAAGCGTCTCAAAGAGAGGGAAGCCTATTGGGTCTTTGTATTGCAAACATTGGAACCAAGAGGTCTCAATCGTGAATACGAGGTTATCCACTAATCTCTCTATAGTTTATATTTTTACATTGTTCACCATGTTCCTTTCTCTAAATAGTTATTTTCCTCGCAAGGGTAATTCAAGTTGTCTCTTGTCTGCAGTTTTGAACATCTGATGTTATTTTACATGTTCTCTTATGGGATCCATTATATCCAGTACCACCTGTCAAGCACACAGTGGTTATTTTGCACACTAAATACATCTAACTTATTTGTCCAAATTTTGCCTCATATTATATTTGATATTGTATAATTTCCCTTTTCTCCCCTTTCTTTTATATCCCCTGAGTGTTTTTCCCTAATTTGTGCTCCCTCCATTGCCCTCATTTCATTATATCCTTTGCTTGACTTCTAATTCGCGTAATCTGCCGTTTTGCGACTGCGCATGTGCAGCTTGCAGTTCACGGCGCAACTTCCTGCATTCCAGATACCGGAAACAGGAAGTTGCATCACATCCGACCCGCATATAAACCGCGACGATGCTGGTAAATGCCGCTCACAGCTACACACAGCCCCCCACGGCGGGACCAGTAAGTAAATAACTATGGCAGTTCATGTTCACATCTTCTGGGCAAGGGGTTTTGTTCCCTTCTTATTTATGCTTATTTTTCCTATAGGTTCATAATTAGCCCACTGGTAAGCCTGTAATGCAGGGAAATGCCAATTATACATATATGTTTTCATCACAGGCACTTCCATAGCTGTGAGCCATAGCATGGAATACTGGTTGTCTCATTGAAGTAATTAATTTATTCCGTATTACATTTTCCTCATGCAAATTGCTGCTGTAATGCTATAATAAGCCTTTGCCCATTCTTTTTACAGATTGATACTGTAGAAATACTATTTAACAATTGCCCACACCAGGAAGGTGCAAACATTTTTGCTGACAACTGATGTTCTCTAGGCAGACATAGTGATAGCTGTTTTTTCAAGGTAAAATAAGACTCTTTTTTGGCCGGGTTACCCTGTCTATTTCTATGAGCCTTTGCTTATACACTTAGATCATAAACCTGTTTTACTGATTCATTTTCCTTATCTTCTTGTTACCAGATGTATCGGTCTATGCCTACATCTTATTTACACAGACTAACCAGTCAGATATTGATGATTATAATCAAGGTATTTTCTTTTCTGGCTGTATATAATTTTTTGTCTTGTTTTTTCACCTGGACAGATAAGTCTATTGTTGGGTTTAAATGTGTTCTGTTTTCCTCCTATTTCTTATGTGAATATTGCTATAAGTGCTTCTGTAATTATACACCTTTTTCTTGCTTAAATGATATGACATTGTACAATGGATATGTATACTAATTTGTTTCTTTTCTGTATTTTATTAATTTATTCAGTTATACTCACTTTAACTAGACAAGTAACCAACTCATTTGAGGTACCAGCTCTTTTCAACAACAAGGTTTTTCAACAACAAGGTGGGGGAAAATGGGCACAAACTGGGCCATTTTCAATATTCCAGCACATCAGCAAAGGCTATCTGTGCTTGTAACAATGCCAAGGAGATAGCACATGCCTCTCCAGTGAAAATGCAGACAGACTGACTCTGATTAAATTCAACAACCACTGGACTTCTCCATAGTTTATAATCGAATCCCTCCAGATGACAGCAACCCAACTTAAACTCAACAAAAATGTTCATTTTTCAAACTGATCTTAACTAGAGATGACCAAACCTTTTAAAGTACTTATGTGGTTTGCCGAACGCCCACTATATTGTCGAAAAGGTTACTGAAATACTGAACCCTATTCAAATCAATGGGGTCACGATAGTGGTATAGGGAAGCGGAACATTGATCAGGAATAGGGAGATGAGCAGCAGGAGTAGGCATGGTGCTCAGACAGCCTAGCTAAATTCACAAAACACACAACAAAGACACCACAAGAAAATTCTCCCCATTTCAAAAAATCATGCCCAGATGCACCAAAGTGGCCACACTAGGTAGTTTGAAAGCCTAAAAACAAAACTGTGTAAGGCTGGTTTCACACTGCAGTTTTTTCCCTGATCAGGTTCGATCAGGTTGGTGTGCCAAAACCAGGAGAGGAACCAGGAGAGGAACTTGCAGAGAAAAACATATAATTAAAAGATTGACACCTGTTCTGGGTTTTGGAAACACTCCTGGTTTTGACACACACACCTGATCGAACCTGATCAAGAAAAAAACTGCAGTGTGAAACCAGCCTAAGAATGCAAAACCACTGGCACTTTCCCTGTGTTACCTCCTTCCCAATATGTTGTCCAGGAAGCAGGCACTGATCCCTCCTGCACACAACCTGCAGCTGCACATACAAAACAAACATTTAGCATTAGACAGTGGATATATATCATATATACTTCTGGTGTCAAGCAAAATGTGACCCCAAAATGACTGGGGGCACAAGAACCAGTACTTTTTAAAGGACATTAGCAAATGAAACAGCAGTATTATACAGTATACAATGTGTGCTGAAAATATAGCTCTAAAAGAGTTATTGAACTTATTGGTCTAATATGCAGGACCTGGAATGCTATTCCTGCTCCAAAAAATGTCCTTACACTATTCTCAGCTACTAGAGACTGTATTTGACAGAATTTCAATAGCTCACTAGAACCCTCAGAATATTTTGGACTTCTTAGTACAGGCCAAGAAAAATGTGAACTCAAAACTGACAGGGAAAGAATGAATAGTGCGTGCTAACAGGCAAAAAAACAATAACATAGCAGGAGTACTGCTTAGGATTTTACAAGCACTATAGGACTGTATTAATTGGTGAGCTTTTAGTGGCACAAGCTAATCTAAATGTCAACACAAAAACAGCGGGGAACAAGGGCCGATGTGTGCTTTGTATCAGGCAGCACTAAATGCTTGTATAACTGCTTTGGATTTGGCTAGGGCAGTAGCACCGTATTAACGTGGCTGATTTGGACAGAACAAGCCAGGCTATGACACCCCAAAACAGCAGGGAAAAAGGCCCGGTGTGTGCTTTGTACGAGGCAGCACTAAATGCTTGTGTTACTGCTTTGGATTTGGCCAAGGCACTAGCATAGTATTAACGTGGCTGATTTGGACAGCACAAGTCAGGCTGTGACCTCAAAAGAATTGGGGAAATGGGACCAGTGCTTTTAAACAAAAGGCAGCACAAATGCTACTGCACTGTGTGCAGGAAAAAAAGATTTGCCTCTGACAAGAGCTGTTTTAATATGAACACTGGAAGAAGAGTTTAACCTTATCCACAATCTCTCCCTCTCTGTACTGTGAGCTTGTTCAGTGGTTTGAGCTCTGAAAAGAGCTATTGTATTCTGGTTCTATGGAGCTAGTGACAGGCTCAAGAATCACTCCCTCCCTATAATGACCTAGTATACACTGTAGGTAGCTCTGAAAAGGACTTTTGTGTTATAAAAAAACCTAAACACACACTCTAGCTGCTGCTCAATCTCTCCCTATGCTTCTCCAACGCTGGCTCCAGATACAATGTGTGCAAAATTGTCTCGGCAGGGCTCTTTAAGAGACCCTATGATGCTGGGCGGCCAGGCATTCACAGTAATGCCACAACCGAAATGGCTGCAGCCACTATGTGATTAGATAAGAAGCTAATACCGTACTATCCATTCAAGTAGCGAATTGTAATGATTACACTCGTTCATCACTAATATAGATCCCTTTAAAGTAAATCATGTTTCCAACACAATATAGACGAGACCTCGACCTAGGCTTTCAGTCCTATTGAATAAAAAGTACCAAGAGACCTTTTCTTCCTACAACTAATTTTTTCTTAGAAACTTATTGATAAATTATTAAAAACCTTGCATTTATATGAATGAGTAAAGTAGAATGTCTGGAGAAAATCTACATAATCACTGGGATAAGATGCCATGTTTTTTCCTTGTTGGATGACATACATAAAATGGAATCTGTCAACAAGATTTTGCTACTTATTCTGAGAGCAGCATGATATAAGGCACAAGAGGCTGATTTCCAGGGATAAATGTTAAAAGACTAGAAGATAGAAGCGCACCATAAGGTCTTATCACATGATATCAAAATCACAATGATGGTAAGTGCTGCTCACCTTGTGTAGCTGTGATGGATAAGCATTAAAGGCTACTGGAGATCCCTGCGTGCTGAACCAATAAACATGTGAACATGGAATAGGACTTCCTACACTGCTAAAAGAATACAGATCTCCAAATTATAAATTGAATCCTTTATTAAGCCAATGCTTTTGTAGCATCCTACTTCCTGCTAGTCAGGGGTATGAGTGGGGCTACATAAAGTCTAGGAGACGTATCGCTGCTACATCTACATCAGGCAAACAAAGAAGCCCAGTAAGTGATACATGGATGAAATGAGGCTTTCTTGACCTAGATTATGCCGCTTTCAGATTATATAGCAAAAACTTGCTTACAAATCACGTACAAGTTCTGACTAAACAAGCATGCTTTTTCTTTAAATGAGGTAAATGGCCAATAACTACTGTAGTAGAGATAGAAGGGGTTGAATTTGAATGTGTTCAATCTTCATCCTACGGGAACAGTCTGCAAGTCTCCAAAAACATCAGCTGGCCAACAAAATCTTTTCTAAAAAGAAAAAAAACTGTGTACGTTTTGTGTTACCTCATAATAACATGATAATAACCTACAGTATTGGATACCGAATATATCACCTACATAGCAGACACTTAAGCGCTTATGATACAAGAAGACAAGTCACCGCAGCAAATCCAATGCTACAGTAGAAAATTTAATAAATTGAGAAATTCACAAATTTTACACTCAATAATCACCCTAGTGAGAGAGGAAAACTGGACTGTGGTAAACCACAGAAGAGGGACATAAAATAGCCACTATATAAGAGGAGGCACTCTGCCAAAGCTCCAAATTAATGCTGCTTTAAACCCCATAAGGGTACCTTTACACACGGCAACTTTTCAAGGAATTTCACTGGCTACTTACTGGTTGCAGTGAAATCATGGACACATGGTTCTATCTTGTTGCTGTGTACAAATGGAACAATGTCTCCATGATTTCACTGCAACCAGTAAGTTGCCAGTGAAATTCCTAGAAAAGGTGCCGCGTGTAAAGGTACCTTAATAGGGTATAATCTACCAACCACATAGTCCAAGTGCACTACTAGTCAATACATCACTTGTCAAGTGCTAATTCTAAGCAATTTCATTTATTTACCTTGAGACATAATGTGGTAGGGATAAGAGCAGATGGCCGTGACCCCTCCAACGTCGACATGTGTTTCCCTGCCTGAAGCATCTTCAGGAGGCGTGGCTTTAAAGTGGTGAATGCCCCTTATATAGAGTCTGCGAGTCTCCAAAAACATCAGGTAGCCAACAAAATTCTTTTTGTTAAAGGAAAAAAAACTGTGTACGTTTGTGTTACCGCATAATAACATGGTTTACACTAACTAGCAAAAGGGCAACAATGTTTTGAAATTTTGACTTTCAAGCTCTATATCTCACCATCATTATACTGTTTTTCTCCTGGTGTTTGAAAATATTTCTTCCTGTATACTACAAATTATAAACTGTACTCACATTTGCTAAGAGATGAGTGTGCCATGCATAGGGGACGTGTGCCACGCATAATGGACGTGTGCCACGCATAATGGACGTGTGCCACGCATAATGGACGTGTGCCACGCATAATGGACGTGTGCCACGCATAGGGGACGTCTGCCACGCATAGGAGACGTCTGCCACGCATAGGGGACGTGCGCCACGCATAGGGGACGTGCGCCACGCATAGGGGACGTCTGCCACGCATAGGGGACGTCTGCCACGCATAGGGGACGTGTACCACGCATAGGGGATGTGTGCCACGCATAGGGGACGTGTGCCACGCATAGGGGACATGTGCCATGCATAGGCAGGGCTGCACTGTCCAATGGTCAATATGAGCTTTTAGGCACCATGCAGCCGGCTCCCTGTGTGACGTGCGCCGGCTGCATAAGGTAAAATCACCAGCGGCGGCTACCAACAGCAACCCCCCTCCCTGCGGCCGCCGCCAGCAACAACACCCCACCCACCCACGGTCGCCGCCAGCAACCCCACCCCACCCACCAGCGGCCGCCGACAGCAATCCCCCCCGCTCCTCACCTGCGGCCGCTAACAGCAACCTCACCCCCCCGGTCCTAACCTAGGCTCAGGTGGCAGAGAGCCTTTCTGCACCCCTGTGCATAAGAGAAATTAATCTGAAATGCGTACCAGCAAATATGTTTTTTTTTACAAAAAAAACACTGGTGACGCATTAGCGACGCGGAATTGCCGTGACAGAGACGACAGTGCTACACTCACATAGCGGGCGGGAAAGCCGACTTCACTGTCGGATTTCCCGTCCCGCTATTTGAAATGAATAGAGATGTGAAATCGACGCACCAGCGATCTCAGCCAGGTCGTATCGGTATCGCTGGTGCGTCGTTATGTGTGACGGAGGCTCTATACTTACAGGACCTCTGATGATGTCGCAATCATGGCTGGAGCAAGATCACATGGCTGTGACATCACCAGAGGTCCTTAAGCTAAACGCACACAGCACCAGGAGCCAGGTACTGCAGACCACTTACACCCACACACCCTACACTCACACTCACCCAGCACTCACATCACACTTAGCCCTGCACTCACATCACACTCACCTTGCATTCACCTCACACTTAGCCCTGCACTCACCTTGCACTCACGTCACACTGTCTCTAACACAAAACCCGCGTCGCTGATTGTTCGCGGCTAGCTGGGCGCGACCAATCAGCGACGCAGGATTTCTGTTACAGCGAAACAGGCACAGTCCGCCTGGTCTCCCGGCCCGCTGCTCACCCGCTCCACGCTCCCTCCCGCCCGCCACTCACCCCACCGTTCTTCCTCTTCTTTTCATGGCATAGACTCCAGAATTCCAAAGACCGCAGGGGGTGGGGGTGGAGCTACCAAAGGGGGCGTCGTAATGGCCGTGAACAAGGGCACGCCCACCACATCAGGGCTATGCGCTTGGACATGCCTACTATGATGCCCCCTGTTAACTCCGCCTCCTGAGGCATTGGAGTTGTTGAAGTCTATGCTGGAGGAAGAAGAAGACATGCTAGGGTGAGAGGCGGTTGTACAGAAGCCTGGAGCGGGTGAGAACTGAGGGGTCACCGCTGCACACTCACACAACCGCACCGCTGTACACCCGCACCGCCGCACACCCACATATTCTAGATTACCCGATGCGTTAGAATCGGGCCACCATCTAGTAACACATAACCAGCAAAACACAAAATGTAACAGGCAACCGAGTCTCACCCTTCCACTGGCTCATCAGGGTTTAGAATATAGCACAGCAAAGTCTGTAGCCAGGTGACTGGATTGTCCCAACCTGGGTTACTTCCTTATGCAGTCTTTGTCATCACAGCCGAATCTGATAATTCAATGCTGAAGTCCTTGTGGTTTTATAATCCAGGTTCTGATCCCCTTGGTCGGGGAAATGCCTAGGCCTGGGGTTATGGCTTGCCAATCAGACCCGAAGATCCTACATTAGCTGCCATTATCCAATCTTCAATCACCCTGGTTAATGCACAGGTCTCCTTATATACCTGAGCCCTCATTGCAGGATATTGGGGACGTCACGATTGGTGGAATAAGACTGTCTTTTCATTGGTCCGACATCAAGCCTCGTATAACCATTTTTAGTCATATTGCAGTCCAGGCAAGGGAGAGCCAATACTGATTGATATAGCACCTAGCACTATACAATGGAATGTTAGTAGGATTAAGTCCTGTGAAGGGACAGCCACATACAGATGGTTTACCTAGCATTTTGCAGGATACATTTACATAGAGTCAACAATCCACATCGTAATTACAATGGCATTCTAACAGGATTAAGTCCTTCTGACCTTCTAGAGGAGAGATAATTGCATTACATACGTCAACATCATCAAACATCTTCAAGACTCTAGGAAGAATGGGTATACAAAATACTGTCTGGGTTACATAAGAAATCATCATATGTTCTACATTGAAGGAGTCCATTTCGTCACAATAAGGACTATCAGTTTTGGTGTGACAAACATGACAGTGGAGGTGTCTCATATGCGTCGTAATAGTGAGATCGCAGACATCCATGCAAGCACTGTGCGATGCACATTACACAAGTCTCAAATGGTGGCCTGAAGAAAGTTGAAGAAGCCTTGAATTCAATATTGTTATAAGAAGCGTTGCCTTCAGTTTGCAAAAAAGTACAAAATGTGGACAGTGGAAGATTGTAAAATAGAATTATTCTTACCGTTAATTCGGTTTCTAGGATACCTTCCACGACAGCATAGGAGGTTGCCTCTTCACACCCTAATAGGGGGAGGAAGCACATAAGAGGTATAAAAGGACCTCCCACTAGCCAGTGTCTTACAAAGAACCATAGCATGAGAGGAACAACAGTAACAGTAACACATTCCAGG
The DNA here is from genome assembly GCA_033576535.1 of Allobates femoralis. Lineage (NCBI taxonomy): Eukaryota > Metazoa > Chordata > Amphibia > Anura > Aromobatidae > Allobates > Allobates femoralis. Next base: position 356,875,233 of record JARQOC010000001.1, read on the forward strand.
AATGAATGAGAAATAACAGGGAGGGAATTAAGTGCTGTCGTGGAAGTTATCCTAGAAACCGAATTAGCAGTAAGAATAATTATTTTTTCTCTAGGAACCTTCCACGACAGCATAGCAGGAATACCAACGAATAAATAACTAGGGTGGGACTACGGCCTGCAGGGCCTTCCTGCCAAAAGCCAAATCCCTACCGGAACCCAGGTGCAGACGGTAGTGTTTAGTGAAGGTATGCAAGGACGACCAGGTAGCAGCCATGCAGATCTGCTCAGGAGAAGCCCCAGCTCGTTCAACCCAGGAGACAGCGGGTAGACCTGGTGGAATGGGCAGTAAACCCCGAAGGTGCTAGCAACTGCTGGGAAAGGTAGGATTCCGTAATGGCCTTAATCCAGTTGGCTATAGTACTCTTAGACACCTTCCTGCCCTTATGTTGACCAAAGGGTTGGACAAAAAGATTGTTATCGACGCGCCAGGGCGCAGTCACATCAAGATAATGGAGCACTGTTCGCCGGACATCCAAAGCATGGAACTCCTCCTCCTTAGGGGTTCGGGGTGCTGACAGAAGGAAGGGAGAACAATCGATTGAGAGCGATTGAAGCTGGAGACCACCTTGGGGAGGAACGAAGGATCCAGTTGAAGAACAATACAGTCATCCCGAACGGTACAGGTCCCGAATGGACAAAGCCTGGAGCTCCCCACACGCCGGGCACAGGTAATCGCCACCAAGAACGCCGTCTTGTGTGACAACCGCCGGAGGTCACAGGACGAGAGCGGTTCATAGGGAGGCCGAGAAAGACCAGTCAGGACAAAATTGAGGTCCCAGGAGGGTTCATGGACTCTAGGACAAGGACAAATACGATTAGCTGACACCATGAAGCGACAAATCCACCAGTGATTTGCCAAATCAGCATCAAACACGGAACTGAGAACCAAAACCTGTACTTTCAGAGTGCTGGATCTAAGACCGAGATCCAAACCATTCTGAAGAAAATCCAGAATCTGGGAAACATTGGGCTAAAGCGGATCAGGAGGATATGAGCCACACCAGGATGAGAACTTCTTTCAAATCTTATTATAAATCGCATTAGTAACAGGTTTGCGTTTTTTTTGCAAGGTAGCCACTACCTTGTCAGACAGTCCCTGAGACCTTAGCACCCAGGCCTCAGAAGCCAGGTAGCTAAGCGGAGCTTCTGTGGATCCGGATGGAACAGGGGACCTTGAGACAGCAGGCTGGGATCCGGACTCAAGAGGACAGGACAGGCTACTTTGAGCACCACAATCAGATTGTACCAACTTCTCCGCGGCCAAGACGGGGCCACAAGGATAGTGGGAACTCTGTCCACCCTGATCTTCCGCAGAGTCCTTGCGAGAAGGGGAATAGGAGGAAAAACAAAAGCCAGAGGAAAATCCCAAGGCTGGGAGAAGGTGTCCACCCTACGGCCCCGTCCCGAGGGTTCAGGGACAAATATGTTGCGACTTTTGATTTGCGCTGGAGGCAAATAGGTCGATCGCCGGAGTGCCCCATCTTGCAAAAGACAGCTTGGTCCAGACTCCACTCTCCTGGGTGGACATCCCGGCGGCTGAGAAAATCCGCCTGAAGGTTCAGGGACCTTTTTAGGTGTACAGCAGTGCGCGAAAACAGGAACTGTTCAGCCCACAACGAAGATCCGGGCGAACACTGACGGCAGGGACCTGAACTTCGTACTGCCGTGCTGCTGAAGGTGAGCCACAGTGGTGTCATTGTCCAAGTAGATAAAGACGTGTGAGCCCTTGAGTTGGGCCTGAGCCGCCCGAGGGGCCTCCTCGACTGCACTCAACTCCCGATAATTGGAGAACCGGGAACGGACCCACCATGACTCCCCACCCCCTCTGGCTGGCATCTGTAGTGAGCATCACCAGAGGAAGCCGATCCCAGAACAACCCCCGTTGCAGATTGTGGAGGTCCAACCACCAGCGGCTGGACGAGGAGACGGGCCCTGGGAGGCGAACCCGTTGGTTCAGGGACGAACCCAACAAGCACTACTCCACACTGATGAGGGAAACACCCTGAAACAGCTGTCTTTGGATGGATACCTGGCCTTGGTATTCCCTTGTCATATCTCTAAACTTGTAAAAGAGTTGGATATTGACTAAAAGGGCCACTTAATATGGTGGTTATGGTGTTCTCCGCAAGGAGCCACCCCTTGGCTGCGTCCTTCCCTGAAGGGATATATGGCTAGTCCTGTGTTTGAGACTCTTAACCGAGGCTCCACAGACTCTATTTGCATATTCATAATTCCCAGGGGGCAATGCGCCTAGGAATTCACTGTGTTTGAGCGCTTTAGCCAGCCGCCCGCAGTGTTTTCTTGGACTGGTCTCCCTGAGATCAGTGAATACTTTGTGAGATCAGTACAGCCATGGCAGAGTTTTTTGTCCCATCCGGAAGGGAGTTTCTTAGTGCAAACAGGGCATTTTGCCACCTTCCTGGCAAATTTCTTGGGGGCATCCTTGTCTCCCTACAAGAAAGCACAGAGAAGCAATAATCAGCCCTGCCCATGGGCAGAACAAAGGACTGGGGACTCTGCAGATGCAGAGGAAGACATGACTACAGCACAGAACGGCTTACCATGGTCACTCATCTTTAGGGCAGCCTTATATGCTCCAAAACACCTGCCCCCAGTGCCTCATGCAATCCCTGCCCCCCGCACCTGGTCCCAGCAGGTTCCACAGAATGGCGGCGAGCCCACACGCTGCCCCACCATGTTCCGCCTGTGAGAACCCGGAAGCGCTGCGCTCCCCGCCGGAGTAGCGCACAATCGGAAGCCCCACCCTCCAGCATCAGTCACGCGGGCAGCGCGCATGTGCAGGAGGTTGCCGGCCAGAGGAGGAGGCCGCCGGCCAGGGACCCACCAGCCTGCATTATCCCAAGAGGGGAATCGGAGGGCCGGGGCAGTCCCATTAACCCCAGCAGCGGCACCACCGAGGCAAATGAGAGACAGCAGGAGGAGGAGCAGGGCCCGACCAACAATGCCCGGCAGGCAAAATCCACTATAAAAAAGGTATGCTGCAGCTTGCCACTCCCACAGCATAGGAGAAGAAAAACCTCTCTCCATGCCCCATGGGGACACGATAGACACTGGCTAGTGGGAGGTGGGTGGGTCCTTTTAACCTCTCGTGTGCTTACTGTCCCTATTAGGGCGTGGACAGGCAACCTCCTATGCTATCGTGGAAGGTTCACAGAGAAACAGGTGATTTAAAGCAATGAAACAAGGTCAATAGATTAGGCTCTGATGGATGCAAATGGGTATGGAAGAAAATGGAAAAGTTTGGGGGAGGAACAGGGTTATTTCACAGACAAAGGCTTTGGAAACTTGAACAGGTTCGATAGTATACTTAATTTTGAGCTATATGTGAGTATCTTAAAAGATTAGTTACTTTGTATACTCAAGTACTATGGATATGAGAAAAGGACGACAGTGTTCCAGTAGGACAATAACCCGAAGCATACGTCAAGACTAGTGAAGAAATGGTTCAATGACAATAAAATAGAGGTGCTGGATTGGCCCCCACAGTCTGCAGAACTTGAGCCAATTGAACATGTGGGTAGAGTTGAGGATAAAGCTATATACATACCCAAGCAAGTTGGCCAGTATGCACCAACATTGAGAACGTGTAAAAGAGACCAGAGATCAAATTTTGGTCCAGACATGCTTGAATTTGATTAAGAAAATGCCCAGAAGGATTCAGGCAGTGGTGAAAGTGAAAAGGTGGATTTACAAATTACTAATGAATCGGTCAACAGGGTAGGGGTACTCGAATACCCGTCAGGTTGCTACTTCAGTGAGGATCACGGCTGGTCGGGTCCCATTCCCGTGCCCTGGACAATCAATGGCTGAGGGGAAAACTATTTGGGATGGGGGATTATTATACATGACGCCACCTGTGGTACCTGGTAATGTAGTTACCAGCGCTACAGCCGGCCGCTGGGGCGATGGTGACGCAGCTTTGGGTAGTACAGCTCCTCACAGGTGGAGCTTTACCTCAGGGCAGCGGGGTGGATGAGGGGAGTCGTAATCCTTGGCTCTGTGGTGCAGTAGAGGCCCTTCAGACAATAAATAACTGATGCAGAAACCAGATAAGCTCAAACTGTTCTTTACTGGTACCAGATGGATCAATACACGGTACAGTCTAGTTTGCCAGGGAATTTGTTGCTACAGGCTTTGGGGTTCGCCACAGAGTCTGTCAGAGGTGCCTCTCAAATGCTTTTCTTGGTCTAATTCTTTATGGCTCTGTTGGCTCTCTACACTCCCACTCTAGAGTCTGGTTTCTGGTCCTGGGTCTGTTGTTTAAAGTCTCTCTTACTTGGCAGGGTCTTGAACCCAGCTTTGGGACAGAGGTTGCACTACTTTGATGGGTGCTGTGGCACCTTCTTGTTAACGCCCACAGCCTGCCGGTCAGGAGTTTGGGAATAAACCTTAACAAACTGCCTCGGTTCTGGAGTATCGGGATGACCTGAGCACTCCAGATGTCTCCGAGCAGTCCTGGAGTGTCACTTTCTTGTCTGGGTTACCTCTTTAATTTTCAGATACCCTCCTGTCAGAGCTGCAGGTTGATCTGCGTCCGTCTGTTCTGCACTCCTCACACCGTCGCACTGACTGCTGTCAACTGCCACCTATGTCACATTTCCCGCTCTGCTAAGCTCCACCCCCCTGGGACCTACTGAATATACAGTCTCTGGTGCTAGGGTGGCTGTGATTGGGATTTTTTGATTTTGGATACAAACTCTGTAGCTGCCCCCTCTACCTCTGACTATGGAGGCACTACACCTTCTGTTTGGGATGCAGTACGTCCCTGTGGCTTCCCGCCAGATGGGTGCCGCACTAACAAATTATGAAAAATTTAGATTTTTTTTGGAGCAGAACAGTGTGACATGACAAGAATCTGAATAACTAGTTATATTCTGAATAGTTGCAAGTCAAATTTATCTACGAGATAACCAAGATTATTGTCTATAAAATTAAAGTTGTATCACACTCAAAGCTGTAGTGGATGGTGAGATATGGAACCTGAAAGTCAAACATTCAAAACACTGTTACCCATTTTCTTGTCGCTATAGACTTTCGAAGTAACCTATATTTTATTATAAACCATAAAACATCATAAATCCAAAGTGTATCAATTTTATTGATGATTCCCGATAAATCTACCCTCAACTGCCTACAATAAGTATAAATTTGCGTAGGTACATTAGGAGGTAAAAGCATACATCTGATCAGTTGTATAGGCAAATACATAACTTTCATAGCATTTTGAGTTTGGGAAAAAAGTTAATGAACAAAATCATTCAGATTTAGGATTTTTAATAAACGTTGCTTGGTTATCTAAATAAAAAGAATTCCTCTTCTATATTGAAGTACCCAATAAGCCTTTAAAACTTAAAGAATTATTTTCTTCCCCACTTTCAATCTCATTTTGTGCAAAGAACTAAATTTCCACTAGTTACTGGCAAAGCTGAAAAGCTTTTGCACCTAAGGCAGAGAAAGATCACTGGTGGGATGAGGGTGCATGCTTCAACTTGATTCCTGCTAGTGTGAAAGTAATAATAATAATAAAAAAATAAGTGGAAAATTTATTATAGTGACAAAGGAGAAGTGTGGATGTATTTCAGAAAGAATTTATCATGGTCAAATAAAGTTGGGCGCAAACTAGCCAAGCTATTTTTCAAACAGACATTACTTGTTAACCCCTTCACAACATCCCCCATATATGTACAGTGCTGCGGGATGTTCAAACTGCCATACATGTATGGCACTGCAAGGTCCGGTCACCAGGATGCATCGCATGCTGGCTGAGTTAAGATGGCTTTATCTCTGAAAGTAGACCAACCATTCTTGCACGTTGCCTTGAGGGGCTGTACCATTCCCCCACTCCCTTAAGATGGTGATCACCATGATTGGCTGATCAATTCTGACTAGCCATACACAGCGTTTTACAACGCTGATAGCATCAATCACTGCAGTCAAAATGGATGAAATGACTGCAAGGTTACTATTTGTTAACCCTTTAGGCATTAATTGGCTGATCAATGCTTACTGACCAATTGGCACCAAATGGATTGACTTAAAATGACTATTGCCACTCTGTACACCATCTTTTCCTCAGATCTGGCATGAAGAGTGATTGTATACCTCCTTTGTACTGCTTGAGAAAAAGAATAATCATTGGTAGCCAATGCAATTCTGCTGGGTGTCATGCGATCCTTGGGGCTCTTTTGTCTGTGACAGACCTGCGATAACAGCAGCAGAAGCAGCAGTTCCAAATCCCTGTTCCAGTCATGGGCATGCCATCATCAGCGGCCGGCCTCTTTGTCCTGCAACGTGTATTGCAGCGCAGGGACCCGACGGGTCTCTGTGCCGCAATACCTCTCCGCTGGATGTTCATCTGAAGAAGCACATGCAGCTATAGTAAGCGTTGGTGGACCCCCTCCACTCCCACGCCTGGTAGCGACCTCTTCAATTACAACCGTTGGCTCCCGGGTCACAGTGTCAGTGACGTCTGCTTTTCTCTTGCAGAAAAATAATAGTGTTGAGTAGCTTCACAAGTAGCTCCTTAGGGAGCGCAAGTCGCAATGTTAGTGACGTCCATTTTTTGCTTAAAGAAAAAATGTGAGTGCCGCATAGCTTCTTTGGTAGAACATTAAGGGAGTGGACATCACAATGTTTGTGTCCTCCGGTTTTCTCTTGCAGAAAAACAATAGTGCCGAGCAGCTCCATAGATAGCACATTAGGAAAGCAGATGATGAAGTGTTAGTGACGTCCATATTTCTCTTGCAAAGAAAAAATAATGGTTTGCGCTGAGTAGCTTCATAGGTAGCACATTTGTGTAGTGACATCCTTACAATTTTTTATACGTTTTTTTTTACTTCTACTGATGTTCTTCATTTTTTTCTCTCTTCTAAGTATTTCTTCTAAATTTTTTATTTTTACTTTTTTCCCTCCACTTTTTTTTATAGTTTATGTAATAATAAATAGTACCTTTTACATATAACCCAGGCAATCCATGTAGTAAGACACCAACTGTATTGTAAATGGCTGCTATACATCACAGAGATGGTTATCCTCTGTAGTATAAATCTGGAGGTTTCATTGGGATCTGTAGTGCCATAAGGTTTTAATGCATTCAGGTCAACATTGTGTGTGCTGAGAAGGAAGGGTGTGTCTGACTTTTATTATTATATATTTTTTTTTACACTTGCCTCCACCTATGGGTGTTTCTCACATGTAAAAGATCTTTGTTTGAAATGTGGAGAGAAGAGACAGCAGCCAGTATGGAGAGTGCTGGACTGAAGATCCTCAGAGAGGTCCTGCGAGTGACTAACAGGAGTCAGTGTGTGAACACTGCCATTTTTCCTGTGCAGCCGTATCTGTGATTCAGACGGTCTGTCAACAGTGTGTGTACTGACCGGTGACAGTGAAGGGAGGCAGAGCTACTTCACTGAGATACTTCTGAAGAGAGGTATCCAGACCTATACGGGAAGACACGTTAGAGAGTGAAATTGACTGCCTCTGTGTATGTTTATGTGCCTGTAAAGTTGTAGGAAGACGCATGTTATGGTCTGGAGTGTGGTTTATGAAGGATGTATAAAGCACATGAACTTTTAAATGATAAAGTTATTCATTTTGCTAACTTAAAGAACAGCAAGCAAGCAACACCTACTACAGTGAATGAACTGTTACATTTAAAAGCAACACTGTCACAGACATCCCCACTTGTTAGAAGAATAAAATAAAAATAGCCCATAACTCAAGAAGCCATTAATCAGCAGAAGAGGAATACACTTTCCTTGGCTTCCGACACAGGTTTAGGCAGAAAGATCCTACATTCCTCTATTATTCTTCCTCTCCAACTAGTAAGAAGGTACCCAAGTTGATCAGCCTGTTATTATAGATTTCTTGGTCAGCTCAGGAATCCAAATTGATTCTATAAGCCTCACTGATATGGACTTTTCAATTTCTTTTTCACTGAGGATATAATAAATCTTATGGTGGCCCAGACAAATTTGTATGATTATCAATTATTGACCCAAATCCTACTTCATCATATGACTGATGAACCAATTTAAAAGCAGCAGAAATTATGACATTTTGGGGTATTGTACTGAATGTGGTCATAGTGAAAAGAACAGAGCTTCTGCAATACTGATATACTGTACAGCACACCAGTATTCCATATAGCCATGACAATAACAAAATTTGAAGCAATACAAAAACTTTTTTTATTATAGTGATAATAAGCAGTATCCTTCCGATCCCAACTTTGATTGTCTATATAAAATTCGGGCAGTAATTTGACACTTCAGGAGAATATTTGCCAAGGGATACAACCCTCGAAGGGACATCTACATAAATGAATCTCTGGTTTATTTCAAAGGCAGGCTAAAATTCTGACAATACATGCAAAGTATATGGGCAAGGTATGGAATTAAATCATATCATCATTCATATATTGCTAGCTGCAAATACCACTATTGTCTCTCACTGGAGGGACACTTCCCCTCCTTCGGCCCAAGAAATCGTAGTGAAGCTTGCTGGTCACAAGGCTTGCAAGCACCCCTTCTCCCTTAGAAACAATCTTATACACAAATATTTACTTAAATGGGAGTGCTGGGATACCTACTGAACACCACTTTTTTAGTTCTAGATCAGGGGTCTCAAACTCGACTGGGTTGGTGGGCCGCACATAGAAAAAAATTGATATCAGGGGGCCGCATTGCTTGTAGGACTAAGTGACATTTTTAGTAATACCAGAATTTTTTGCTCAGGGTAGTCCAAATCCTGATCCCCTTCTTGTTGTAATGTCAACATACTGGTCTCCCTCTTGCATGAATATCCCCATCCTGATCCCCTTCTGTAGTAATGTCCCCCCTCCTGGCCCCCATAGTGTAGTAATGTCCCCCATCCTGGCCCCCTTTTGTAGTGATGTCCCCATCCTGGCCCCCAGAGTGTAATGTCCCCATCCTGGCCCCCAGAGTGTAATGTCCCCATCCTGGCCCCCAGAGTGTAATGTCCCCATCCTGGCCCCCAGAGTGTAATGTCCCCATCCTGGCCCCCAGAGTGTAATGTCCCCATCCTGGCCCCCAGAATGTAATGTCCCCATCCTGGCCCCCCAGAGTGTAATGTCCCCATCCTGGCCCCCAGAATGTAATGTCCCCATCCTGGCCCCCAGAATGTAATGTCCCCAACCTGGCCCCAGAGTGTAATGTCTCCATCTTGCTCCTCATATTGTAGTAATGTCCCCATCCTGGTTCCCTTTTGTAGTGATGTCACCATCCCCACCCCCATAGTACAGTAATGTCCCCCATGCTGGACCCCTTTTTTAGTGATGTACCCAACCTGGGCCACCTTCTTTTTACACACACACATTCACTCACAATCACACCCACACACACATTCACTCACAATCACACACCTTGACACCCTCAGACACTCACACCCTCAGACACTCACACCCTCAGACACTCACACCCTCAGACACTCACACCCTCAGACACTCACACCCTCAGACACACTCACAAACTCACATGAACTCACACACACCCTCACATGAACTCACACACACCCTCACATGAACTCACACACACCCTCACATGAACTCACACACACCCTCACATGAACTCACACACACCCTCACATGAACTCACACACCCCCTCACATGAACTCACACACCCCCTCACATGAACTCACACACCCCCTCACATGAACTCACACACCCCCTCACATGAACTCACACACACCCTCACATGAACTCACACACACCCCTCACATCAACTCACACACACCCTCACATCAACTCACACACACCCTCACATCAACTCACACACACCCTCACATCAACTCACACACACCCTCACATGAACTCACACACACATTCTTTTGTAACCCTAACTATGCCGGTGGCGGTCCAGTGCATGGGGTTGCCATGGTCCCCGCTGTATTACTACTTCCGGCCACTTCACTGACAAACTCTGCCGCTCTGCAAGTTCAATGCAAGCTGTCAGCCAATGAGAGGCCCGCAGGTAACGTCATACACCGACGTCACCTGCGGGCCTCTCATTGTCTGACGGCTTACATTGAACTTGCAGGGTGGCAGAGCTAGCGGCAGTTTGTCAGTGAAGCGACCAGAAGTAATAATACAGCAGGGACCGCTGCGGCCCCATGCACTGGACTGCCGCCGGCATGGTTAATTGTCCACGGTGCCGTGATATTACATATATTATATATTGTGTCATTTATTGACTTCCAGATAACCTGCATATAGTTTGCTCCATTGTTACGTTATTTTTATTTTCTTCCTTTGTCTTTCACATTTTTTTTTCTTTTTTTTTTTTTTTCTAAAGAATGCATCTAAGTTTTGCAATTTATTATCTATTTGCATGTATACAATATGTCAAGTTTTGCAATTTGCTATCTAAACATATGCAACACTCCTGAGTTTCATAATATGCTAGTTATCTGCATGTATACCTATTATTATATTTCTCTGTATTCTATGTGTTATACCCACCTTATGTAACATAATTGAAACCAAATTGCAATTATATTAACCTTATAATGATTTACATTTATAATAAAAAACCATTTGAATCGGTATGGAAGTAAATTGTACAACCTGTGCGAGAGTACTTCAGTATTCACACTCAGATTTTTAGGGTTTATTATACTCAGACTGACCTCTTTTCCTGAATGCTCCCCTGACACAGGGGCGAGTGGGAAAATTGTGTGGAGATTGGTGCACCCACTGCTGCATGTTTTCACCTCTACGTAGATAACTTCTACACCAGCATTCCACTATTTAAATCCCTCTGTTAGAAGTACAGTTGCATTTGGCCCTGGGCAATAAAAATCAAAGAGATCTAAGCCGCTAATTGGACTGTGTGGTGCCTAAAAAAATGGTTTTGTAAATCTTGTTGGAAAAATGAGAAATTGGTAATAAGCTTTTAACCTATCTCCCCAACAACGAAAATATGTATCATATATGAGATGTAAAGTAGATATGTGGGAAATGTTCTTCATTAACTATTTTGTGTGACATAGCTCTCTGGTTTAAAGGGATCCTGTCACCCCCAAATCACCTGATAAGCTATTAAAAGATGTCCCTAGAGCATATTAACACTTATCCTACACTCCTTTTAGCTCCTAAATGCATCTAGTGAAAATGAAGATAAACGTTATTAAACTCACTCATTAGCGATGTTAATTAGTGACTACTGTATTCATAGTCACCCAGGCAGGCTCTCCCTCTTCCGAATATCACACCTCAATAGGCATGATCTTCAACTCTGATTGAAATGCGCGCCTCCCCGCTCTCCTCTGCCGGCCGGGCTGCTGTGTGTGGCTGTATGACGCGAATCGCGTCATTTCCGGCTTCGGGTGACGTATGTACACCCGTGCCGCTCTTTTAGCTTCAAGCCCTGCACTGCACATGCGTGCTGGAGGCATAACAGAGCGGCGCGGGTGTACATGCGTCACCCGAAGCCAGAAATGACGCGATTCGCGTCATACAGCGCACACTGCAGCCCGGCTGACACACAAAAGAGCGGGGAGGCGCACATTTCAATCAGAGTTGAAAATCACGCCGAGGCGTGATATTAGGAAGAGGGAGAGCCTGCCTGGGTGACTATGAATACAGTAGTCAGGGGCGTAACTACCGGCATAGCAGACGTAGTGGTCGCTTTGGGGCCCGGCGCTTGTGGGGGGCCCGGACCCAGCGCCGCTACGCTGCTATGCCGGTCAGCTGCTTTGTGTGACCGTCAGGTGGGGGGCTGAGAGGTCACCTGGGGGGGGGGGGGCCCCCGAGCTCCTCGGGGGGCCCTGCTGCCTGTGTCTCCAGCCGCCCCCGCCGCGATAGTGCCGAGGCTGAGGGAGGACTGCTGGAAGTGACACTGACTTCCTGCAGCCGCTCAGCAGTGCCCGCCCCTTCACCGCTCAACCGCCGGGAGGCAGAGCAGGTAATTGTGCGGCCGGCAACCCCCCTCCCTCCCTGAGAGATCACCTGGGGGGGGACCCCGAGTTCCCCAGGGGGCCCTGCTGCCTGTGCCTCCAGCCGCCGCGACCGCCGGGAGGCAGAGCAGGTAATCGTGCGGCCGGCAACCCCCCCCCCCCCCCCCAAGAGGTCACCTGGGGGGGGCCCTGAGCTCCCCGGAGGGCCCTGCTGCCTGTTTCTCCAGCCTCCCCGACCGCCAGGAGGTAGAGCAGGTAATCATGCGGCCGGCATGCACTTTTTAGCTCTCTCTCCCCTTAAAACCTGACTTTAATAAACGGATGTTTTAATTGCATTACTGGACGTTTGACCGTTTGTTGGTTGTTTTGGTCAGAACGTTATAAGCATATGTAAGAATATATCCATCTGTGAATTCTGATGAGCACCGAATTCAGTTCAGGTACTAGGGACTGTATTCACACCTTACACTTAACAAGATCATCTTGAAGATTTCATTATTTTCAAACCACCTGATAGAGGTAACAAGGCCCTCCTAATTCAATATATCTTCCAAACAAACCCAAAGGAGTCAGGCCAATTCAATTGCAATTAGTTATTTATTTTAAAAGAAACACCATGTAAAAATGACAATATACAGTGGTACACAGAAGGAGGACCGCATGACAAAGTTCAACCACAATGGTATTCAATCCTCAGGTATAACCTTATCCATCAAACAACAGTGCCCCAAAATGGGTGCACAGTATACCTAATGAGGATGACACATAACATGCAAAGCCAAGGGTCCCATTTACCTTCCTGTGACCGCCCCCTGACGCGTTTCGCACCAGCTTCTTCTGAGGAGGGTGGTCATGTGGAGGAAAGACCGGCTATTTATAGTGTGTACAATTAGACAATTCCTCCCACGGACCTACGGTCCGAGACCGGAAGTCGCATGGGCCGAGACGTCACATCCTGTTACCTGCGTTGCCTAGTAACTCGCGCCATCATATCCCGGCGCCCTGGCCAATGATATCTCAATGCCGCGTCACTCCGGCCACCACGCCCCCCGTGACGCCGCCGTCCGGACCGCCCCCAGACGACACCCAGCGCCGTCACGCAACCTCCTCCTCTTCATTACAAAGAGGCCGGAGGTCACATGAGAGGACACAGAGCACGCCCAAAGGCAGCCCGGTCGGAGGCACACAGTGGGAAGATGGCCGAAGTATCCATAGCAACATGTAAACGACTGACAAATATATATAATACATATTAATCCATAAACAAAAGGTAGGAAAACCAATAAGGGGAAACCAATGAATACCATATTAAATGGTCTTTCCTCCACATGACCACCCTCCTCAGAAGAAGCTGGTGCGAAACGCGTCAGGAGGCGGTCACAGGAAGGTAAATGGGACCCTTGGCTTTGCATGTTATGTGTCATCCTCATTAGGTATACTGTGCACCCATTTTGGGGCACTGTTGTTTGATGGATAAGGTTATACCTGAGGATTGAATACCATTGTGGTTGAACTTTGTCATGCGGTCCTCCTTCTGTGTACCACTGTATATTGTCATTTTTACATGGTGTTTCTTTGAAGATTTCATTATCTGAATAGAGTTGTTTTGGCAGCAAGCACACAAGTTATGCAACCTTATTCAGACGGGAAGATTGCCAAAATCTCTGCAGTGTGTAAATCCAACCTAAAATGTATGGAAGTCTAGAGCATTTTTTTCTATATCCACATTGGAAATATTTGCCAAGAAGAGAAACACATACAAGTTTTCAATAGAATAAACAAACTTTATTTTAACAGTATTACAGAAAGCAAAATATTCTTAATACAACTTGAAGCTGCTATAAATCTAATTTGGCATTTTAACTATACACGGTCAACTGTAAATCAAGACGAGAGACAAACTCAATACACGTTTTGCTAGTGATAACCAAAGTGGGTGTAATCAGTGGCAAATTCAGAAAGCATGGTATTTTCCTGTATGCCGCAACCTGTATAAATCATTACAAAGCATTGAAAACATACATCAATGTGACTATGCTTCTGACAGCTCTACCATGTACACATAGACGACAGCCAAGTGTTTTACATATGTGAATTCAATAACAAGGGTCTAATATGGACACATTAACAAACAGCACAATATAGCTTTAAGCTGCCAAATATTTACGCCCCCCATGGGACTGATGGTACACATGTATCATCTGTCCTGGAATGTTTGTGTCTGAGTTGTCTTTCTCCAAAAGGGAGAGGCAGTGTTTGTAGCTAGCTGGACAGAATTAAATGGACGATATCTAGCTGGCTGCAGTCCTCTTTGCTGGCCTGCTCCCTACCATGCAGCAATAAAAACTTCGGATACGTATATAAAATGATCACGGAGAAGTTCTCAAAATGAGGTTTAAAAAACATCTGTATTGTGACTATTTGATTTGTCATATTGAAACCTTTAAAACCACAAGTGCTGGTATAAAAAAAAAATAATGCCAATGAATGTGAAAGTGGATTGGGAACTTTAAGAAACGTGTACAAAAAAGTTGTTTTCTAAACATTTAATTCACCTGAATATTCTGTAAATATGCAAATAACCTCACAAAGAGGCTTCCATTAAGACAAGTTAAAAAAAAAATAAAAATATACAAAAAAAAAGTGGGAAAACTACATTAGTTACACAGATTTCGGCATCCTCGGATTAGAGGTCTGTTTGTTTCTTCTTTAAAAGGTTATTTGTTCACAAACATACAACCAAGAATTACAAAAATAGAAAGTAGTTGTGCAAACAAAACTCTTACTATAAAGCTATGAATGTTAGGAAGTGGTTATAAAAATTAAACAAGCAGAAAGGAGTGAAGAGAGCAAGTCAGGTGTTAAGCTGAGGTTGTACGTTGGCATCATAACCTTCAGGTGTCCCGTCATGCTTGCTGAGCCTGGTCAAATCTTTTGCAACGTTAGCAGCAGGACATAGTTGTGTGGCTAAAATTCCTTCATACTGTAACCTTTGTAGACTTTAATCTGAAAAGATACAAAAGCATACAAGAAATCTGTAATGTAAGAAATGGCATAGGAGAGGAAACTATCATATTGATAGCAAATGAAATGTAGAACTGATCCAAAGCCTGAAAGCACGTGTATCGATTTCCTGCATAGCAGGACCACTAAATATTATAGGTCATATACATTAAGGACAAACACCTCTCAGGGACGAACATACATAGGAAATCCCACAAGTGAAATAGTCTAATATGTTCCTTCAGGACTAGTCATCCCATAAAACAACTTCATTCATTCGAAGATCCTAGAAAATGATTTTTTACTCAACCTCCCCCCAGGTTACAATTAGAGCAGCCAGTTTACATGAAAAAGAAAAAGCCTGGGGCTTGAGTATATAGAACTCAAGCAAGATACAGAAAATGGGATTATAAAGTTATCCATAAGCATAGAGGTGAACAACAGATAGTTGATCTGAAATCTCGGCTCGTGTTCTAATAGATTTTTCTGGTTTACAATAAACCACACTAAATGGCTACATAATGTTCAGTTCTTCATCCATCTATGTAAATTTCCTCCTTGCTTATATTACATTATGACCAATCCAGTAAAGCAATATAGCATAGCACATT
This sequence comes from Allobates femoralis, assembly GCA_033576535.1. Taxonomy (NCBI): domain Eukaryota; kingdom Metazoa; phylum Chordata; class Amphibia; order Anura; family Aromobatidae; genus Allobates; species Allobates femoralis. The sequence goes on from JARQOC010000001.1 coordinate 356,890,823, forward strand.
GAGACAATAATTTGTATGCTAGTTAGTGACGCACATTAGGACAATAATTTGTATGCTAGTTAGTGACGCACAGTGTAAGTAACACAGTGACACGCCATCCCTTGTAAGGCATTACAAGCCAGATAGGTAACACCCAGCACATGTACAGCGTGGCGAGGTGTCGTGGCGTCAGCTTTATCTGTGATGGATACTGCTGCACCTGCCTTGTAAACATGTATCCCAGGCTGTAGGATGTGAAACAAGCAAGGTTGGCACCATTCCTATGCAGATAGCACATGCTACTTTATAACTTGTATTTATTTAATTATGCACATCAACAGCTTTAGAAATCTTTTACTATTCTGGATAGTTGTTTGGTAGCAGTTTACAGGCTGTATATGAGGTGACAGGTTCATATATCACACACAGAATAAGGGTTGTCTCTTGAATCAAAACACCATACTGGCAGCTGCTACACCCATCTCTGGTCCACCAGGATTTACTTTGGCATACCAATCTTCTGACACAATAAGGCCATGTGCACACGTTCAGTATTTGATGAGTTTTTTACCTCAGGATTTGTAGACAAACCCAGGAGTGGAGCAATAAGATTAAAATTCTAATAGAAACACCTGCACCACTTCCTGGTTTTGGCTACAAATCCGGAGGTAAAAAACTCATCAAATACTCAGCGTGTGCACATGGCCTAATGATTCCAAAGTCAAGCAGAAGACAACTCTACTTAGAAGGAAATCACCAATTGTTTGCCACTCACCAGAAAAGTAGCCGTAGCCAATACAGGATAACTATGGATACACTAGCAGGATGCAGCAGGCATCCATTATAAAAGGTGGGGGTGACAGAGATCTGGATTTCAGCAATGTGTCACTTATTGAGCTGCTAGCTACAGTTTTGATAAAATCTCTATTTTATTATCAGGAGATTATCACTAGTGGTCTAGTAAACCTGCTGCCATCTACTCCTCCATATTCATGAGCGCTGTATCACCCAACTACCCTAACTGTACATGGGCAGAAATCTGCCAATCAGTTGTGTGGGTTTCGTTATGCAGAGCAGTCTAGCTAACATCACTGGAATCAGAGTCTTTGAATCTACATTTTGATTCAGTGTTTAATGCAGTGCCACAAAAAAAAGATCAGTAAAATAAAATGAGAGAAAGTGAACAAAGGGAAAACTTGTGTAAATGGGTTAACAACTTGCTCAGTGATAGGAAACAAGTTTGTTATTAATGAAAAACATTCAAATTGGGCCACAGTTAGAAGTAAGGTACCACAGGGGTCAGTATTGGGTCCCCTTCATTTGAACATATTAATGACCAAATAGAGTGCATACAGAGTAGAATTTCAATTTTTGCAGCTAATCAACACAAAGGAGGATAATTTAATATTACAGAGTGATTTATGTAAGATAGAGAATTGGGCTGAGAAAAAACAAATGATGTTTAATGTAAATAAATGCAAATGCATATTATGCAAATTAAATGAAATAATTCTGTACTAAATAGTAGAAGACTGGGTAAAACGGTCAGTGAAAAGTAGTTGGGTGTATGAGTGTAAGACATTTAAATTTAGTTGCCAGTGCCAAGCAGCTGCTGAAAACGTAGAATCTGGTGAAATGGATTAAGTTTGTTTTAGGAATCCTATTTTAAAATAGGATCACATTAATCCAGCAATAGCTGGGTTGCAATTAACCATTCTGCTACTCCACCCTTCCCAATTTATTTTACTCCCACCCAGGATTTGTTTTCCTTTTCAAAAAATGATCATATAAAAGGAGTTATGTGCTTTCCACCGGTCACTTTGCACTTTGTATTTACCTGATGAAGGCTTTTTAGAAAGCGGACGTCAGCATGATTTTTGTTTTTACCATCTTGGATTGTTAAGCAATAAAACATTTTACATTTCACAGAACAATGGCTGTAATGCATGACAACTATACAGTTGAATAGACTGTGTAAGCTCACTCACTGGCTACCGCAGAGTCTGAAATCCGGGCGTCTCTACTGCACTGATAGGTGCTCAATTGTGGATCACAGCAAAGTATCTTGATCAATGAGCCAATATATAGAAAACAGGATGGCACTGATCTCTTTTGTGCAGATTTTATTCTAGGGACAAATCTATTTGACAAATTATGGCTAGTAGACAGCTTGCAGCAAGAAGGGGAGAAAGTGCAAGTACATGCAGCTTCGATGATCTTTTGTGCCTTATGGCATTTCCAGAAGTCCATGGTGGAGCCGTGGAAGTGCCAAAAACACAAAATGATCGTCATTCAAGTTGGATATACTTGCAAAACAATGGGAAAGACCAAAGAATATTCATGTTTTTGAAAGGCCCAATCAAGATTCAGACCTAAATCCCATTGAGAACCTGTGGAAAAACTTGGCAAAACTTGAAAACTGCTGTTCCCAATGTTTTCTCTCCAATCTCACTGAGCCAGAAATAGTTTGCAAAGAATGGGCAAAAATTACAGCCTCAAGTTGTTCAAGGCTGGTAGAGACATACCTCCAAATACTTGTAGCAGTAATAGCAGTGAAGGTGGTCCTACTAAGTACTTACAAAGGGGCTGAAAACCAATGCACTCAATTTTCAGATTTAGATATTTTTTAAATATTTAGAAAACCATGCATCCTTTCCTTTACAATTCACAAATAATTTACAATCACGCAGTGTGTGTTTTAATAAAATCAAAAGTCCATCATTGTGGCAATGTCACAAATTGTCAGGAAATACTAACATACTAACAATTACAGCTGCAAGTCCTTTATAAAATTTACTGTCTAAGGCTCTGTTCACATGTTCAGTATCTGGTCACTATTTTACCTCAGTATTTGTAAGCCAAAATCGGGAGTGGAAAAATCAGCGGAAAATAGAAATATTTTCAACACTTCTGATTTTTTTTTTCACCCACTCCTGGTTTTGGCTTACAAGCATTGATGCAAAATACTGACCAGATACTGAACATGTGCACAAGGAAAACAGTAATTTAGGTAAAGGACTCACAGTTGCAATTGTTAGTACGTCTCGCTGTCAGACAAATTGCTAAAGCAAAGTAATATCTGTTTACATCCAGCATCTAAAAATCCCCTTTCGGGGATGTTCAGCTAAGCAGGCAGTAAATATAAAGCCATAAACAGACAAGGCGATTACTAAAATTTGAGTCAGGGTTTAGGAAAACTGACAGCTATTTATCAGGAAGACACAGATGGCCGAAACTTAACAATAACATACTAGGAACATTTACCAAGATATTGCTCTGGATCTCACACAGCCCAGCAAGCAAACAAAGCAAATGGTAAAAGAAATAGGAAGGAGAAAGAAAGTTCAATCCACAGCGTCAGCACTATGGGGTTTTTCATCTAATGTCTTTTTTCTTTTAAATTGGTGCTATTCCAAAATTATAATTTCGCTCTTGAATTTATACATCTAGAAACCAAAAGAGATTATATTATCTTGAAGCCCTGAAAATCTAGGCACAACTGTTAGAAAAATAGGTTTTCTTTAACACCACCAAAGAAAAGATATAGTTTTGGAAAATGCAAAGCACATCACCAGAGCTAAACCTTATTGAGCATTTGTGGGGCATCCTCAAAAGGAAGGTGGAGGAGCGCAAGGTCTAACATCTACCAGCGACATGTCGTCATCACTGAGAAGTGAAAGAGAAGTCCATGTGTATATACATACATAAGGTAAACTGCTGCACACTAAACACTAAGAAAAAGCAGCCGTTTATCTTAATTAGAATGTTTGTTCCAGCTAGCACCTATACACACAGGTGTCGCCAGTGGTTCTTAACTTAGTTTTATATAGACATACAAAATGTCCTGGAAGGTAAAAGAAAACAAAGCCTTGAAGCTGATAATCAGCTCACAGACCCTGGCTACTCATCCACACCAGAGCTGTATGCTCCACTAGTCTACTTGGATAAGTCACATTTGTGTCGCTGATTGGCTGCAGTGCTCACATGACGCCCTCTCCAAATGTTGATCCCAGGAGACTGCCGATGTTTGACAAACTGACTATAGCGGTGCAATGCTTGCCTGAGAGTGGAATATTATTTCTCATTAAAGGTGAAAGGGACCATGTCATGTCGGTTTTTGTTCTTAAACTGCTCTTAATGTTAGTTAGATCATGCATTAAACATCACTAGCCTGATTTTTTTTAAAAGAAACAAAAAACACATGAATTTATCAATAAAAGCACTTTAGATTCTTATATGTTTGTATTAGAAACCTGCAGTCAGTCATCGAGGTGAAGACTTCAGCTGGAATCAGTCACATCAATCCACTGCAGTCATACAGTTTTATAAACTTAGTCACTCCCCCTGAACAGTAATATATTAACTCTTAATGACCATCAGAAATTCACATATGTCGTAGGACCTGTAGTGATGTCACCACCATATGATCATAATGAGCGGAACAAAGCCTACATTTTCCTCACGTCAGACCTACCTAGCTCCGCCCATTTATGGTCACATGGTGGTGACATCACCACAGGTTCTATTACAGGAAATGTGAAATTCTGAAGGTCCTTTAGAAATGTTAATATGATACAATTCAGAGGTATGGGGGAAGGCATTGACTACATGTAAAAACTGCATGACTTTATGTGGATTGACATGACCGATTCCAGCTCAAATATCCACACCGACGACTGTATCTAATGCAAACATATAAGCCTCTATAGTGCTTTTTATGATAAATACATCATTTTTTGAAAGCCAGGCTAGTGATGCCCAATGCATGGCCTAAATTACATTGGGGGCAGTTTAATAATTAAAAAAAAAAAAAAGGAACAACTTGACAGGTTCCCTTTAGAGGGGTTTTCCCATGAACTCAGTCAATTTTAATCAAGAAATCTTGGAATAATAATAAGTTCCACAATTGGAAGTGTTTAAAAAAATGTTCCTGTGCTGAGATAATCTTATATATGTGTCCCTGCTATGTACTGTGTAATGAATGTGTCTGACTGTACAGGAACATGGTCTGATCATACCACATCTCCTGTGCTGAGATAATCTTGTATATGTGTCCCTGCTATGTAACGTGTAATGGATGTGTCTGACTGTACAGGGACATAGTCTGATCATACCACATCTCCTGTGCTGAGATAATCTTGTATATGTGTCCCTGCTATGTAACGTGTAATGGATGTGTCTGACTGTACAGGGACATAGTCTGATCATACCACATCTCCTGTGCTGAGATAATCTTATATAGGTGTCTCTGCTATGTACTGTGTAATAGCTGTGTTGACCATACAGGGACATGGTCTGATCACACCACATCTCCTGTGCTGAGATAATATTATATGTGTGTCCCTACTATGTACTGTGTAATGGATGTGTCTGACTGTACAGGGACATAGTCTGATCATACCACATCTCCTGTGCTGAGATAATCTTATATATGTGTCCCTGCTATGTACTGTGTAATAGCTGTGTCTGATCATACCACATCTCCTGTGCTGAGATAATCTATGTGTGTTCCTGCTATGTACTGTGTAATAGCTGTGTCTGACCGTACAGGGACATGGTCTTATCATACCACATCTCCTGGGCCAGGGAGTTAGCAAGAGTATGCAGACATTACAGCACAGGATCATGGATGATTATTTTTGTGACGTAAAACATTTCCCTGTCTGTTTGTAAAAAATGTTTTACCTCAAAGAAATAATTATTTGCAATCCTGTGCTGTAATGTCTGTATACTTTCTTTCATCCTCCCATGTCCAGGAGATGTTGTATGATCAGTCCATGTTCTGTGCATAGTCACAAACAGCCATTAAACTGAGCATAGAGGGGGCACATATACAATATTTAAAAAAATGTTCCTGTACTGAGATAAACACATCCAAATGTGGAAATTATTATTATTATTATTATCATTACAAGATGTATTGATTTAAATGATTAAACTTTAAAATTAACTTTGTTCGTGGGAACACCCCTTTAAAAAAGGGTTGTCCAGCAGTGAAAACACCTTAAAGGACCATATCTGGGTCCTAAAAACAAAATAATGTCACTAAACATGTGAGCACGGGTCTGTCGGCACTCATTGGCCAGATCCTACTGTGAATATGGGCATTAAATAGTGTGGTCTTTGAGAAGAAATCTTCCATGAAGGATATCCAATGCCCAAAGACTGGCACTGGTACTCCTTCACCAAACAATGGAATGTTTACAGACAAGCCCCTGCACAATCTTGTGTTGTAAAGCATCTTCATATTGGTCATTTACGATCATATATATTAGCGAGGGTTTCCTCCGGGCACTCTGGTTTCCTCCCACATTGTAAAGACATACTGATAGGATGTTTAGATTGTGAGCTCCAAGAGAGACAGCATTACTGATGTATGTAAAGTGCTATGGAATTAATAGCGCTATATAAATGAATAAATATTATTATTATTATTATATATACAAATTTGTAAGTACACGTGGTATCAAGCAACTCATTCACATTTGTCCTATGTAACATTCAATCTTTATACATTTCTAACTTAGGGTATTTACTGGACTGACAATTGAAAGGTAAACCCGTATCCACAAAGTGTAGATGAATCTACTACATGGACTATACAATAGCCTGCTAAAGGACAGAACAATTACAAATCTTGTGTGATTGCTGCCATCTACTGGTTAAAATAGAGATTTATAAGTGATCTGTGGAAGCAAGTGTCTGCTGTACTTTTTATTGTCTATGTTCATTGTATACACAGTGTAGATGACAAAAAGTCTAAGACATGGTCAAACATTAATTTCACTTTTTGATTTGTGTGAATCTAAAGTAAAATTTAAAAAGTAGTTTACCATTTAACGCCCAGTACTGCTCCAAAATTAGTTAGATGCACCAAGCGTTTCCTCGTATGTATATCAAGCTACATTTACTAGAATATATGTTTTAAGTGTCCAATTAATTCCTGAGACAATGAGATGCCTCACAAAGATGGTCAGTCAGTAACACTGTAGTAGTAGTTCTAGGAACATGCCGCTAACTTTTACATGGATGCTGCTCCAAAATCCACATCAAAAAGCTTCTTTGAATAAGGGTCATATTCATTCCAATGTGAAAATTCCTAATTGATGGCATATCAATCCATGAACAGTTTCTGCATAGAAAAAAAGCCGCAAAAAATAACTATTGAATGGAATAGTGCCAAAAATGACCAATATACAAAAAATAAAGCCCTTTTTATTTTTAAATATAAGTGTGTGCAATTAACACTCAGAATAATCAACATCAGACTCTAAGGCTATGTTCACACTGGTTTTTGGTCCTGCGGTTTTGTTTTTTTAAACTGCATCTGCCAGCACAGTGAATGAGATTTTCCATTTGCTTTGCAGATGTCAGCGTTTTTGACTGCTGTGTTAGTGATGCAAAAAGCAAATCCAGAAAGTAATGAGCGTCAATTATTGCTCCGTTTTTCTGCTGCACTTTCCACACCACAAACAGTCCTATTACTTACCATCCCCGGAGATCCTACAATGAGCCCCATCGATGTGTTCCTTCAGGGCATTGGCAGGACCTGTAGGTACATTACTGACAGGACCTGCCGATGCCCGGAAAGAAGATATAGCTGGGGATCGCCAGGGAGGGTAATAAAGTGTGTGTTTCTCTGTCTGTCTGTGTCCCCAAAAATGGAGTAAAAAAGCAACACAAACGGATAATGCGTTTATGATGCTTTTCTGCAAAAAAAAAAAAAAATAAGAGGATAAGTTTCTAATGCAAAAACTGCAACAAAAACAGATCAGCAAAAACGCTCTGTGTGAACGAGGCCTAAGGGTGAACACATCCTGACGTGAGAATTTTCTCACTAGAGGTTTAAACCAATCACTATAGCCATAAGTGAATTGTTAACATCAAGTCCATCTTGAACTGTCCTCCCACCTTTCCTGCTCCCTCTTTGACCGATTACAATCTAGCTT